>JAAWXA010000024.1:776735-789894 GCA_038090715.1 Florisuga fusca
GGGGCCGCCGTAGCGCGGGGAGTGCCGGGAGCGGCCGCGGCTCCTCCCGGAAGCGGCGCGGGGCGGTCCCGCAGCCCCGAACTCGAACCCATGGCTCGACCCGACCCGGCACCGTGGTGAGCACCAAGCCCCGGACCCCGCGGGTTCGGAGGGGACGCGGCCCCCCGCGGGTTCGGAGGGGACGCGGCCCCGGGCCCGCGCGGGGATGGGGACACCCGGGGAGGGGTCGGGAGCAGCCCCGTCCCGCACCGATGCGGGGAACCGAACCCAGAACTCCCCCCTTCCCCCCGGTACCGGCAGGGCCGGGAGCTGCGGGGCTGCGCGGGGCTTATGGCCACGTCCGGGGGTCCCTGAGCACTCCCGGCCTCGGCTGCGGGTACCGGAGCTGCCAGAACCCCGGGAAATGGGTCAGGGGGAGTAGCGTGGGACCCTCTGGGTGTCTGGACTCGGTGTGGCGAGGTGAGACCCGAACAACGTCCTCATTGCTCCGCCCGGGATCAGGGAAAGGAGAGGGAGAAGTGTTTGGGAGAGTTCGGATGATGCGCTGGGGCAGGGGGTGGTTCTGGGGTGCCCTGCGGGGGGACAGGAGTGGGACTGGGGGATCCTGAGGGTCCCTCCCAGCCCAGCACAGTCTGTCATCCTGAAGGGAACTGCCACCATGCAGTGATTTCTGCCAATACTTTGCTTTTTCAGGTGGAATTACTTCTTCCTTTACGATGCTTCAAAGGTGACGGGAGAGGGAGACCCCACAAGTGCTGGGATCTGTTACTTTTATCCTTCTCAGGTAATGGTGCCTTTTATCTGGGTGTTTGCACGGTGACTCCATGCTGGTAATTCTGGTTCAGGAGCAGCTGAGCTTCCAGGTGGAGCTTTGAATTAATTCTTAGCTACTCTTTGCAGAAGCTTTAAGAAAGCTCCTGCAGGTAGAACCTGCTGGGCTGGTGCTGGACCAGCTCTGGGCAGAGTTCTCCGGCTGGGCTCGGGGGGTTCTGGTCAGGGGAGTCCTTCAGCAGTGCCCAGGTCTGTTCTGGTGATATGAATAAACACACACAGGGGATGAAACAGCCCCTGGATAAGCCCAAATGTCCTGTCTTTAAAAAAAGCAATTAAATTAATTTTTTTTCTCTGAGAAATTTGCCTATGTTGCTGCATTTGATTTATAATTGATTTGAATTTAAAATTTTTATTTATACTTAAATATAGGAGTGATTTTTTTCCTTTTTTTTCTTTCCTTTTTTTTTCTTTCCTTTTTTTTTCTTTCCTTTTTTTTTCTTTCCTTTTTTTTTTTTTTTTCTTTCCTTTTTTTTTCTTTCCTTTTTTTTTCTTTCCTTTTTTTTTCTTTCCTTTTTTTTTCTTTCCTTTTTTTTTCTTTCCTTTTTTTTTCTTTCCTCTTTTTTTTCTTTCCTTTTTTTCCTTTCCTTTTTTCCCTGGACCTTTCTTCTTTAAAAAACCCCAAACAAATCTTTCTTCCCTGCCTTCCTGGACAGACTCTCCCTGACCAGCAGGAGCTGCTGTGTGGACAGATTGCTGGGGTTGTGCGCTGCCTGACGGAGATCTCGGGAGCTCCTCCAAGCCTCATTCGCCTGAGGAAGCTCAAGTTTGCAGTTGTGGTGGATGGAGACTACCTCTGGGTGAGCCTGAGGGGCTGAACAAAGGGGGGCTGGCTCCTTTTGTTTCAGTGTGTGGGGTGGGAGGTGGCAGCATCCAGCTCTCCGTTGCAGGGGAATTTCAGGTTTATCTCCTGCAGCCTCCAGTGTGTGTCGTGGCAGTCAGAGCTGGTGGCTCTGGGAGGGTTTGTCCCTCTCCTGTGTGTCTGCACCCCGTGGGTTCCCTGGAGCTGTGGCTGCAGACCCCAGGGCTGTGTCCCAGGGCTCCTGGCAGTGGCTGGGAGCAGGATGCTGTGCCCTGCAGCTTGTCACAAGGACACAGTCTCCCTCTTTGCTGGGCTGGCTGCTCTTCCCCTCTAACCCTCAGCAGCTCCCTGCTGCCAGCAGACATTTGGTGTGTGAAGAGCAGCAGTGCACAGCAGAGCCCTGACAAAAATGCTCCAAACCATCCCCTGGAGTCTGCTGGGGGAGCTGGGGGTGCTGCTGGGGCTCTCCCCAAACGGGAGGTCTGCTGCTTCAGGTTCTCTCAGAAACTCATTGAAGCATCTTCATCACTGTAAATAAACGTAATGTGAATATTTTTATGCACCTAGTGTCAGGCAAATGTTCTCAGCTTTCAGAGCCCTGAGCTGGGTCACCTCACGTGGGCAGGGAGTGTGTCTGAGACGCTGGATTCCCCCTCTCACTTATTTATCCTGTCTGTGCCAGGGCTCTCCTGTGGGTATTCCTGAGTTTCCTTTTTATCTGACTCATGAATCTGGGGGTTGTTTGCCTGCCACAGAGCTGCCTGCACACCCTGGGTGCACATTTGACAGTGCTGAGGGTTGTTCCCAGGTGGCTGTGCCCGGGTTTTCCCAGTGAACATTCCCCATCCCTGGCTTGCTGTGTTCCAGGCTCTGGGCTGTGCTGTGGAGCTCCCTGATGTCAGCTGCAGGAGGTTTCTGGAGCAGCTCATCAGCCTCTTCACCTTCTACAATGGACCTGTGCACAGTGCCTACATGGTAACCACAGCCCCTCACCTGGGGTCTGTTTGCCCCGAGGAGGTCTGACCCACCTCCCATGCTGGCTGAGCCCTGCCCAGGCTCCCCGTGCTGGCACCTTCCTCTGCAGCATCCTCCTCACTGCCAGGGGCAGAGCCAGCTCAAAAATCAAAGAACTGGGGCCTGGGGAAGCCCCTGGGCCTGTTCCCCCATCACACCCCTGCAGTGCAGGTGGCTGCTGGCAGTTCCCAGGTGCTCAGCCTCAAGCAGTTTGTTGTGTCACCTTCCTCCTCATCCTCTCAAGATTTGCCACTGGTTGTTGCTGTCCCAAGTGGATAGCCTGTAACATCCTGAATGAATCTGGATTTTTGTTGTCCTCAGGCATTTTCCCAGGAGGAGCTGGGCAGGCAGTGGGACAGGTATGTGGAGCACATCCGGAAAAACACCAGTGAGCTCCACAAGATCTTCAATTCCCTCTGGAATCTGGACAAAACCAAGGTAAAAGCCTGTGTTCTGCTGTGCCTGCCTCATGCTAATGGTTTGGGGTTGATTTGCTGCTTTGAGCGTTTCCCAGAGTTCTCCAGCCTGACTTCTGGTGCCTCCCCTTGTCCAGGTGGATCCCCTGCTCTTGCTGAAAGCTGCTCTCATCTTGCAGACCTGCCAGCGTTGTCCCCATGTCTTGGCAGGCTGCATCCTCTACAAGGGCTTGTAAGTAACCAGGCAGGAGCAAAGGGCTCTCCAGGGTGGGAAACGTGTCCCTGCCCAGGGCTGTGACCCCGGGGTGCACCCAGGAGCAGCAGAGACAAGGGCATCCCTGTCTGCTGGGGCATCTCCCAGAGGATGAATGCTCACTGGTGTTCAGCAGGGGCAGAAATGGAAGTGTGAAGATATTCAGGCTTTGGGTTCTAGTAGTAACCTGCTGTCTTTGGCACTCAGCAGGCTGAAATTCTTGGGCTTTTTAGGTGAAAATTGTCAAGAAAAGGAAAGGTTTGTGACTTCACTTTGTCCCTGCAGGATTGTGAGCACCCAGCTGCCACCTCCACTCACTGCCAGGGTCCTCCTGCAGGGTGATGAGTCCCCAGAGCAGGTATGTTGCTGAACACATCCCCCTGTGAGCTCCTGTCACATGGATCTCAGCTCTGCTCTCACCAGGAAGGATAAATGTGGATGCTGAAAGCTTTTATTAGTTGTGATTGAGTCAGGTTTCTAGACTTGCTGCATCAGGAATTTTTAAGTCACTGAATTAAAGAATTCTCATCTGGTTCCATTAGCTTTTTCCTCAGGTTTAGGGATTTAGTTCCAAATAAATAAATAAAATACATGTCTGGCAAATAGATCCATTTCTGTTGCCATTAAAACCTGTCAAAAATAAATATTTATGTGGTTCAAGATCTCCTACAGAAAAGCCATCAAGACCCAGGCCTGAAGAAGGCCCCTGCTCTTACTTTGATTCAGACTGACCCAAGATCTTGTTCCCTGAGCAGGCAGTGCTGGCCAGTTTTGATATTTGTCCTTACTTTCAGGTGTATTTTGGTTCTTGGGAAGTCCCTTTGACTCGAAGGGCTCCCTAAGGGACAGATCTCTGCCCAGTCTGGTGACCCACAGGCTGTGCTGGGGGATGCTCTGGGCAGGCACAGGGAGGATGAGGAGCTGTCCTGCTCGGTGGCACTGGTGGCAATGTTGAACTGTGCCACTGAGCTGATCCTTGGCTTTTCTTTCAGAGTGAGCCTGGAGGAGAGGAGCTGCAGGAGCCTGGTGAGCAGCTGGGAAAGCCATGGGGCAGTGGGAGCAGAGCTGGGCCCCTGGGATTTACACCAAAGCTCCTGCTGGATGCAGGAGGGTGTCCCGAGGGTGGGGGTGCCACCAGCCAGTGGCTCTTGTGAAATCAGACCTGGTTCCTTCCCGTGGCTGAGCAAAGGAGTTTTGCTCTTTGGGGTTTCAGTGTCGGTTCTGGGGGTTCCCAACGTGCCTGCTCTCATCCATCCCCTTCACCCAGTGCCTGCTGGGCTGCTGAAGGAGCCCTGGAAGCAGATGGCTGATGCTTGCAGTCCAGACCTTCAGCCATCATTCTGAGCATCAGTCTGCAGACACTCTGACAGGGTGGTTAGGGAAAAAAATGCTAGAGGACAATTTAAAGAGGATGATGGGGATGCTGGTCTGTTTGGGGTGGCCCAGGATGAGTGTCCCTCCTTCTGGGGGAGCATGGCTTCTGGTCTTTGTGGGACATGTTAACTGAATCCTCAGGCTGCTCTTGCAGGTTCCCCATTGCCTCAGGGTGTCCGTGTCCTCCCGGTATTCCTGACAGAAGAGGAAGTCTCAGTGCTCAGAGAGTTCCCTGTGGAGTGGATGACAAGGTAGGGAATGGATCTGTCCCCCAGGAGCTCTGACACGTGGTGTCCCTGTGCCTCCCTGTCCCCTGGCTGGTAGAGCTGCCCCAGGCAGGGTTTGTGGTGTCTGTCTCGTGTCTCTTGTGTCTCTTGTGTCTCTTGTGTCTCTTGTGTCTCTTGTGTCTCTTGTGTCTCTTGTGTCTCTTGTGTCTCTTGTGTCTCTTGTGTCTCTTGTGTCTCTTGTGTCTCTTGTGTCTCTTGTGTCTCTTGTGTCTGTGCTGTGAACTCTTTCCCCAGACCAGCTCCTGCAGCTCTGTCCTGGTGCTGTGGGACTGAGGTGCCCAGGAGGCTCCCATGCAGCACACCCTCTGCTTTTCACCCTGTCAGCCCATGGCCCTCCCTTTCCTGAGGCAGCTGCTCTCTGCAGGGCAGCCCAGGAGCTGGTAGTGTTAGGAGGTTTGTGGTAACTCCAGACAGATCCTGATCAGTCCTGTAACCAACTTGTCATCTGCTGCTAGGTCATCCGTGTCCCCAGCAAGCCCCAGAGGAGAGAAGAGTGCTCCCTGCTCCCAGGCAGCTCCAGAGTCAAGAGGAGCCTGTGAAAACCAGGACCTGAATGATCTGTCTGTGCTGGAGTGCCCTGAGCAAGCTTCAGGCCCAGGAGCAGCAGGAGATGCTCTGCAAGCTGCCAGCCTTGCAGCCACCACTCCCCTGGAGGGGTTCCCTGGAATGGAAACCACTACAGAGACTTCTCCAGCTGCAAAACTGAGCAGCCCAGAGAGCAAAAGCTCAGAGGTCAGTAGAAAAGCATCCTCCCCATCAGAGAGAGACACAGAGCAGCTGCCAGGCTCTGCCACGCTCCGTCCTGCTGACTGTGCTCAGATGACAGCTGGGTGTCTGCTGGGCTTTTCCTTCCCAAACCCTTATGCCCAGGAGCAGGAGCATCAGGGCACGGGGAAGTCCCTGGTGGACTCTGATGTCGAGCAGTGCAGTTTCCAGGATCGTGCAGCCAGTGTCAGCCTGGATGTTTGCTCTCCTGCCCAAGAGCTGAGCAGAAGGAAATGGAGTGCAGAAGATGAGGACGGGAGCCTGAGCCAGGACAGTGCCTGTGGGGAGGGCAGTGGTGCAGCTGGTGGCACCCTCCAGGGCTCGGGTTGTCCCTCTGAGCTCCACAGCAGGAACACACTGCCAGCTGCAGAGGTCCAGGAGAGCCTGCTTGGTGACCCAGCAGAGAAGATGCAGTGTCCCAGGAGGGGGATGGACAGCCTGGGAGCCCGGGCTGGTGTGGAGCCAGGCAGAGAGGTTCAGATGAGCTTGTACGTTCACTGCCTCAGGGGGCTTGTGCTGTCCCTGCTGGCTGAGGAGCATCTCCAGGAGGACCTGAGCTCTGTTGCTGATGTGGTGAGTGGGGAAGCTGCCCCGAGCCTGCGGGTCCAGGTGCTGCTGCCTGGGGATGGGGTTAGGAGTGAGGAGCCAGCCTGGGATCCCTGTCCCATCCCTTTCCTCTGCCTTCTGCCAGGCTCTGCCGGCTGCCTGGGGGCTGTCACCACACCCAGAGCTGCGGGGGAGGTTGTTGCTGAGGGTGTTTGTTGGCTGACAGGCAGCTCCTGCTGGTGTCTGGCAGTGCCAGCCTGTCCCCCCAGCCTGTCCCCTGGCACCAGGGGTCCTGGGAAAGCCCCGGGGTGCTCTGCTGCTCTCTGGATGGGGAGGGTCACGGGCTGTGTCACCTCCCATTGTCCTGCCCCAGCTTCACACTCCCTACACACCAGGGAGAGGTGCCTGGGAGCATCCTCCTTGCCCTGCTCCCTGCTCTCAGCTCCCAGGCTGGAGCAAAGGTTCCCAGGTGGGGTCTCCAGGCAGGTGCTGTAGCAGGGACATCCCAAATCCTTGTGTGCCCCCTCGCCAGGCCAGCCCAGCCCCCCCTCCTCTCCTCTCCCCCATCCCCACCCCGCAGAGCTGCTGCCCAGCCCCTGCCTCCCCGCAGCCGCTGAGTCAAGGCTGCAGAGCCCCGGTTGCTGTGCCAGTTGCCATAGGAACAACCTAATTTCTTTACCCGCCTGGCTGGAAGGTGGAGGGAAGCTCAGACTGGCTCCCAGCACTAGCAGAGCCTCAAGGTTACTCCTTCTCCTCCCGAGGGGGGCCGTGATGCCAGCACCCCCACCCAGCTGGCAGATGGCTCCATCCCCTTGCTGCTCCCCTCGGGCTGCCCCTGCTCCCTCCTCTTGCTTTGGATCTCAGCTGCCCAAAACCACCCTGGGGTTTGGGCTGTGCTGGGGTCCTGCTGCCTGTCCCCTTGCCCTGGTGCAGGTGTTTGTTATCTCTTGGCCAGAGGCAGCATCCCAGCAGGAGGGGTGGGACGGGAGGAGGCAGAGCAGCTGGTGGCAGGGGGGGTCTGAGGAGTCACCTCAGCTTCTCTGCTCCTTTGTTTATCTCTGGATTACAAATGACCCTCAGCTCCCAGGGATGTCAAAGCGTAGTTATAATTAATGTTTGTCAAAGGCTTTGAGGCCCCTGAATGACACCAAAGAAGGGTAAAATATGCCACTGGTGCAGCGGAGGGCAGCGGGCAGCACCAAGCACTCCTCTGGGGTGGTTTCCAACACCCTGCAGAGCCAGAGGCTTTGGGGGTGTGCAGGCTCGCTGCCTGCAGCTCTTTAGGTCTTATCCCTCTGTGTCACAGCACGGGAAAGAAAATCTGTTCCAAGAGCAGGGGGTGGGCCAGGCACTGCTGTCTGCTGAGCACAGGCTTGATCCTCTCCGTGGCAGAGGGAAGCACAAGCCAGGCTGGGGGATTATGGAGTTCATCTTCCCCCTCAGCCCTGCCCCAGCCCTGCCTGCTGCCTCTTTGCTCAGCACCCTCAGGGCTGCTGGAATTCCAGTTGGGAAAGCACCTGGTAGTGTCTTGTAAATCCATTGCTCTGTGCTGGGTGCCCCTTAGAGGATTTTTTTCCCCCTGTGCTGAGGCTGCTGCAGGGAGCAGCAGGTGGTTAAATCAGGGTGTTGAGCTGCAGCCTCTGCTGCACCAAGTCTGGTGTAATAAGGGCTGGTAAGAAAAGGAATATTCCTTGCTGCTGCTGGAAGTCATGGCCAGGATGTGGAAAAGAGCCCTGGAGAGTAATGTGTGATGGGAAATTAACAGAGTCTTGTGTTTTCCTGCAGTTAATAGCCTCGGGTGTTGTGAGGGCTTGTTTTCAGGTTGGAGCACACTTTTCTGAGTCCCCATCTCGTTGACATGTGAGCTTGGAGACTCCTCTGCTTCCCTCTGCCCAGTTTTCTCTGCTCTTCTCCCAGCGTGGAGGTCTCCAGTCCCTTTGTCACCAACACCGGGTCACCTGAGCCCCTCCGGTGCCTCCTTGTCAGTCTGGGGGTCCCTGTTCTGACCCTTCCCTTTCCACCCTCTGCAGTACCACAGCAGCCTGGCTTCTCTCAATGGCCTCGAGGTGCACCTGAGGGAGACTCTGCCCAAAGACTCCACGTCCTCAGCCAAGACAACCTACAGCTTCACCCACTACGACCGCGTCCAGAACGTGCTCACGGGTAGGAGCAGTGAGGGGGGGCTGGGGAGGGGGACAGGGCTTGAGGCTGAACCTTCCTCCTGCTTCAGGCAAGGTCTGGGGAAGGTGGCTTGCTGTCAGCCTTACCCAGCAGCCTGGGTGTAGGGCCCTGCTGGGGAGGGACTGGTTTTTGTGAGGTTACCATCAGCCGGGGGCTCTCTGCTGCCTTCCCTGGGGCCCGGCTGGAGGCAGAGCAGCTGCCACAGGGCTCAGACAGATGTTCCGAGGTGTTCCTTGGGGTTCTGCTGAGGGCTCTGTCTGAGGATGGGGCTCCACATCCTGCCCTCCCCCTGCCTTTTAACCCCCAGCCCTTCCTGCTCTCCTGCAGCCAACCTGCCCCATCCCCCTGGCCCTCTGGACCGGCACTTCCTGAGAGCCACTGCCCTGATCCACGCCGACTTCTCCCAGCTCCCCACGGCCTCCCAGCTCACCCTCAGGTAGGATGTGTTTGCAGCCCCCTCCTCTCCCAGGCAGAGGGGTGCTGGGTGGGAAGGGGCAGCCCCTTTTCTGAGGCTGCTGCCTGCCCAGGCTCAGCCCTCTCACCCCCTTCCCTGGGCGTTGCTCTTTGGGTGAGGGCTGCTCAGTATCCTGCCTCTGCCTTGGTCTGGCTGTTGGGAGGTGGGATGGCACCAAGGCAATGAGTGAGGGCAGGGCTGAGCTGTGCCACGGCCTCGGGTTGAGACACAATGCTGATGTCTTGGCAGCCCCTGGCACCGTGAGGTTCTAAGAGGTGGTTTTAAATATAGCTGTTCCTAATAAATTTGTGTCTCGGCTGGGAGCCAAAAGCACCCAGAATTGGCAACCTAGATTTTGTTTTCTTGCACAGCTTGTTGGGTTGGAAACACAGAGAAGTGTGCGTGGCAAGCTCAATTGTAATGCAGCAGGGCAGAGATGGTCTTATGACAGCCCCAGCCCTCCCACCCAGCCACAGCCTTTCCAGGCAGCCTGGAGCTGATCCCTGTTCCTCCCCTGGCCCCAGGGTGGTGGCTGTGAGTGTGCAGTGATTCTGCTCTCTGGGCTCTGCTTGTTTGCCCAAACATGATGAAATAAAGATGCTTCTGGGAATTACACTGTTTTGCTTCCCTGCCACAGCTTGCCAAGGGAATGTGAATCATCAGTGCCAGAGAACTCCTTGTTTAGTGTTGGTTTGACTGGCTCCTGAAACCCTACACTGGTGTGTTCTGTGTTGCCTTTAAAAAAAAAAAAAAAAAAAAAAGGCAGCAACTCCGTGTGTGAATCAGGCTGAGTAACAGGATGACTCAACCTGCTTGCTTTTGTGGAGAGCTGTCACAGAGGGGTGTCAGCAAACATACCAGTTGCTGCTTTCCTCCACCCAGGGGCCATGCAGAGTCCTTTGCTTTGCTCCCTGCCAGCCCCCTGACGGGCACACACGGAGTGGTGGCTTTTAATCCCCAGCCTGAGGTGCTGTGGGCTGAGCTCCATCCTTTGCTCTGCCCACAGAGACCTCAAACTCCTCCTTGGCAGCTGGGAGCCCAGTGCCAGGGGCAGCCCGGGGAGCTGAGGGGGGTCTTGTGAAATCCTGACTGCTGCCTTCTCTCCAGGAATGCCTCCACAGCCATCTATGCCTGCAGGAACCCTGTCCAGGAAACCTACTTCCAGCAGCTGGGAGCCCCTCTCCGCAACTCGGGGGTCCCCAACCCCCAGGACAGTGCCTTCAGCCTGCCCAGCAAGGCCAAGCAGAAGCTGCTGAAGCACGGGGTGAACCTGCTCTGAACTGGTGCTCCCTCTGGAAGCCATTTCACCTTCAAGGAGGAAAACCCCCGAGGTGTTTGTTTGTTTGGGGGGCTCTGTGCTGAGTCTCTGGAGCCTCCGAGCTGCCCTGCCCCGGGGAGGGGGCACTGCCCCGGGTCTGCAGCAGCCTCTGTGCCAGGGCAGGGCTGTGCTGGCACTCACCAGAGCCAGCAGCATGCAGGTCTGTGGTGGGTGTCTGGTTTACTCTGACTCGAGGACAGCTCCTGGCAAGGGCTCCTGGAGCTCCTTGGCCTCAAGAAAAGCCTCTCCTGGCTCTGAGCTCTGCAGGCACCAGGCTCCTGGATTTCCAGGGATATCAGCCCAATTCTGCAGCTGCCTGGAGTCCTCTGCCTGCACTCATTCTGGTCAGACTTGGGCTTTTTTTTTTTTCTTTTAACTTTTTTTTAACATCTCTTAACCTATTGAAACGACCCCTGCCAGGGGCAGTGCCTTCCCTGGACTCCAGCCTCCCTGCTTCCCCTCCCTCCTGCACCTCTGTTTGCCTTCCTGCTGCTGCCAGCCCAGGCCAGGGGGAATCCCTTTTGGTCCCAAAGAGGCCTTGTAGCCCCTTGGCAGCTCTTCTCTTCCTCTCAGGCAGGCATGGGTCCCCTCTGGGGGGTGGTGATGGCTGCTCAGACCCGAGTGGTGGTCCCTGCCTCTGTGCTGGGTGTGGTTGAGCATCACTGTCACCCAAATAAACCAAAATAAAGGAGCCTCCAAGGCTCATCCAAGGGCTTTGTGTCGCTGACCAGAGCCCCACTTACTGCTTGGGTGTGCTGGTGATTCCTGGTGTGAACTTTGGGACTGGGGGGTGAGGGGAGAGCCTGCTGCCTCCTCCTCCTGCCTGGGGGGAAGTGGTTGGAGGCTGCGTCAGGAAACACAAAGAAGTTGAGGAAAAAGCCTGGGAGGGACAGGAGGGAGCTTTGGCACAGCAGCAAAGCACAGAACAGTTGCCTTTGCCTTCTGCTGCCAGGAATCTTCTGCTCCAGTCTGCCATGCCGTCTGTTGGCAGAGGAGCAGCTGAGGCAGCCGGGCTGCCTGGGGCTTCCTCAGCCACATCTGCCCACCACCACCTCTTCCTCTCCCTGGGTCATGGGGAATGCTGGCTGGGGACAGTCCAGCAGTCAGCTCCAGGCCCTTGACTTAACGGTTGCATTGCAGAGAAGATGTTGAAGTTCCGAGTGCAAGGAGCTGAGGAGCAGCTGGTGCAGGAGCTGGGTCCTGGCTGCAGGGCTCCTCTGCTCCCCTGGGCTGCTGGGCTCTGGGTTTTTGGGCTGCCACTCCATTCCTGCCCAGCCCCCTGCAGCCCAGAGCTGCTCCTGCTGCAGGGCCCCGTGCTGGGGCAGTGTTTTCCCAGCTGGTTCCCAAGCACAAGCAGCAGAGCTGACCCTCTGCATGGGGCTGGGGGCTGCTGGGGTCCTGGGGCTGTGGCAGATGCAGGGGGATCCCGGGCAGGTCCCTGTGCTCCTGGCAGTGTGGCTGCAGGTGGCATACAGCCCTGCAGCACTGGGGACTCATCCTGGGCTCATCTCCTCTTCCCACCCTGGAGCTCTGACTTTGCCCATTCATTTCTTGCCTCCCCCCAGCTCCCCCTGATCCCCGGGGGTAAGCAGGACCCAATGACCTGGGGCTGGTCACAGCAGCAGGCAGAGCCCATTCTGTTTTCAGCACAACTGTTTATTGATAATCTCTGCTTATCCACTGTATGAATGTTACCAAACCCCAGGACAGTTACCAAGCCAGCCTGCTTCCCTGGGGCTGCTCCCAGGTAGCCACGGCCTGTAGAAATCATGCACTTCAGATATTCTGTAACAAGACAGGTGTAAAAAAATCTCAGATGTATTTGAAATCTCTGCCTTTATCTTGCAATCTAATCACTGGAAAAAAAAAAAAATCTGTAAAGAAATTGTAGGAGAGCGGGGCTGGGCTCCCTCCTGGGTAGGGTGCAGAGGACAGAGGTGACCCCCCCGTGACAGGCTGTGCTTCAGGGGGGGACATGTTCTGACCCCCCTGGGTGCTGGGTGTGTGGGTTGCTGGGTGGGCAGAAGTCCCGGGGGGTGCAGGGCTCTGTCCTTGTGCTGTGAGTTACCCAAACCCTTCTCCTTCGGGATGCTGCAGGGAGCTGCTGCTGCACCCTCACCCTGGCTGCAGGGAGGGAGGAGGTGGAGCAGCAGAAGGAAGCTCCTTTTCCCCTCACCTTTTCCTAGGGATGAACAAAAGCCCTGCCCTGCGTTCCCAAAGTGTCTCTGTCCCTGCAGGGGCTTCCCAGGCTCTGCTGTGGAAACCAAAGGTTGCAGATGGAGCGAGGAGGGGACCTGGGCGATGGAGAAGTCCCTTGCTGAGGTGTGCACCTGGGGGGGGGTGTCAGGGCTGGGAGGGCAGCAGGGGGGCTGGCATCGTGCTCTGCTCCCTGCACATGTGGTTTCTGGGGGCAGGAGGGCTGGGCAGCCGTGGGCAGGGGTCCTGCTGGCATGGGAGGGAGGAGGCAGGAGCCCTGGGCTTGTGGCAAGAGCTGTCTGTGGGCAGAGCCCTGCCTGCACTGCCCTGTCTGCCCCAGCCTGGGCATCCCCTGCCCACTGCAGCATCCCTCTGTCCATCCCCCCGGGCAGGCTGAGCTCCGGGCAGGGCAGTCTGGCTGGTTTGGGTGTGTGTGTGTGTGTGTGTGTGTGGTTTTGATGACCACGAGGAATTTTACATTATCACATTCAAACAAACACCCTTGGTCTTGTTACTCTACTTCAGAACACCGCAAAAAACACAGTAGCCACAGAACAGGTACAAGAGGGGGGCTGCAGGTCACCACGGGGGGGGCGATGCTCTGCGCTGCCCTGGTGGAAAATAATCCCTGAAGCCAGCGCTGGGAGGGGAGCGATGAGGAGGGGGGAACACGTCGCAGTTTCCATTTACAAGAACCCCCCGGGACGGAGGGAGGGAGGGAG
>JAAWXA010000024.1:792592-832081 GCA_038090715.1 Florisuga fusca
CCCACCCCCACCTCAGGATGAACCCCCCGCCCCGGGCGCTCACCGAGGTGGCAGCGGATGCGGATGTTGGTGGGGCCGTAGTGCTCGGCGATGACGGTGCCGGGGCTGAGCACCGAGATGCAGGCGTTCCCAAAGACGTTGTTGGCAATGCAGGTGCGGAGGCTCCCGAGCAAGCGGTACGTCCGTGGGCATCTCCTGCAGTTCCTGGGCACGCACATGCCCTGGTTCACCAGGTAGAAGGTGAACCACTCCCCGCTGGGCGTGCTGTTCATTTTCCATCCTTGCGGGAGGCTGCAGTTTGAGAAAGCTTTGTAGAGGGTCTCAAACTCGCACAGGATGGTCTGGAAGTTGCGTTCCAGCAACTCCACGTCGTGCTTTTGAGCGTCCCGGGAGAAATAGGGCGTGGTTGGCAAGTCGGGCAAGAAGAAGACTTCCGGCTTCTGGATGGAGGGGCGGCTGTTGAGGTACCGGCCCTGCTCGCGGATGCCCTTGTGGATCCTGCCCATTCCCGACCAGGAGTAGCGCTTGGCGTACTCCTGCAGGTTGTGGTAGAGTTTCTGGTTGAGCCCGTCGTGGTGGGCGCAGCGCAGGCAGTCGGGCGAGTGGCAGTACACGTACCCGTTCTGCACCCCGTTGGCCTCGGCGCCCTGCATCAGGGCGTTGACGGTGGCGTAGGCGCGGGGCTGCTCCCGCCCCACGTGGTAGCAGTACCAGACGAAGAGGAGCAGGAGGCAGGCGACGGCAGCCAGGGCGCTGGCATCACAGTCCCGGAAAGATTGGATGCCGGTGGCAATGAAATCCCGGAGCCCATCCAGGGAGCAGCTCCAGCCTGTCAGCCACTCCACAGACATGGTGGTGGTGCGGCGGGCGGCGGGTGTGCGCGGGGGGTCAGTCCTGGTGCTCCTCAGGGGCACCCACACCATGCAGCTGGGACGGGGCACGGGGGGAAGAGGCTGCCATGGGGAAGCGGAGCTGCGGCTCGTCCCTGTGTGCCCGGGGACTCTGCATCGGGGGGGACGGGGAGGCCGGCGGGGCTGCCCGGGGGTCCCAGTGCCACGGGTCAGCTGCAACGTGCCCCGAGGGTCCCCGCCGGGGCTTCTGGGCCCATGATACTGAAAAGCAGCACTGGAGGGAGGCTGTGGGGAAAGAAACCCGGAGGCGTTAGGGAGGCAGCTTCCCCTCAGGGTGGCTGCAGGGGCACGGGGGGCAGCTGGGGCTGTGCAGGGCACCAGGGTGAAGGGTTCAGGCTCTCAGCCAGTTCATCTGTGCTCATGCTGGGCCCAGGCTGCACATCCTGGATGTGACAACTGCTGCAGGGCAGGGAGAGGGCAGGGGTATGCAGGCTGGAAGGAGCTGCAGGGCAAAGAGCTCTCTGCTGGTATGGGGAAGGGAGAGGGAGATGCCATGGGAGCTCATCCGTGAAGCATTGACTTGGAGGAACAGGATGGGTTTATTAGCCAGGGAAACCATCCAAGCCCTTCCTAGCCCTCCCTGCCAAGGTCCTGCAGCCTGGTAATGCATGAGCCTTTCCCTGCTGATTGCAAAGGGGATGCATTTCAGCTGCTGGAGTTCTGCCTGGAACCTGCAGCTGTGGACCTTGTGCAGGGCTGGGGACAGCCTTGGGGCAGGTTTACACCCCAGGGAGGGACGGCCACACAGCTGACTTCCCTCCATCCTACTTCCTTGTAGCACATCCCCTGCAAGCCCTGTCCCGGGATCTGCAGGCCACGTGGCACATCACGGCCTCCTGGGAATTTTAAGATAACTTCCCTCCATTCCCACCAGCTGGCATTCTTCCAGGCTTCTCCAGCCCAGGCCTCACCTCCCAGGGCACAGCCAGAGAGCTGGTCCCAGGGGTGTTTCCCAAGGCTGGCACCATGTCCCCAACATTTCCCTGGGGTGAGGGCAGGCAGGCAGAGCCCTGGCATGATCTGTGCCCAGGGTGGCTCTCCCCTGTCAGGCTCCTCCAGAAGCTGCCTGACAAAGCAAGGAGCAACGGGGGGAAGAGGCCCGGGGGGTCCGACAGCCCGGGGGTCACCGAGGCAGAATCACTCACCCCCCTGCGAGGGTGGAACAGCACATAAAGCAGCCCCGGCCCCAGATCCTAAAGGAAGCTCATCAGCTAATAATAATAAACAGCAGAGCCGGCCCTGAGGAGTGGAAATCAGTTCCACGTTGCACTGAAGTTGTGCAGGACGTGGAGGCGAGCACGGTGCCAGGCAGCAGTGCTGTTACGTAAGGAAGGCAGAGAGGCTTCGATGCAGCAGAAAGTTGCATCTCAGCAGCTCCACGGGGGCCCCGGTGTCTCCTGGAGGAGGTGGATTCCACTCAGCCCAGCCGGGATTCCCAGGCCGTGGGCCCCACAGCGGTGAGGACGCGTGACGGGGCTGTCCTGGGCTCGGCAGCACCTCCGGGAGCAGCACAAGGAGCCTCCTCTGGATGCCGGAGCGCTGGGGTGAGGCAGGGTGCTGGCTGCTACTACAAGGCTGGAGCAGGGCCAGGCAGCCACGGGTGCTGGCTTCAAGCTTTCCACCAGCGTGCCATCCCAGTGGCACTCGGCGTGGCGGTGCCAGATGGTGTCACGGGTGCGGTCGCACCACCCGGTGTGGCTCCAGCGCCTGGTGTGGGTGCACCGCCCAGCGTGGCTCCATCACCCGCCGTGGCTCCATCGCCTTGGGGTGGTTGCACCACTTGCTGTGATTCCATCCCCCGGTGTGACTCCTGCATCCCCCGCTGTGGCAGCGCTGCCCGCCGTGCTGGTGTCACGCCACTCCCGTGCTGGTGGAACTTCCCCACCCCGGTGTCACCCNCGGGGCTGCGGCAGCCGGGAGGGGGTCCCGGGTGCTGGTCCCCGGGGGAGCATCCGTGCCGGCTGGTCCGGGGCTGCGGGGGTTGCTGGGGGGTTAGGGGATGCAGGAGGACGCTCAGGGACCGAGCAGCACCGGAACCGAGGAGACAGGCACCGGGGGCTGCAGCAGTCAGGATGCAGGGGGGGTGGTCCCAGGGGTGGGTGCAGACAGGGGGTGATGCAGGCACCCAGGAGACACGGCATGGCTCCAGAGGCACATGCGTTTGGGGATGTAGCAGTTGGGGCAGGCGGGAAGCTGCAGGGATTCAGGCACCCGGGGATGCAGTTCCCGGGGTGCAGGGTCCCCCGGGATGCCTGTATCTGGTGTGCAGGGACCAGGAACACCCAGGGAGGCGTTGCCCAAGGTGCAGGCAGCCAGGGATGCCTCAGCAAGGATGTGAGGTGTGCTGGAGTGCCTGGGGTGGGGGGAGGCTGCTCTCGGGGGGAACTGCCTGCTGGGATGCAGGAGATTCTGGCCTGGAGAGTTGGGATGCAGCATCCTAGATTCAGACAGCTGGAACACAGCCCCCAGGGATGTGGGCACTCCTGGGAGGTGTGTGAGCCCCCTGAGAGGCACGTTTGGCTCCAGTTACTTCAGCCAGCCCGGGGTGGAGTGAAAAAATGTCCCTTTATAACACGATTTTGCTTGTGTCCAGGCTTTGGCCCTGTGGAAAAGGGGGTGAGCAGCTTCCCAGGCTGGCTATAAAGGTAGCAAATCTTTTTGCATTTTGGCGGGTCCCTTAAAAACTGCTGGTGGAGAAACAGTTTGTGGTGAGCTGTTCCGCTTCCTGCAAGTTTGCTTTTTTCCTCCCCAGCACGTTTCCAAGTCACCTCCTGTCAAATCCATGGGACTCAGGATGGTCCAGAACTCCCTCCACCATCCCTGCTGGCCCGGCAGTGCCACTCGGAGCTGCGTGGGACTCGTGTCACCGCGGGGGAAGCCCTGCCTTGCTTTGAAAGGTTTTGCCATGCCTGGACGTCCTCCCCCTGCTGGGTTTTGGCAGTGAAATAAAGGCTGCTCTGCCCGGCCCCTCCTCGGCGGGAGGCCCTGGGGCTCAGGGGCAGGGTTCGGGTTCGGTGGTGAAGGAACAGTTGGGTTTGCGGTTGAACTCGATGATCCTGAAGGTCCTTTCATCCTAGATGTGGTTCTCTGTGGTTGTCTGAGCTGCCTGGTCAGAGGGAGGGGGTTTATTCCTTCCTGCTCTTTCCCGGACTCGGCCCCAGCCCGCACCTCCCGCCTGCTCTTGGCGGGCAATGTCCTTCTGCCGGCAGCCACGGAGCCTCCCGGCTCTGCTCTCCTCTCCTTTCTCCTCCCTGTGTCCCTTCTGGGCCACTCCAGGCCCTGCTCTGAGCTCTGCAGGGGCTCGGGGGGGGGCACAGGAGCCATCCCGCAGGACCAGCCCTGGGATGCCCTTGGCACGGCTCTGGCAGACCCCCTGGCAGACCCCCTGGTGCCTCCCGGCTCCTCTGGTTCCTTCTCCTGCTCCTCGAGGTGTCCCCCGGGGCCTCCCGGTGTCCTCTGGGACCTCCCGTTGTGTCCGTCCCCCCCCCTTAACCACTGCCAGGACGAGCTGCATCCAAAAGTGTGTCTGTGTTCTGCCAGGGGTTCCAACCCTGCGCCTAAAGGTGCCATCGCTGTCCCCAGGGCTCTGTCACCACGGCCACCAGTGACCGCGGGCACCCCACGGCTCCTTCCTGCCCCCCGCTGCTAAGCAAAACCCTCAGCAGACCCCGGGGGGAGGCTGGGGGCCCCCTCCATCCTCGGCACGGCTCCCCCCGACCCTCTTTTGGCTCCTGCTGAGACATAAACCCCGCGATGGGGCAAGGGGCAGCTCCGTGGCCAGCAAACCTCTGCTGGGGACCACCAGCCCCCGCGCCGGGGCAGCGTGTCCCTGGGGCTGGGCAGGGATGTTCTGCAGCACCCCCTCTGCCTGCCCCAGCTCCCAGCAACCGACTGCAGGCCTTTGCGATGGAGACGTGTTTANTTTTTTTTCCTTCTTTTTAATTCTCTTGCAATCTCTGTCCAAAAATAACCCAAGCTTTCTCCCCCGGGAATGCTCCACATCACAGCCTTGCCTCCTTCACGCCCCCCCCCCCACTGCATTAGCCTGACAGCTTTAAAACAAAGCCATTATCCTGTGTCACACCATAACCTTCTGGAAAAGCCTGTTTTCAGAGCACAGGGTTATTTCTTTGTTTGGAGGGGGGTGTGCAGGGATGCACAGGAGGCCTCAGGAGTGGCATTTGCCAGGGCTCAGGGTGGGCTGTGTGTCCCCCCCTCCTCCCTGCCACCCTCACTCCCAGCAGGATGTGTCCCGTGGGAGCTGCTGGGTGATGGCCACAGCTCAGCAGGGCAGGGTGGGTCTCCAGAGACCCTCTGCCCTCCCCCACACCTTCTACACACCCTCAGTGACATGGCTAGGGGTCTCTGATGGGGTCCCAGCAGTTGGGACAAGACCCAGACCCCCTGCACCCCCCAGGCAACCCTTGTGCCTGGTCTGGCCCTGGGCGATGCTCTGGGAAGGGGGGGTCTGGGCTGGGGGGGGTTTGGGGAGCTGGTGCTGGCTTCCATGGGGGGAGGTGTCCCCAGGGCCACTCTGGGGTCACACCAGGGCAGGATTCATCCCTGGGAAATGGCACTGGTGGCCAAGCCAGGGACAGGGGGCACCATCCCACAGAGAGGGCTGTGTCTTGCCCAGCACTCACCTGCTCTTCCATCACTGCAGCAGGCCAGGCCATGGCCCTGCCTGCAGGCCAGGTCTCTGCAAAGTTATTTCAGACATTTAAAAATACCAAATAATTTGTACTGAGGTTATACTGAACGCTAGAGCTTCCCACGGAAGTACTTTATCATGTTCAAAAATATTTAATCCCAGCAATTTTCACATTGTTCTTATAAAAACAGACATGTATGAAGGGAAATGAAATGCTTAGTACATTTTTGGCACATTTTTTTCTTTTTTTTCTTTTTTTTCTTTTTTTCTAACCTTTACAAATTACAAACACACATTCATTGTTTTTAGAGGAAAAAAAGACCCTAAGTCTCAGCTGTACACTGCAGATATGCACTAACCATCCCGAAACTAAACCAGCCTCCTGTGGTTGCAAATGCTGTTCTACAAGGACAAAAGAAAGACACCAGCAGCCAAGGACACATCGGTGGCTTTGCTGCTCTCCCCAGGGCCTGGCTGGGGGGCCAGCAGTGTGGGGGTCCCAGGGAGGAGATGATCCTTTTGGGGGTTCATGTCCCTGCAGGATGGGGGGCAGCCCCACGGGTGTCCAGCTCCAACAAGGTGAAGGCAGCGAAAGGGAGTGCAGGGGATCACGGAATCACCAAATTGTTTTGGTTGGAAAAAACCTGAAGACCACTGGGTCCAACCATTAACCCAGCACTGCCGAGGCCACCACCGAACCCTGTCCCCAAGTGCCACATCTACACGGCTCTGAAATCCCTCCAGGGATGGTGACAAACCTCCAGCCCCTGCCCCTCTCCTCCTCCTGCCCAGCAAGGTGCCAACCCCAGGGACTTGGGGTGGGAGCTGCACCCCAGGGGGGTCCGGGGGGGCTGCACTGCCCCATCTCTGCCCACAAGCCCCAGGGGGGCAGTGGGACCCCTCTGCAGTGATGGGCACCACTGGCTCCATCCTGTTTACCCTGAGATGCTACCAGGGGGCAAGGGGTGCCCTGTGGCTGTCAGCGGGATGGGGGTTCTCCTGGGGAGGGTCACAGGGGGTGTCACTAAAGGGGAACGATTGGCACGAGCAAAGCTCCGCGGCCCCGCGGTGGGGACGGTCCCGGTGCTGGTGGCACAGCAGCCCCCAGGCCTGGTGAGGGGCAAGGGGAGCGGGGAGGTGTGGGGCAGGGAGGGCTGGCAGTGCCAGCAGGACCCCCTGCAGCACCCCCTCTGCCTGCCCCAGCTCCCAGCAACCGACTGCAGGCTCTTGCGATGGAGACGTGTTTAATTTTTAACAGCAGCAGAACCGCTAAAATCCCCCTGTCTGCGTCTGGGCAGTGACAGGGGAGGTGTCACCGTGCCGGGGGGGGGACACACACAGTGGGTGCCCCCGTGCCACCCTGGCCTCACCGGGTCCAGGCTCTGCCCCTGCTCCCGCTGCTGCCTGCGCCCGGGGCTCCGCAGCACACCTATCCCAGTTTAAATAGAATAAATACAGTGAAGAAAACAGTAAAATCTTCAATAAAGAGGCAAAAGGAAAGACAACAGCAGGTCCAGGGGTCCAACCAAACTCCACGTGGTCTCTGGATTAGTTACTGAGGAAGTTCTATGAGAGCACATTAAGTTCGCAGCCGGAGCCTCTCTTACCGCTGTCCTTATATCGAGACTTCATACTCTCTGGTCTCCTGCAAAGAAGGAGAAGCCAGTTGAGGGCAGCAGCCGCCTGGCAGGACCCTTCTGCCGTTCCCGGGCAGCAGGAGAGGCTCCGGCTGTGGTTCTGCTCCTGGGGAAGGGGTTCCCCCTCCCTTCAGAGCCAGCCAAACCCGTGCTGCCCCCCCAGGAGGGTCCCCAGGGAGTGGGGGGCAGCAGGACTCACCCCTGTCTCATAGATCGGGTTGTCAAACTCCGTTTCTACCGTGATCTGGCTGTAGGGGTGGGAGTACATGAGGGGCAGGCGCAGGCTGGAGTAGTACCGACACCTGGGGGGGACACAAGTGTCACAGGGGTGCAGGGCGTGACCCCAGAGCAAAGCACAGCCGGCCCCATCCCCTCCCCAGGGATCCCAGAGCAGGAGCTCCATGGCTGGCTCCCCAGTACTGTGCTGGCCAGGGCAAGGCGATGGTGAACCAGTCCTGGCCGGGCCCCACAGGGCTCTGTCCCCCAGCCCAGCTGCCCCCCCACCTTGTGAGATAGATGTATGCTCCTCCCAGCAGCAAGGAGATGATCAGCACCGGGATGAATATGGCCAAGGCCATATTTCCCCCCTCGAGCGATGTCTCTGCAGCAGCTTCTGCTACTAAAAGGACACGAGCTGTTACCTCGGCATTTGCAAGCACCTCACCGCCCCCTCTCTGCCTCCTCTTCTCCCCTCCCTCCTCCTGGGCTCCACACAGGCTCTGGCTGGGGCCCTGCGTGGGGCTCAGCCATCAAACACACAGCACTCACCTTCCAGAGCGTGTTCAAAGCTGTCTTGATTCACTGGAAGAGAAATGGAGAGTCACTGGTGCGTGACTGGGTTTGACTGGGTGCTGGCTGCATGGGGAGCCCAAGCCCAGGGTCTCCCTGCCCTATTTGGTCCCAGACTCTCAGTTTTTAACAGTCTGTGTCTGTAGGTGTGTACACGGGACGCAGGTCCCCCCGGGGCTGGGGACAGAGGTGGTGGCTGTCCCCACCCCCCCAGCTGCCCCCCACTGTTACCTTTGCAGACGGGCAGGGGTCCGCTCCAGTGGGACGGCTGACCCAGGATGCATTTGATGGTCACCTCCCCCATGAGTTCAAAGCCCTCGTAGCACATGAATGTCAGGGATTCTCCCGGCAAGTAGAGGCGTTTGTAAAGTATTTGGTAGCCGTTTTCTGGCAGCCCCGGGTTGTCACAGGCCAGAGACTCCTCAGCTGCAAGGGAACACGGCCCAGGGTGAGCACCGGGGCTCAGGGTGCTCAGGGAGAGAAGGAGCCTCGGAGGCAGCAGGGAGGCTCCTGAGGTCTCCCCCATCCTGCTTGCAGGGAGCTCAAAGCTCTGCGCTGAATTCCTGGGGAAGGTCCCAAACGCAGGAGAGGGCTTCCCGGGACCCCCCGAGCAGAGGGACCGAGGTGTGGGAGAGCAGGAGGAAGCACCCCAACTTACAGACACAGTGTGGGAGCCGTGAGGTCCAGATGGGTGTCCCCGTCTCACGGCTGTAGCAGGTGAGCAGGGAGCTGCCCTCCAGCACGAAGCCCGGGTTGCAGGTGTACTGGATGGTGGTCCCCACCAGCAGAACCGGGTCCGAGATGAGGCGGGTCGAGTGCTCCACCTCCCCTGGGTCGGTGCAGTACATGACTGGGGAAAAGAGGCAGCTTGAGAGGGGACAGGGGACACGATGGGGACAGGGGACACGGCTCAAGCACTCACTCTTCTCGCAGAAGGGGGGGTCACTGCTCCAGCTGAGGTCCCACTGGCAGGTGAGGGTGTCACTGCCCACGATGTCGTAGCCCGGGTCGCACTGGTAGGTGATCTTGGCCCCTCTCACCAGCTCCGTGTGGGACGTGGTTTTCCAGCCGTTCTGGATCTCGGGCAGGTCGGAGCAGGAGTCGTTGCGGGACACCTCTGCAGCCAGGAGAGATGCTGTCCCTCCCCCAGCCAGCAGGACCCCGCAGCACAGCCCTCCCGGGCTCCTCTCCCTCCCCGAGCGCTCTCCAGCCCCAGGCACCGCGATTGGCACCGCGATTGGCACCGCAACTGGCACCGCCGCAGCCCGCAGCCCGCAGCCCGGCCCGGCAGTGGCATCCCCTGGGCAGAGGGAGGGGGCAGCAGTGGGTAACGGGGGCTCCTTGGAGCCTCCCCGGCCCTGATCCTAAAAGCAGGGGGAGGGCTGTGCCGATGCACAGTTCCTGTGCTGGGGTCAGGACACCCTCAGCAGCTGCCCCGCTCAGACACACTGGGTTGCTGTGCTGGGGGGGGTTCTGCCCCGCAGACCCCCACCCCGTGCCCGCTGAGTGCCGTGCCCGGGGCCCGACCCGGCCACAGGTGCTGCAGTGCAGAGGGGCAGGGGACCCGCAGGTGATCTGCATTGCAGCTTGCTCTGCTTGTCGTAACCAGAGCTGTCAGCAGCGGAGAGAAGAGGCTTGGAAGCAGTCTGCCGGGGGAGGAGAGGTGGAGGAGAGGCGGGCAGCGAGACAGCAGGCAGCCCTGGGCAAGGAGAGCCCTTCCCAGTCCTTGTCCCTTCCAGACAGCCTGTGCTGGCAGGCAGGGCTGCACCCAAGGGTGATGTGGCCAGATGGCTCCAGATGCAGGCTGAGCCTCTCCGGAGCAAGGAGCTGGGAGCATCCACCTCCAGAGCCCGCCTGGGGAAGGGGTTTAGGGACCTCTCTGCAGTGCCTCAGAGCCACCAGCTCCATGCCTGGCAGGGTGAGTTGGGGGGAGTCCTGTGCCCCTATTTACCACAATTTCTCTCCCTGTTCTGCTCTGCAGTTGCACTGAGCCAGAGCAGGGCTAGCAGGGACCAAAACCACTACTGCCTTCTCACCAGCCTGGAGAAGGGGAGACATACACCCCAAAACTGACTGACCCCTGCAATGGGGCTTCTGTGGGAGCTGGGTGGGCTGTGGGGATGCTGCTGACACTTCCAAACCCCGTGTCTGGACAGCCTGATCCAGCTGCATGTCACAGTCCCCTGCTGCACTGCAGTGTTAGGGCCGGGGGACACCCCCAGCTCCCTACTCTCCCTACCTATGTAGTTCATGATGAATCCTTGCCCCTTCCCAAAGATGAGCCCGGCAGGGTCCGAGTGGAACTGGATGGTGAGGTCAGGGCTGGAGGAGTAGAGCTTCTGGGGCCCGCTGCTGCCCACGTACTGCCCCAGGATGCGGGCGGTCAGATCGTCCCCATCGTAAACGGTGAGGATGTCACTGTTGCTGAGGTTCAGGCTGGAAAGGAGAGCTCGGGTCAGGGCAGATGGGGCAGGGACCGCGGGCAGGACGTCACGGTGTCGGGCTCAGAGCCCTGGCACTGCAGTCCTGTCCCCAGCCCTGTCCCCAGCCCCACGCTTGCTGGGTAAGCGGAGAAGCTCCCGGGAGGCGGAGGGACTGACCCCCGAGGCTGAACACCCCCTTTCCGCCGCTCCCGGACCGCTGCGTCCCGGGGAAGCTGCTCGGAGGGGGCGGTCCGGCCCGGCCCGGCCCGGCATGTCCCGGGTCCCCGCGGCCAGCAGAGAGCAGTGGCGGCCCGTGGATGGCGGAGAACGGGAGGGACTGGGATCCCGCCGGCAGGAACAGGCAGCAAACCCTCCCCCTGAGCCAGGGCCAGCTCCTCCGCCACCGCCACCCACCCCCTGGCAGCAGCGACAAGGGGCTCTGTCCTCTGTCCTCTGTCCCCTCTCCTCGCTCCCAAGCGACGGATGCACATCCCGGGGGAAACATCGCCCCGGAGCTGCCCGCAGCCAGGCTTCTTCTCTTGCAAACACAGAAACCTTTTGGTTGGAGACCTTTGGCACCACCAAGTCCAACAGTTAACCCCACACATCCCTCACCCAGCGCTGGGGCTGGGGCAGGAGCCCCACATCTCCCCTTCCCCACGGGGGAGAGGGGCAGGATGCTCCCAGCCCCACAGGAGGAGTCTCCATCAGGTTTGAACTGACATTCCCAGAGATGTCTGGGCTCAAGCAGATGGGCAGGACCTGTCTGGCTGTGCTCAGGACATGGTTGGTCACTGGGGGACCCCTGCCCAGCTAATTCAGCCTTGTTTGGAGATGCCTGAGCCCATCCCCAAGCATTCTGTTAGGAATGTTCTTGGAAGGCACCCAGCTAATCCCCATGGCAAGCTGATGTTTGTAGTAAATCTCTGCTTTCTGTCAAACACGATTTCCTCAGTGGCATTTGTGTCTGATGGCTTCAAATTGCTTGGCCTCCAGTTCTGCTCAGCCCAAGCACCCACAAAGCTGGGAGAGGAGCACTGGGAGCTCCCATGGGAGATTTTACAGAAACCTTTAAAACCTTTCTGCCTCTAAGCCCCTGCTCAGAGCACACCCTCTTCTTGAAAACCCAGAACAGCAGAGAAGGAGATTCCCTTTGCCTCAGCAGCATTACCATGCCAAGGGCTCTCAGCCTGGCATTGAATCCTCTGTCCCCCTGACCCCGTGCAGTGAGTGCTGTGCCTGGACAGCACAGATGGGTCCTGTGGATGTCCCTTGGCTTTCCCAGCCCCGTGTCACCCAGCTCATGAGGGTGCTCTGTGTCCCTCTGAGCTGCACGTGGCTGTGAGATGCTGTGGCCCTGCTCCCCGTGGTTTTGCTCTGGGGAAGTTCAGAAGTTGCCTTGGGCACAATTAACAACTGCAACGGATGATGGATCAACACTTTGATCTCAGGGAGCAGCACCAGCTCTGCCCTGGAACTCCCCTGGCTGCCCATGGAGGATCAGGAAAGCTCCAACAGGGAGAAGAGGGAAACGAGGGTCCCTAGGGTGAGGGGAACTGGGATGCTGCAGTGAGAGGGGCCGAGCACCGGCGGCACAGAGAGATGCCCCCAGGGCTGCCCTACTCACAGCTGGATGTCCAGGAAGAGCCTCTTCTCCTCGCCGACATGGACCCTCCAGACACAATCCTCCCCCTCGGCGTAGGGCTCTGGCCAGTTGGGGGACAGGATCACCCCGGCCACGGCCGTCAGGTCCCCCCCACACGTGGCTGTGGGAGCGAGAGGTGGGCTGAGGGCTGAGCGGGGTGTCCGTGCCCAGCACCCGCATCGCCCCGCGGCGCAGGCTCTGACCTCGGCACAGGGGCTCCGTGTCGTTCCAGTAGGGATCCCGCATGTTGATGCACTCGATGACAGCAGGACCCTGCTCCAGGGAGTGCCCGGGGTCGCAGCTGAACTCCACGGTGGTGCCCAGGTTGTAGGTGGGGTCGGAGGTGGTGAAGTTCCCGTTCTGGATGTAGGGCTCGTAGCAGTGGCCCCGCTCGAAGGCTGGAAGGGAAAACCCCATTAGCTGTAGGGCCTGGGGGAGCCTTCCCCTGCTCCTCACACCCCCCTCTGGGGATTTGCCAGACAAGCCCGGGCTCTGCTGTCACCTCCCTTCCCACCACGCACGGGTGGCCTCTTCCATGGCGTATTTTACAGGCAATTAGGATTAACAGGAGTTTATCTGTCCTGAGCTGTGCAGGCTCAACCAAACCCCACTCCCCCGTGTGTCAGCATGGGGAAGGCTCTGGCTTTGCTGCCCTTTGCTGTCTCTGCTGAGCAATCCCCCGGGATTACTGCGTGGTGTCGAGCTGGCTCAGGGGCAGGAGGCTCCTGGGGGAGGGACCCCAGCAGCAGGACAGGCTTACAGGACAACGGGAGCAGATTCTTGTGAGCTGCCAAGGCCAGCCCAGAGCCCTGTCCCCAGAGGAGCCATGGGGTCCACAGGAAGGCAGCGTGGGGAGCAAGAGCTGCGGGAAGAGCAGGAGCCAGGAGAGTCCCTGTACCTGCCATGGGCCTGGGGCCCAGCAGTGCCATGGGACAGAGGGGAGGGGACAGACAGACTGAGCCTTCGGTGGGGATGGTCACCACAGGCTCTGTGACTCCCATGGCTTTGATGGGTTTGGAGGGGCCCCATCCTGGACATGGGACCCCCTGCCCCAGGTCTGCCCCATGGCAGACACAGGAGACGTGTTCCATGGATGATCACCTCACCAGCAAGCCTTTCTTTTGGAATAAATGACATTTAACTAATTATTTTCCTACTTCTTGCTAGGTAAATGTGTTCCTAAAGCAGCTCCAGCCCCAGATTCGGGTTGCCCCACGGATAGAGGGACAGCAGCACAGCAGAACGATGGGTTGGGTGGTGTCAGGGGCAGCTGAGACCTTTCCTGGCAGCATCTCTGTTAATTTTCCCAACGTCTCCAGCCCCTGGGGTGTTGTCTGCTTCTACTGAGGGCACCAACAGGAGAACACATCACCTTCAAAGCGTATGTTGAAAGCTGTGGCAGCTGCAGGCTCCTCGGCGAGGAAGTCGATCCTGATGGAGGAGCCCTCACTGATCACCCCCTCGAAGGGCACACTGTCAGCACCCAGAGAGTCGTAGAGGACAGCAGACTGGTTCGTGTCCCCACTGTACACCACCATCCTGCACGGGAACACAGGGCACCTTACATGGGGAAAATGTCCCCATGCCCCCCCAGAGTGCACTGCTGCCCCCTCCTCACCATGTCCCCTCTCTGGGGCTCCCAGGACGTGGCATTTGAAAGGAATTGTGCAAACAAGAATCCACCAGGCAGGGAAGTCTCTTTTACTGTGTCATAAACAGGGGCTTTATTCTCTGATTTTACTGCAAGCCATAAACCTGCTCTGCTGCCTGTTTCCAGGCTGAGTGTTAACTCTGGGCAACCACCAGCAGCAGTCTGTGCTCTGCAGAGAGCCTGGGGCCCACAGCTGCTTGTGCTGAGGTGCTGAGCAGTGCTGGGCAGTGGGTATTCAGGGGGAGGAGGGGATGGTGTGACCCAGCATCACCCCACAGCCTGTGGGATCAGGGGACCAGCGAGACCCGCGGTACACCATGCAGGGTTTGGGGGAGCAGGGGCTGGTGCTCTGCGTCTGCCTCTTGCAGAGCTCCAGGATCTCTGTTGCCTCCTGACCTCTTGAACCCCCCAGGAACAATCCCTGCTGAACCAGGACCCCTCTCTGCCCCCATCCCCAGCCTGCTCTCTGCTGTACCCCAGCTGGGGCGGGTGCTGCCTGCCAGGGCACCAGCAGCTCAGTGGTTTCCAGGTGGAGCTGGAATCAGACTCCAAGCTTTGGAATGTGCACCCGGAAAATCTCCCGTTCCTCACCCTGGGCAGGGCAAAGCTCGACCCAGTCCCGGGGGGTTCAGGGGTCCCAGCAGCAGAGGAGGGGGTCCCGGGGCTCACCTGTCCTTCTCGGTCAGCAGGAGCTTCTCGAAGTGTAGGTGCAGCTTCTGTCCCGGGGGGGCGGCGATGGCCCAGACACAGTACACGCTGCCCGTCTGGTTCCCGGTGTAGCTGGGCGAGAGGACGCGGCCGATGGTGGCATTGCGGACCGACCCTCCGCAGGGAGCTGCGGGCAGAGCACAGCCCCGCTGAGACACGGGGACAGGGACAGGGACAGGGCACAGCCTGGCATTCGCACCCAGGGCACAGCAAAGGGGACCAGCCCCCCGGCTGCCAGCCCCACTCTTCTCGGCAGCTCTTGCTGCGTGAACCTCTTGCCTGGGCTCTGTCTGCGTGGTGACACACAGCAGCTCCCATTCCCCTTCCCTCACCTGCCTGACCAGGAGCCAGGTTCTGCTGCCACTGCCATGGAAAGCTGCAGCACCTCGGGCTGAGCTGAGCAGGGCTGGGCAGAGCCTGCACTCTCTCCCAGGACACCATTCAGATCATGGCACCGAGAAAACAACTCTGATTTGGGGTTTTTTCTGTAGGGATCCCAGTTCTCCTTAGCACTGCAGCCAAGCCCCGAGGAGTGTACCTGAGCAGATGGGCTCTGGGCTGCTCCAGTGAGGCCTGGATGCGTTGATGCAGGTGAGCACCCTGGGGCCCTGCAGCTCGTAGCCCAGGTGGCAGTGAAAGTGAGCCATTCCCCCCGAGTGCAGATCCATCACCGTGACCTCGCCGAAGTCAGGTCTCCGTGGAAAGTTGCAGCTCAGCATGAACACTGGAACAGGGACACGGATCTCAGAGCTGAGGGTATGCCTGCCCCGAGCCACCCTGCAGCCTGGGGAGAGCACTGGGGACACGCAGGATGTGCCCAGAGTGCCAGGGACAGAGCTCACTGGCAGCACCGGCACACCGGCACGCTGCTGCTTCTCCACCTGTTACTGCTCCTGCCCAGACCCAGTTTCTATTTTAGAAAGAATTTACTTGAACTCATCTATTTTTTATACCTCTCCAAGATAAAAAATAGGCTGGCAGTCAAAGCCTGTGGAGGCAGAGCTGCTCATGGGGACAGAAACGGGGCAGGGCGGGGGTGAGGAGCACGTCGGTGCACACTGAACCCCCCGCTTGGGCATAGCTCTGAGCAGGAGGCAGGAGCCCAGTGTCCTTCCAGCCCTGCAGCCCCATCCCACCCTTCCTCGTGCACCCACCTCGGGGAGGCACCCACCCTGGTAGTGGAGCTGGAAGGTCCCCACCACCTCGTCCTGGAAGGTGCGGAAGTAGACGGAGATGGTGTTGGTGGGGCTGCGGATCACCTGGCCCTCCACCAGCAGGGTCTGGTTGGCCAGGACCACCAGAGCATCGCCATCCACCCCCCGGATGGAGAGGACCTCCCCGTCAGACAGGTTGACACTCTTCACCTGGGGGGGAGCAGAGACCCGTGAGGCAGGGGAACAGGGTGGGGGTCCCAGCAGGTGCTGGGTGAGGTCTCACATCCCGACCCCAAGCACCCACGGAGCTGAAGCTGCAGAGCCCTGCAACCAAAGCAGGGGGTTCACAGGGCCTGGTGCTCAGCACCCACCCTGGGCACCAGGGATCCTCCCTGGGATTCCTCACCCCCCCCAGGGAGTGGCTGGGGACCCACAGGGCAAGAGCATCTACCGAGCAGTCCCCAGAGGCTTTAATTATTGTTTGGAAATCACTGAAAAGTAACTTCACATTTGCGTTTCACGTCCATTTAGCTTAATAAATGGGCTCACATTCCAGCAGAAAGATGCTCATCAGATCATTTGTTTCCTTAAGTGTGAGAAGGCCTGGGCTCTATGTTTAGCAGGGAGCAGAGGCTCAGCCCGTGACTGCCAGCACTCCCCAGGCTGCTGTCACTGGAGGGATTCCTGCCTGTCCCCACGAGCCCGGGATGTGCCCAGCTCCAGGGCTGCTGCTATGGAGACCCCACAGCACATGGGACCCCCCGACCTCCTGTGGGGTGAAGCCAGAGCTCACCTGGAGGAATGCCCCCATCCCACCCCAGCACTCCCTCCTGCCCCAAGATCTGCAACCCCTGAAGGGAGCCTGGAAAAGTGGGTGTGAGCTGAGCAGCAAGGTCAGGCCATGCCTGGGTTGATCCCAGCCCAAGTTTTACCCCAGGAGGAGCCAATTTTGCCTGATTTTGCAGCAGGGAAAAGCAGCTCTCTGTCCTCACAGGAGCCAGAATCATGGGACAGGCTCGTGCCCTGGAGCCCAACCTGCCCCGGGTCACTTCTCCAGGTTTTGTCCTGCAGAGCTGCCCCCCCCGGACACACATCACATGTTGGTAGGTGTCATTATTGCTAAATGGAATGAATTGTTACTGGGGATGACTTATTTGGAGAGCAGTGATGCTCAGTGAGTTCTGCACATCGCCAACACCTTCCCCCAGCTCCCTCCGGGCAGAGTTTTACTTCCTGAGCTGAGCCTGGATTCCTGCAAAGACATTTCCAGGGTATTTCTGAGACACTGTGTTCTGAAATCATTCCAAGACAACCCTGCTCCCCAGCTCGCTGTTCCCAGTGCTGCTGAGCCCCAGACACATTATCCAGCACTGATTCATCCCGGCAGCTCACGGGGAAGCAGTCAGGAGTGCCCCCCAGCCAGGCTGCTGGGACCCCCCGGGACGGGGCTTCAGGGCAGAGCGTGGCAGGAGGGATGGAGCTGGTGGATGCTCCTGGGCAGGGGGAGGAACACTCAGCTCTGCTGTGCCCCTCCTGCACACCCAGCTCAGAGCACGTCACCCTGAAGGACCCGCTGTCCCCAGCACCCCTGGGGAATGCTCTCCGTGCTGGGGTAACTGGGGGTCCAGACTGGGGGGTGGCCTGGTGCCAGGGACCTTCAGCTGCTGCCAGAGGGTCCATATGTGCAAGTCCCTGCCAGGGGCTGGGCAGGACAGGTTCTGGGTTCCATCACAGCCTGCACCACCGCCAGCTCCTAGAGAGTCTGCTGGGGAGGCAGGAGGCAGCCTGGGCTCCAGCTGCCAGCCTCTTCCCACTGGAACCTTCTCTTCAGGGAAGTTCTAGTTCCTGCCAAGAAGATTCAAGATTTTTTTAAAATAAGTAGAATTTCAGTAAGCTTTGGGAGTGCTGGCTGCTGCCAGGGCCGGGATGGTGCCACGGGCTGGCACGGGGGCTGGCAGGCTGGGGCACAGATCCCGCAGGGATGCTGCCAGGGCTCAGCATCCAGGGACCTGGAGCCCTCACAGGGTCCTGGGCAGCCCCCAGCACCAGGCAGGTGTGCTGGCAGCCCTTCCCAAGGCCGTTCCTGAGAGCCAGGCTCCTCTCTCCTCCTGCAGATGTCTTCAACAAGGCACACAGGGGCAGGAGGCAACACGTCCCCTCGGGGTGAAGCCGTGTTCAGGGCTGGCAGCTCTGCCCCTGCCACCCCCAGGGACATCTCCAGCCTCAGGTCCCCTGCCTGCTGGCAGTCCTGGTGCCCACCCCCCCTTCTCCAGCTCCCACCAGTGCCCACCCAGCATCCCAGGGCTGGACTGGGCAGGCTCAGGATGCTGCAGATGAGTCGGTGCCCGGGCAGGACGGACCCACTGCTGTGATTTGATTTGTCTGCAATGCTCAGAAGCCTCAGCACAGCGAAATGCGAAGCTCGGGGAGGGCGGAGAGGCTAATTTTATGCTCCATTAAAATCCCAGTTTACAATGGAGCGAGGTCAGGAGTGGTGTCACCTGATGGATTATGGACGGGGAGGGGATTTACAGCGGAGCAGCCTGGCTGGAGCACCCTGCGGGCTCGGGGAGGCAGAGTTACTGCCCTGGAAAAATGTGGCAGACGTGCAGAGATCCTGGGGCTCAGCCCTGCACACTCCTGGCTCCCAGGGCAACCCCCCCACCGGGGCTTGCTGCCACCCCCTGCCACCCAGGGCAGCCCTCCTGCCCCCCGGAACAGCCTCCCTGGAACCACTGCTCTTCCATGCACGTGCTTAATTACACAGATTAAAAGTTAATGGATTTTAATTGGATGCAGATGGTGACATGCGGGGAAATGGCGAGAATGAGAAAGGAGATGACAGGCTGATGGGGTCTGAGATGTGTCAAGGCCCCTGCCCTGCTCCCAGCCTCACCAGGAGGTGGGACGTGGAGTTTTGGGCAGATCTGATGGAGCACCCCAGGGCCCCGGGCTGCCTGCACCCCTCAGACCTTCCTGCAGGGTGTGGGGGCAGAGCTGGAGCCAGCACTACCATTCCTCCCCTCCCCAGGAAGGCTGAGTGCCTTTTTTTGCAAATTGCCTGCCAGTGCCTGGTTGTTAAATTAATTGCATGGCATTTTCAGGCTTTGATCATCGCTGACGTGCAGGATGTACCAGTTCCCATGTACAGTTTATTTATTACACGGCCTAAGAAAAATCTAATTTTTTTTCCCTGGAATGGGTTGTTGGTTTTTGGTTTTTCTTAGCGAGTGCAGGTGCCCGGGGCAGCCCTGCCCAAGGCTTTGCACCATTTACAGCTGGGGGCTGCGTGGTGGTGGTTTCCCCCGCCCCGTGTCTCACCTGGAGCTCAACCCCGTAGCCCGTGTAGACGGTGACGTTGTAGGTGCACTCCAGGAAGCTGTGCTGGGGCTGGGGGGGGTAATCCGTGGAGTCGATGTAACCCTCGGGGTCATGGAAGCTGATGCTGCAGAGGACTGGGGGAACTCGTGTCAGAGACTGCTGCACCTCCCTCCCCTGCTCCCAGCACCCCAAACCCCAGCACTGGGATCCCTGTTCCCACTGCCCCCCCTGGGCAGGTTTGGGGCAGCCCCAGGCAGTGCCCAGCTGAACCCCATCACCCACTCTCAGCCCCCTGCCCGGCTCCCAGCCCCTGGGGGCAGCACAGCTCACCCGGGGGGGGCTCCGTGGTGGTGACAGTGGTGGTGATGATGGTGGACGTGGTGGTTTCTTGGGTCTCTTCCACGGTGGAGCCACGCACTTCACTCTCTGTGCCCTTGGTCCAGTTGCTGGTGGCCCTGGCTGGAGCCGTGGTGGGACCCTCCCCAGTATCACCAGTGCCATCAGGGAGGGGTGGCAGGGCTGCTGGTGGCAGGGCTGCTGGTGGCAGGGTGGACGGGGAGATCTGCAGCACGGGGAGGCTGGTGGTGGTCTGTACCCCCCAGGGCAGCTCGGGGGGGCTCTGCTCCACATTCCCCAACCTGGTCACTGCCTCCACCAAGGCAGGGGGTCCTTGGGAGGCATCAGGGAGCCTGGAGCCCTGCGGGGTGGCCGGGGGAGCAGCCCTGGGTGGTGACACTGGCGTGGGCTTGGGCCTCGGGTGCTTCCTCGCTGTGTTTCCGTGCTTTGGAGCAGGTGGCTTTTTCTTAACAGGAAAAGTTTGTTTTGCATCAGCATCAGGGGTGGCGCTGGGTGTCGGCAGGACGCGGCTCCGCACCCGCAGCGTCGTCTCCTCCTCCACTGCATCCGTGCTGTGCCCCAGGGCTGGCAGCAGGTTGAGGGCAGTGGTGTGCCCAGCCCCACCAGAGGAACCCACGGGGGGCCTGAGCCCCTTGGCTCCATCATCTGACCCCACGGCACGCCCCAGCACCCCAGCTCTGCTGACTCTCTTGTCCACCAGCTCATCAAGAGGGTCCTGGCTGGGGGGGATGAGCGCTGCCCCTGATCCATTGTCTGCAAAAAAAAACAAAAACAAAAAAATGGGGAAAAATGGGACTTGGACAATTCCGGGCATGAAATCAGAGCGGTGCCAGCAGCACAAAATCCACCCCCCAGGGAGCAGGGGCTGATGCAGAGCTTGCTGCCCTCCCGGACGGGCTCTCTATGGGGCAGCACTGCGGAGCCCCCACCCGCAGCCCCGGGGCTGGGTTTGTGCTGGAGCTCAGCACCCGGGCTGTGCCGCTTCGGAGCTGCTCTTGGGTCTCTTTATCCAGAGGTCACTCGTTCCGGGAGGTTCTCTCACTCCTGCTGAGTTCGTTGCTCTCTGTGCAAAGCCTTTTTTTATTAGGATTTTTTTTAATGTTTGCAGTTGTCACCAGCAAACGTGGCTGTTCCGAAGCAGCTGATCCGGCCACAGCTCACTCCCATTGTCTCCCCCTCCCTGCTGCCCGGGGGGGGATCAGACCCCCCCCAGCCCTGTCCCGGCTCTCCTGGGGCAGCCCCGAGGCCCCGCTGCAGCCAGGGGGGGTCTCATGGCCTGAAATTCAGATTTATTCCCCACCCAAGGGTCTGGCAGGGCTGCGGTGTGTGGTGTGAACCGAGGCAGGCAACGTTTTCCATGGAAACTGCAGTTGCCAGGGAAGGCGATTAATGTGCTGTCCTTAAAGACAACCATCCCAGCCCCCTCGGACCCCCCCAGGGAGTCTGGAACCCGAGTTCCCAAAATGTGGGCAGGCACGGGGGGGTCTGTGAGCCCCCAGCCCCAGGGCTGCCTGGGGAGCAGGGCACTGGCTGGCTCGGGGAGGTGGCTGTGCCATGGCCAGGGGACAGGCAGGACCTGTGCCAGGGCTCTGTGGGACCAGAGCAGCAGCTGGGGGGGTTTCTTCCTCCAGCAGACCCCAGCAAAGCACAATAAACCCCCTGGGCAGCCTGGTGCTGCAGATGCTTTCAGCAAAGCAGGAGGCTTGCACAGCTTCTGCCTGGGCCAGCCCTGGCCCTGGCCACCCCGAGCCCCTGCTCCCTGCTCTCAGCTGGCCCAGCTGCACGCCCGGACACACTTGTGGGAAACTTAATAAATTAATTCTTCCATTATCAGTGGCTCAGCCAATCCATTAGCCGATTCCCTTGGCACCTTGGGAAACGCTCCACACGCATCATCTGCAGCCACCACCTCCTCCTGGCTCTGCAGGACCCCCCCCGGGCTCTCCTGGGGTGTCTCTGTGCCTCAGTGTCCCCACAAAGGCCGCTGGGGGGGCAGCCCAGGTGTCCCCACACCCTCTGCTCGTTTCTGAGGGTTTTGTCTTCCCTCCCCATCCCAGGCTGAGCCTGACCCCCATGGGGTTCCTGCTGTGGGCCCATCCAGCCCTGGGGCACCCCACTGGCACCAGCTGGTGGTGTTCCTGCAGAAAGCTGGTGTGACCCCAGACAGCAGCCCCAGGTTATTTGTCACAGGAACTCTGATTCGGAATGGATGTTGCCATTAAACCCTGTTTTATGCTTTCAGAAAGTTGGCTAATTTCTTATTAGATCCTTTGCCAGGATGCATTTAAACGATTCTGTCCTTAACAAAGCGTGAAATAAAACACCCCGTACAGCAGCTCTGTAATGAGGCACTTAACATGCTTTAGTTTGTAAAGGGCAAATGTGTATTTCAGGGGAGCGCAGGCAGCCAGGCTGAAGTGGGGAGGCACAGGGGGGCACATTCCACATTCCCAGAAAGAGAAGTGATTAATGGGCTGAGCTCCAGATTCCATTGCCACCCCCAGACCCGAGCTCTGCTCCAGCACATCCCCCAGACCTGTGCTGCCAGCCCTGCCCGCTGCCTCCTGACACTGCCAGACCCCCCCTTGGCACTGACAGACCCCCCGGGCACTGCCAGGCCCCCCCTTGGTACTGACAGACCCCCCGGGCACTGCCAGACCCCCCCTTNATGACCATGCCTTTTTGAAGGCTGAGAGTTGCTGTTCGGAGAGTAAGAGGTGCCCCTGGTACAGCGAGCACCCCCACCTCTGCCTCCTCTCGTCCCCTCACTCATCCCCGCTGCCCACCTGGGGAGGGAAGCCCCAGCTCCCCCCTCGCTCTGCTCCCCACCTCCAGCCTGGGCTGAGGCTGTGGGACCTCTCCAGGGCTGCAGGGCCACCACCCCAGTCCCATGGGATGCTCAGAAGGGTCCAGGTGGAGCAGGACCCCAAACCCCCCCTGCTCTGAGCAGCCATGGGTCCGGGTGGCACAGGGGGGATCCCCTTTGACCTTGATCTGCTCTGTTAAACCAGCTCTGCAGGAGATAAACGCATCAAGATGTTCAAGGGTTTTATCTTGTATCCCCATCAGGAGCACTCTGCAGGTGGTTCCGGGATTCTCTAAATCCATGAAAGGCTCCGCAGGCATCACACCCCCCCTACAGCCCCTGCTCCCCCCAGGCAGGGCCAGGATACTCCTGCAGGGTGGGACAGAAGCACCGGGGACACTTTGGAGCACAATGACCTGAATGCAGCACGACAGCTCATCCCCAGCTCTATTCTGGGATCTGCCTGGATACCAGCATGTGAACAGCCAGGGAGGAAGCTGGGCTCTGGGGAGGAAGTCTCCAGCCCCCACAGTTTATACTTAGCTGCTGTCAGAAGCTCTGGCTGGGGCAGGACATGGGTGCTGAGTGAGCTCTGCTGGGTGGGGGCTGGGGTGGTGATGTGGGGGGCTTGAGAGGCATCAGGGGCTGCCAGAGCATCTCCCTCACCCAGCCCCAGCCTGAGCTGCAGGGCACCAGCAACCCCCCAACACCACCAGCTGCTCACCCAGGAGCCTGGGCACCCAGACAGACAGAAACGAGTACCAAGGCCTCTTGGAAACTTGGTAGCAGAGAGAAGGATGAACCAGCACGCCCCAAAGACCAACACACCGGGGGGTTGTTCCCCACACAACCCTTCTGGCTGTGCAGAGAACACCAGCTGCTTCCCCTGACACCCCAGCAGCCAGCCCTCCTGCCAGCCGGGATGCAGACACTCTCTTGCTCCTTTGAAGAACTTTATTTTCCTGCTGCTCAGAAATCAACCTGCTGCTCGCCCATGATCTGTGTGCACCCAGCAGCAGATCTGGGGCTGTGCCCTGGGATTTGCCCTGCCAGCCCGGGCACATGAACTGAGTGACCTGCAGGGCCCTGAGAGGAGAGTGAATGAATGAGCCTGCGAGGGCAGGAGAAGGGGAAAAACCCAAGAAACGTGAGCTCAGGCTCTCCCTTTGCCACAGCTGTGGCTGCTGCCAGCTCCTGATCCCCTCCCCAGTGTTCAGCTCCAGCTGCCCCAAGGGGCAGGGACGGGATTGGGGAGTTTCCCAGTGCCCGATGGCTGCAGCCCCCTCCTCCCCACCTGTCCCCAGGTCCCTGCTGAAGGGCACCCCTAGACTCTGCCCTGGACCCAGTGTGTTCTGGACCTTCGTTTGCAAAAAAAAAATCCCAAAAACAAACTTGCAGAGGGAATTCGGAGGCAGCAAAGGCAGGTCCAGAGGTGCTGGAGCTGTGCAGGGAGCTGAGTGAACCTGCTTGCCACCAACCTCCCAGCCACAGGGGCTTAGAGGAATTAGAGGGCTGCAAATGCTTGATAAAAGGATGCTGAAATAATCAGAAAGAGCTCATTTTGCTGCCGTGCTGCTGAAAGAGCCCAAAGCCCTGAGCCGCCGTGTCACCCGGCTCCTGCCAGTGACACTGATGCTGTGGCTGCCAGCACCCCCTCCCCGGGGACACCCCAACCCCCCAGCTCTGGAGGTGCCACCCAAAGGGCTCGAGGGGCTCTGACTGTACCAGAAACCCCGGGGACTTCACGTGGCTGCTCAGCCCCCAGCTCTGCCCACCTGCTGGGTTTGAGTGGATCAGTCCCTGAGGGATGGGACTGATCCTGCACCCCCCAGCACCCCAGCCTCGGTGTGCCTCCAGCCCTCTGACAGCTCCAGGGGTGCCCTGCTCAGGGGGGTGCCCAGCTCTCAGGAACAAGCCCCCTTCGAGGGTCCCTGGGGGCAGCTGGACCCACTCAGCAATAAAGCCAGGCCCAGGTGGAGAAGAATTTTTCTAAGGCAGGGGATGGTGCTGAGGGTCTGCTGTGCCACACGGTGCCACTCTGGGGTGGGCAGCTTGTGGGACAGTCCCCCTGGCCAGGGAGCAAGGGAGAATTAGCAGCTCCTGACCCCAAGGATGGGAGTGAAGCCCAGGAGCTGCTGGGGGGGTCAGGAAGGGGCTGTGGCTGGGGAGGGGGCTCTGGGGGGGGACACACAGGACACTGCCCTGCTATGGAGAAGACATCAGGGCTGCCCTGTGCCAGCAAAGCTGCTCCTCCAGCCCAGCCGGGGACATGTCCTGAGCTGCCCTTTCAAAAGTGCTGCCTGGAGTTCCTCAGTGTTTGCTGTGTTCCCTGAAGGGTGATGGATGGCCGGGTGAGGAGCAGGGGATCCCCCCACTCCCAGCCTCAGGTGAGCAAAGTGCTGAAGCCAGGCAGGTGCCCAGCACCGTGTTCTTGCTCAGCACCAAGCCAGGGGAGCTCCCTGCTCCCCAGAGCTGCTCCCACGGCTGCCCCGGGCAAAGGAGCCCATGGAGCACCCACTGTGCAGCCTCCAGCGAGGGGAAAAGACAAGAGTGTCAACCAGGGAGCTGGGAATAAGCAGCTTGAGGCCATCAAAACGTGCAGGTGTGATGGAGTGGAAAGACTTGGGGTTGGTTTCAGATTTTAAAAGGTTTTTGCCATAAACCTTGAAAGAGTAGAAAAGCCTGAATCAAAACAGTCTTGTCAAAAAGGACCCAGAGAGCCCAGGGAGCTGGCAGCCTCCAGCCAGGGGAGTGCAAACCTGCTCTTTCCTGAGCTTACAAGTTCAGCAAATTTGGTTTTTTCCAGCGGGAAGAAAAAAAAAGAAAAAAAAAAAAAGTTTTCCTCAAGTGCATCCCAACAGTAAAGAAACTACCAGTGATCTGGTCATCAGGGAGCCCTCCCCTTGCAGCCACCACTGACAGGCTGGTCATCCAGAACTCAGGGGCGAGGGGGGCTGCAGAGGTCAAGGAGCCTGAGGATGGGATGGGATGGGATGGGATGGGATGGGATGGGATGGGATGGGATGGGATGGGATCCCATCCCTGTGACAGCCCTGTGACAACGAAGCCGAGAGCTGCAGGGGCTGTGGAGCTGCAGGGGTGGAGGAGAGGCACGTGTGGGCAAGCAGACCCAACCCAAGGGCTTTCACCATCAGTCCCACTGAGGGAACTGCTGTGGCTCTAAGGAGGAGAGGCTGAGGTCTGTGTTCACACAGGGATCATGCCAAAAACCCCACCTTGGAAGCAGTGAGAATTCTGCAGCGTGCCCCGGTGTGTGTGCCCCAGAGCCACCTTTGGGGTGATCCCTGTGCCTGGGCTGAGGGGGTTGTGCAAGAATGTTAGCAGCACAGGGGAATCCCATGAACAAACCTGCCTGTTCAGCTCCTCACAGCATTCAGTGAGAGAAACGAGAACCTTGTGGAAGATCCTGTGGCAGCCCCAGCTCCCGAGAGGAAAGCCCTTCTCCTTCAGCAGGACCTTACCCCATGAGACCTTCAGCCTTCCCCTCGAGGGACACCACTGAGAGAAACAGAGCCCGAGGGTTTCCTGGTCCTCTGCCCAAGTTTTGGCTCCAGGAGAAGGAGATGAACATTAAGTTGGCACTGGAAGTAACCACAGCGGTAGTGGACCAAGGGCTGGAATTATTCTCAGAGGTCATTTCCAACTCAGATCATTCTCAATGGGGCTTCCTCAGGGCTGCATCCCCCTCGAGCCTCCCTCCCCACCCTTCAGCACCCTGAGGACTTGGGTCAAAGCTGAGGGTCCAGCCCAAGAAGTCACCACAGGAGCAGAGGGTCTTGAGTGGGCTCTGCCATGGCGTGGGGTTGACATGATGTCCCCATGTCCTGGTGCCACAACGTGAGGAGAAGAAGTTGGGTGCCACCATGTCATTCCATGTCACTTCAGTCCTGTCCCCACCGGAATGTGGGCTGGGATGATGCTTTGCCCATCATGATGCTTGAAACGGGGGCAACCACTTGCTTCCACGTCTGAGCCCACCCCATCACGGATGCCCTCCTTCAGACATGGGATAAATCTGCAGTTAAGAAACATCGGCCTGAGGGATGCAGACATTATTTATTGGCAAAAAAAGTTAAGCTCCCCCCAGTCAAGAGCCGGGGGAAGGAGGGGAAGGAAGGCGGAGGCTGAGGGAGGAGAGGGGAGGAAGCCAAACAAACTGGGAGTGTAGGAAAAGGCAGAGAGGGTGCAGGTGGTGGGAGAAGGAGATGGAAGAGGTGTGGAGAGGCAGCAGGAGAGGGTGAGACACGGGCACGGAGGGACAGGCATGAGGAGGACAAGGAGCAGGGTGGGGTAGACGGATGGAACAGCATGAAGGTGTTTGTCTGCAGAAGAATACATGTTAATTCTTGGAATATGCCAGTCCCTTAAATCACCATGGCAGGAGGGGAGCAGAGGGAGGCTGGGGAGCCCCCCCATGCACCGGGTGATGAGCCCAGGGTCTTTCCTCAGCCAGGAACTGAGCAGAGACACCGGGAAACCCGCATCCCTGTGCTTCCTCCCAGGGATAACGTTTCTCTCCCTCTGTCTTTTTCTTCTCGTCAACTTGAGGAAAAAAAAAAAAAAAAAAAAAAAAAGACAGCAAGTAAAACAAAAGCCCCTTCGCCTTAATTAAATTACTCAGCCGCCCTCTGGGGTTGACACTGGGGATACATGAGGCTTTTGTGTAATATCTGGAGGAATTCTCCTGCCTCCCCCTTGCCCCATCCCGGGGACCGGCGGGAGGATTTCAAAGGGGAAGGGAGAGGAAGGGGGAGGGGGGTAAGCTAATAGGGATGGGAATTATTCTGCGATGGCTGGAGGGATAAGAGAAAAAAGGGAAGGAAAGTCGCTGCTGAAATTGAAAGCCGATTCCCTGCTCTGGCTCCAGGCAGTGCTCTGACCTGGGGTAGCTGCCCTCTGCCAGAGACACGGGGAAAGTTCAGGGCACGGGGAAAGCTGCATAAATATGAAGCCTTCAAGGTTCGGAGGGGGTGGGGAGGGATCTCGCGGCCGCAGNTCCCCTTGCAGCCACCACTGACAGGCTGGTCATCCAGAAGTCAGGGGGGAGCTGCAGCAGAGGTCAAGGAGCCTGAGGATGGGATGGGATGGGATGGGATGGGATGGGATGGGATGGGATGGGATGGGATGGGATGGGATGGGATGGGATGGGACGGGACATTCCTGTCTGGATGTCCCTTCTGTGCTGTCCCCAGTGCCACATCCCCTGCAGTGGGTTGGACCCAGCACCTTTCCTGACTGGTCTGATTCTCCTGTGCTGGGCAGGGGGTTGGGGACCCAGCTGGGTGCTGGGGGTCCCGGGGTGGGATGGGGTCAGGGTGCTTTTCCCTTCTATTTTCCCAAGTTTCTGAAGGGCACAGAGACTCCCGTGGCCCTGGGGAATTTCCGAACTGCTTTCAGATGCTGTTCAATTGGCCATGTGCAGGAGTTTATTTATGCTCGTAGGACTGTGGTCTGAATATTTCATTTTAAAATTTACATCTGTGTCACTGGCAGCACTCAAATAAGGTTGCCATGGAAACAGCTCATTCGGGGTGAGGATGCTGGCAGCAGTGCCCAGCCCAAGGAGCCGTGGCCAGCAAGGACCAGGCTGGGGCTCTGCCCCCAGCCCAGCAGCAACCCCACATCTCGGGGTGAAGTCAAACAAGAGAAGTTTCCCCAGCACCCGCTGCCTGTGGGCAGAGCAAGGCCTGGGGACAGGCTGGGGGACCTGCCAGGGGACACCAGGAGGGGACAGGGACACCCCTCTCCTTGCCTGGCCCCAGTTTGGGGAAGCCCCAGGGTCTGGCTGTGGGCACGGGGGGAGCAGGGGGCTCAGGGGCTGCGTGCAGGGGGTGAATATTCTGACACTGAAAGGCTCAGTCCAGACCCTCTCAGTGGCCAGTTCAGGTGGTTTGTGCCTGAGGCTTCACTGCCAGGAAGACAGAATTCAGCTTCCAAACCTCTCCCCTCCGTGCTCCCGAGAAGCTGGAAACTGCTCTGACACCCCTGAGCAGCCTGGCAGATCCCTGCAAATCACACACTCCTCCCAGGAAAAGGGATTTGCCTCCTCAGTGCTGCTTTGTGTGGAGCTGGAATCAATGAGACTTTGACTCCCAGACATTGTTTGGGCTGTGCCAGCCCCGTGCAGGCTCCTGGGGGCATCTGCTGAGGGGGGGGACCACTGCCTGTGGGGCCCTGTGACCCCAGGATGCTCTTTTGTGCCCCCAGTACCCCCCAGCATCACCTCTGCTGTGGGGCAGCCCTGGCATCCCCAGGGATGATCCTGGTCCTGGTATCCCCAGGGATGATCCTGGTCCTGGCATCCCCAGGGATGATCCCAGTCCATGCTGGGAAGGGCCAAGCTCCTTCCCAAAGGGATGCAGGTGCCCAGGGGCCGGGCTGCAGTGTGAGGAGCAGCAGCAGCAGCAAACAAGGGAAGGAATTAAGGAGCTGGATCCAATTGCAGAGAATCCAGAGATTTGCAGTGTGGGAAGGACAGGACCTGTGGAGTGTTGGCTCATCCCAGCTCAGCCTCTCCAGATGATGGGGGGTTATTAATTACCCTGATATCTCTGCAGAGACACGTGAGCTGGTGGGGAGCAGGGAGCAGGGGGCAAAGCCATTACAGACAGCAGCACTCTGATGCAGATGTTAGCTTGAGCTCACTGCAGTTTTTATCATTTCAAACATAAGAAAGAAAAGGTCTCTGCCTTGTTAGGGGCCAACAGACATGAATTAGCAGGGTGGTTTCAGGGAGTAATTCAGCTTTTTGAAAGCTGAGCCCCACAGGGTGAAAATAGAAAGTTTTCTGGAGAGTTTTCTGTCTTCCTGGTAAATCCCTAGTGCCAAACCCCCCGGGCTCAGCCAGGTGCCCCCCAGGCATGCCCCAGCCAGCACCAAAGCTGGACACCCAGGACCTCTGTGGCCCTGCTCCCTCCTGTCCTCTGCTGCCCTGTCCCCAGCTGGCCCTGCTCCCGAGGGGTTTGCCACAAGGATGGAGGAAGGGAGGAAAGCAAATCCATCCTGGGCTCTCCTGGGCTCTGCAGCCAGGGTGCTTCTTCCTCAGGGCCTGCCCAGGGAGAGGGAATTGAGTATTTTGGCAGCTTTTCAGGATACAAATTGAATGGGGGGGAAGAGAAGCTCCTTCTTTCCCAACCAATCATCCAGCCTAGCTGTCTATATCAGGATATAAAATTAAATGGGTTCCTAAAGAGTGATTATATTTAGATACAAAAGCCCATTCTAGGCAGCTATCTGAGACTAAAATAATTAATCTCCCTTCACTGTTAAGATGCAATGGAGCATTTCTCGAGGAGTGAGTGCTGTGATTAACCCTTTGGGGGTGAATCTGTGCCCCTCCCTGTGCCACGATGTCCCTTGGGGGGCAGAGGGGATGCAGGAGCCCCAGGAGGGAGGCAGGACCTCCATCATCCACTGGGTTAATCTAAACCTCCCTGTATCTGGGGATGGCTGGGAACCAATTACAAGATACAAAGCCGTAAAACATCTGGAAAGACAAAGTTTGGTCTAATTATAATAGATGGGTATCTCTCTGCCTGGCTATAAATCAGTCATGCTCTGACTTCCAGGCAGTCACAGCCATGAATTATCTGACTATTCAAAACCTCCTCCCCTTGTTCTACCTGTCTGGAGGGTGTTCATGGCTCCGTTTGATTTGCTTTCCAGTCCAGGATGGGAAAAGAGAGATGACAATATCATGTTAGAGATCCAGGTGAGCAGAACATCCCTGTGCTGGTGCCTCAGCACCCCTGCCCTGCTGCCTGGGGCCGGGGGAGCTGGAGGATTCAGCTCTTTCCTGACCAAGGTGCAGGTTCTGCGTGTGCTGCAAGGCTCGGGGCAGAGCTGAGCTCTTCTGCCAGACCTGCTTGGCAATGCTTTGTGGTTTGTCCACAGGATGGAACAGGAATCACAGCGTGGCTCCAGACCAGGCTCCTGAGAGAGGAGCAGACCCAGGCAGCCTCCCTGGATCACAGCCAGCACCACTCTCCTCCCATGGGTCTTTCCAGGGGTATCCCAAAAGCATGTCTTCTCTTTAGGGTACCCAAAAAAATGTTCAGGCTTGTATCAAGGTGGGATTTGTAATTCCTGGCCCTCCTCCCAGGATGCAGAGAGGCCTCAGAGGAACGGAGGCAGTGCAGGTGCAGCTGATATGGTGGGACACGGTATTTTCTGCTGTGCCCAGTGAATAAACTGGGTTGTTCCTGGGCGGGGATGCAGCTCCCAGGCAGGGCAGTGTGTGCTGGGGGGAGGCAGGCAGAGCTGGCACAGATGGAGATGCTGGGGGCAAGGGAGGGGGGACAGGCCTGGGGGCTCCTGCTACCCCAGGCTGTGTCCTTGTCCCCTGCATCCCCCTGCCCGTTTCTCCTTCCCCAGGGACAAAGCAGGGGCTCAGCTCTGCCTGCTCAGCCCCCTTGCCAGGCTCTGGGTCAGTGTTCCCGAGGCTGGTGGCTGCAGCCCGGCTGTCCCCAGAGGAGCTGCCCCAGGGAGGAGAGAAACCTTTTCCCCTCCTGCCCTTTCCTGCGCATTTCTTCCCTTTTTGGAGGCCGCAGGGAAACCGACCTGCCTGCTGCTGCCTGCTGCTGCAGAGTGCCCTTGAAGAGCCCCCCTGGCACTGCTCTGAAACGGCGGAGTTCTGGCACCTAATGGTTCCTGACAGATTGCGGGCAGCCCCGCTGCGGGCAGGCAGGGAGGCAGGAGGGTGCTGGGTTACTGATGTGTGTGGTTATTGCAGCTATTGGACTCCATCGATCAGGGGAACGGGCCGTGCCGCCGGGGCTGGCAGGAGCCGGGGCACAGCCCAGCGCTCTGCCGGCAAAGAGGAGTGACTCCGGTTCGGCAGCGCAGGGGGCCGGGGGGAAGGACACGTTCCCCTGCCAGGCACCAGGAGCCGGGAGGCAGCTTGTCAGCCTCCTGCCCTGCTGAGCCCTTTCCCTCTCCGGGCTCCCAAAATCTGCACTTGGGCTCCGGATCCTGGTTGTGTGGGAACGATCCGGGTGCTGGCAGGGAGCAGCTCCCCGGGGCACCAGCCAGGGGGGGCACCGGCTGCCCCGCAGCAGAAACCAACCTGGGTTCAGGTCAGGTTTGCCCGAAGAAATAGAAAACTCCATTTTAAAATCTTTACATTTTTTTTTCTCCATAAACAAATAACAAAGAGTCGTTGTGCTGGAGCAGAGCAGCAGCTCTGGGCTGTCTCAGCTGTATCAGCCATCAGTGACTCGTGTTTTAAAGACGGCCTGGCAGAACTAATTCCATTTCTGCACTCTGTCGTGCTGGATGATGATAACCTATGTACAGCTTCCCCACAGAGCCCAACGACAAGCTGCTGCACTTTATTTTAATTAATACAGATAGCGAATATATTTTAATTAGCCACCGGGATGTCAGGAGGGAAGGGGGGTCCTCAGCACCTCCAGCAGCAGCCCTGCCCTCACCCCTGGTGCAGCTCCAGCCCCGCTCCAGCCACCTCCCCATCCCTCTCCCCTCTTCATCCCTCCCTGTGGCCCCATCCCGCACCAGCCGGGCAGGCACAGGGCACAGAGTTTCCTGCCAGCCCGGGGTTGGTGGCACAGACCCATCAGACCCTGGGAAAAGCTGATTGAACCGCCCAGCTCCAGCCCCCAGTGCCTGCGGGGGGAGAGCTCGCTGCCTGCTCCAGACAAAGCCTCTCGCAGGGTCCCTCCCCCGTTAGGAGGCACATTCGGAATTTCTGAAACTGAGAACAATTAAGCCGGCTCCCTGGTATTTCTGACGAAAGCAGCCCCTTGTTCCCCAGGGAAGTGACAGCCTTCCTTGACCTCTGCTCTATTATTCCGTTTGATTGATCTTAATTATATCAGAAAGGATAATGATGGGCTTTGTGGGGGTGCGGGTACAGCGGGAACAAAGCTGACAGCTCCTTGGGGAGAGCACGGGGGCTGCTGGGGTGATGGGGGGCACAGCCACTGTGTCCTGCTCACCAGCCCCAGGAGCCTGACCAGCTGAGAGGTGCCTGCTCCTCCACCTAGAAACCCCCCGTGTTCCCCCTGAATGGAGAGGCAGAAGGCTGAAAGCTTATTGTCAGCAAGCAAAGAGGACTCTGCTCTCCATGGCAGGCAGCAGAGACTGTCCCTGCCTCCCCCACTGCCCTCCTGTGCCACCCACACCAGAGCATCCCACCCACGTCAGGACATCCCATCCACACCAGAGCATCCCATCCACACCAGAGCATCCCATCCACACCAGGACATCCCATCCACACCAGGACATCCCATCCACATTAGGACATCCCACCCACACCAGAGCATCCCATCCACACCAGAGCATCCCATCCACACCAGGACATCCCATCCACACCAGGACATCCCATCCACACCAGAGCATCCCATCCACACCAGAGCATCCCATCCACACCAGGACATCCCACCCACGTCAGGACATCCCATCCACACCAGAGCATCCCACCCACGTCAGACATCCCACCCACACCAGGACATCCCATCCACACCAGAGCATCCCATCCACACCAGGACATCCCATCCACATTAGGACATCCCACCCACACCAGAGCATCCCACCTACACCAGGACATCCCACCCTTTGAGGGGAGGTCTTGCTCCCCCTGCACCCAAGCAGAGCTCCCACCCTTCCCTCCCCATCCTGGGTGACCACGTTGTGCCCCCTGGGGCTCCAGGACCCCCTCAGCTACCAGGGAAACAGATGAGGGCCATGGAAACACATCTTCCTTTTAAGGGACTTGGTTGGATCTCCTGCTCCCAAGAACTCCTTCAACAGAAAAACCCACAAAGCAAACAGGTAAATGACTGCCTGTTTGCTTCACTGTCTGCAGCTGGGCTGAAGTAAATGAGAGAGCCCTTAAATGCTGGCTCTTCAGGCTCCTTTTCCTGCAAGCTCAGGCAGGGGGTGGGTGTGCTGGGAAGGCCCTGGCCCTGCTGCAGGGACATCAGCTTCTCCCCAGGGAATATAGCAAATACAGCTCTGAGCAGAGGGTGCCAGGAGGCTGCCCCATCCCTGCAGTGCTGCAGGACATGCTGGATGGGCCTTGGAGCACCCCGGGCAGGGGGTTGGGACCGGGTGATCTCCCAGGTCCCTTCCCACCCAAACCACTCTGACGTTCTGGGATTCCTCCATTTGCAGCTTTCCTGCTCCCATCAAAGCATCTTTGGCAGCGTGTGACTCTGCAGCCTCCGTGCTGCTCTGCCACTCAACAAACCTCTCCAGAAGAGCTTTGATATTGCAGTCAGCCAGGAAAGGGGCTTTGTCAGATGTTCCTCAGGCATTCTGGTAAAACGGGGTGTCCTGGCTGGCACCTGGTTCCTGGCAGTATTATTTCTGACACAACCTGCTGGTGGGGAGATGTGGGGAGGAAGCACCTGACTCTGTAAGGAATCAGCCAGCAGTGTCTCATCCAGCTTGGGGAAGTTTGTCTTGGGGTTTCTGTTCTGCTGCTGCTGCTGTTGGGTTTGTTCCTGGGGGGTAATTGCAATTTTCAGTGTACTTCTGGTAGCAGTGGGTGTGACTGGAGCAGCACAGCTGAGCAACAAGTCTGGTGTGAGGGATTGCCTTTCTGCCACGCAAGGTTCAGTGCTCAGGGGGAAGGCCCAGGCACTGCTGGGGGGACTGGGGCTGCCCCATAAGGGGGGTGGGAAGGAGTTTGTCAGAGCTCAGGGTTGGCTCTGAGGCTGGGCTGGCAGTGCTGGCTTGGTGCAGGCTCTGCTGATCCTTCAGGCCTGCTGTGTGCTGGGGAAGGGTGTCTGGCCAGTACTGGTCCAGTTCCCCAAACTGGAGGCAGGCTTTGCTCCCAAGGCAGGTGGAGCAGAACCATGGATCAGTGTCCCCCCTGCCCCGGAGAGGGCACATATCATTTACACAGCTCTGTGCCAGGAAAGCTTTGGGCATCTGCAAGGGCAGCAGGAGCCAGTAGGAAGCTGTGCAGATGCTGACATCTGGCAGAGCCATCCAGCTGCTGCAGTGCCAGTGGTGCAGCTTCCCTGTCCCTGCAGACGGGGCTGAGCCCCAGCTGGAGGAAGGGGAAATGCTTCTGCATTTGGTGTTGTAAATGACCTTTTGCTGTGGAAAAATGAAAAAAGCTTTGTCTCTGTGGGAGCAGCTGATCTCCCCCTGGGACTGTCTCTTGTTTTCTGCACCCTTCCCTCCCCACCTTTCCTAATGAATTCCCAGAAATTCAATGCATTCCTCCCCGGGAACACAGCCCGTGTCCTTCACAGTCCTCTACACAATGGAGCCATCTCAGTGCTGCCAGGCACGGGCTCCTCTGGGTACTGGAAACAAAAGCTGAAAAGAAGCCTTTCTATTTTTTTATTAGATAGCTTGAAAAGTTTGCTTTTAATTGAAATTGCCTCGCTGATTTCATCAAAGTGTCAGCACTAAAGCCCTTCTGGGGAGAGGCAGTCCTGCTCCAGGTGCAGCTCCAAGGCCAGGAGAATCGGGAATCTTGGTGCCTTCAGGATGCAGCACTGGGCTGGGAGAACCAAAGCTGCTTTTTCTCCTGCCAGGAGCAGCCCCATCACCCAGCAATGCCAGGAAACTGCTCCCCCGAGGAGCACAGAGCTGCTGCTGGCATGGGAGCAGAGCAGGGCCCATGGAGCATCCCCCTGAACCTACACCCATCCATGCACCAGATTGTCCCAGAGCCACCCAGCACCATCCCCCCAGGGCCACCCTCCTCCCCCTCACGGGACAGGCTGGCTCTGGTGCTGCTCCAAAGAGCAGGGCTGCGTGGGGAGAAAACTGCATTAAATCATCTTAAAAGGATGAATGAGGAAGAAAGATTATTGGGGAGATTTTCTTTTGGGGAAATTCTGGCACAAAGACAAATTGAAATGTTTCAAGGCAGGCTGGGGACTGAGTCTCGGATAAAAATAAAGCAGGAAGGCAGCACCTTCCCAATGACATTAACTCCATTCATCTCCCCTGTGATGCTGCAGCCCTTTGGCTGGCAGCATACAGAGGCATTAGGAGTTACATTTTCCTTCACTGTTCCTCAAATATATTTATGCTGGGAGATGTTTGTGGAGGTACATTGTGTGCCTCGGGCAGAGGATTAATTCCAAACTGTCACCTCGCTTTTTGATGGGTTTGTAAATTCTGCTCTGTTGATTTGTACTCTCAGTAAATTGATAAAATCCTCTTTCCAAAACCTAATATACCATTTAGAGCTCACCAGGGTTTTAGACCTCATTGGCTCACATATTTATGTAAATATAGTGTCCAACAGCAATTTAAAAGCTGCTTCATGAATAAACTGGATGGATGATAAGGGAAAAAGGGAACCAAGTTGTCTGGCAGGGGCTGTGTGCTCTGGAATGCAGGTTTGCCACATCTCGGGGTGATGGGTTTTGGGGATTGCCCTAGGACCCCTCTTCTCTGTGCCAGAGACTGACCCTGGTGGTGCTGGGAGCAGCCTGATGTCCCTAAGGATGCTCTTGGGGTTGGAGCATGGATGGGGCCACATCTCAGCCCCAGCCAGTCTGCAGACTGGAGCTGTGTGCCCTTGCCCTGCTAATCACCCTAATTGGAACACATTTTAGTGTCGCCAGCACCATTTACCTCCCTCATTTTAAGCCTTTCCCTCTTTTTTCTCCTGGACACCTCCCAGGCTGGGTCTGCAGAGCTCCTCACTGCAGGCAGGGATGCTCCTGGCAGGCTCCTGGGGAACAGTCCTTCAATTTAGGGACTCGATGTCTTTGCAAAAGGAAGTTTAGGACTGTCAGGAGCAGCCAGAGTTTTCCTGAAGTGGTATTTAAATCCTCAGCCCCGTTCCTGTGCATGGGCACAGCCTGGCTGCTGGGGGCAGAGAGGCACCGATGTCCTCTGCTGCCATCCACCCCAGATGAAGCATCTCATCTACAAAATGTTGACATGCTCCATTAATCCACCCTAAAAAGTCAGATGGAGATTCTCTCTTGAATTTAAAATCTTTCCAGCTGTTCTGACTAGCTCTGAAATCATCCCAAATTGTCCAGCTTCCAGAACGTTCCCTCACTCCCCCCATGTTATTCCTGCTTCATTAGTGCCTGGATGTGAATTTACTGTCATCATCAGTTTATTGCCTTGCTCAGAGGGATGCACTGAGCCCAGCAACACTCCCCAGCCCTGACTGGAGCCCCCCTGAGCTGGCTCAGCATCCCCCTCCTCCCTTGTCTGGGGGCGATGGCAGCAGAACTGCTCCCCCAGCCCCTCCGAGCAGAGCCAGGGCCCTGCAGCACCTCCCTGCCCTGCTCAGCACATCACTGAGATGCCAGCAGCCCCGGGGACCTCCCCTGGGTGCCCCCTGCAGCCCCCCCTCTGGGGCAGGGCTCCTGGGGGCTTTGCTCGGGCACAACAAACGCAGGAGTGTGCCAGACAGACAGAGACATGAAAATCCTTTTTGCTGAGCAGATTACACTGCTCGGGGATCAGCCCCACAGATTTTCCTTCTGTCGCACTTTGAATTTCTGGATGCCTTTGCACTTGGCACTGGATTTCCAGGCTGGAGCTTTGCATTTGGAATGGCACCTCCGGAGCTGGATTAGTGGCCAGGCTGCTCGTTCCCTCTCCTCTGCTGCCAGCAGCTCTGCTCACAGTTGCATAAAGTTTCCTTTCACCTTCCTGCTGCAGCCATCTGTCCTGGGCTGCTCCTGCCCTTTCCCCCCTGATTTCCTCCCTGCAGGCTCTGGCTGCAGCCACGGCTCAGGCTGCCCAGCTGGGTCCCTGCTGGCACAAACCAGAGCTGGTGTGGTGCTGCCCATGGCACCATGCTTCAAAGGGTTTCTTATTCTCCAGCTGGGACACCTGGGAGAGGCTCCAGGCCAGAAATGGTCTCTGCAAGGTGGTGGGAACACTCCCTGGCTGCAGAGTCAAGCTGGAGCTGAGCGGTTCTTGCCCTGGCTCATCCGGTCTCTGCTGCAGGTTCTGCCAGAGAATTCCAGCAGGAGAAGCTGCTCCCTCCTCCTCCAGCTGCTTCCCAGTGCCACGGATCTCCTCTGGATTCTAGAATCCTTTGGGATGAGCTCTGGGGGAGCAGGGGATTGCTGCAGGTGTCTGAAGTTCACTGATTCCCCTCTCCCTGGTGCAGTCCCCACAGGGATGGCTCCAGGGGTGACAGCGGCTGAGCAGCCCCAGCAGCTCGGGTACCCAGAGCCATGGGCCACGGGCTGGGGTGCAGGGGGTCCTGGAGTGAGCACCCATCTCTGCTGGGCTCTCCCGTCCTGCCAGGACGAGGCTGCAGCAGAGGGATCTTCACCAGGGCAGGACACAGCTCAGAGCAGACAGGGGCTGTGCACCAGCATCCTCGTGCAACACCAACTTGTGTTCACACTGTGACCCCAGGCAGAGAGCAGGGCAGCTGAAACAGCGGGCACCTGCTCCCCACAAACCCTCTCAACTTCGTGCCATCCAGTGGGCTGAGGTCCCCAGACACCAGGCTGGACTCTGCACCTGAGGCATCACGGGGGTCTCCTCCCCACAGCCCATCCCAGGCACATCAGCGTGGAGAAGGATCTGGAAGGGCAGGACTTATTGGGAAGGGCTCTGGAGAGCCCCAGGGGACAGTGACAAGCAGCAGGGACCCGAGTCAGAGGGATGCTGGACTCAACCTTGCCCCCTGCAGCCTCCCCAGCCCCTTCCCCAGGCTCTGTGCCCCTCTCCCCATCCCAGGGGGGATGCGGCCCGGGGTTCCCAGCCTGGGCAGTCAAGTGCTGAAAGACACAGAGAGATCTCAGCCCTGAATTCAGCAATTTCATACCCCTGACGGGAGTGTAAATCCATCCTGATGGACTGGAAAATTGGAAAGCCAGTGCTCGTGCTGTATGTTCTGTAGACATCTCGCTGAACTCCCGGAAGATCCGTTTATTGGCAGGCTGCAGTCCCTGCCCTGCACCAGCACGTTATGCTAATTAAAATACAGCCTGAGCTTTGTAACAGGATTTCCTTGGAGCGTATTTTACTGCTCAGTAACCACTTTCAAATATTTGAAAAATCAAATCGCATCAAGTAAATAACTTTTGGATTCCTCACAGAAGGTTGGTCTTTCTTTTTTCTTTTTTCTTTTTTTCTTTTCTTTTTTTCTTTTTTTTTCCTTCTTTTTTTCTCCCCCCCAAAGCCCACTGGAAGTGGCTGCACTCATTGCAGTGACAGAGGATGTAAAATACTCTGATTTCAGGGGCTGCTTGTAGGCTAGATCAAAAGCTGTGTATTGTTTAACAACACAGAGACCATTTAATTTACAAAAAAAAACCCTAATCTGTTTGTAGGAAAGGGGATAAGGAAGAAGGGCAGTGCCTCTGATGCAGGAACCCCCTGGGCAGGACGGGCCCTGCTCCCAGCAGGCATTCTGGAGGCTGGTGCTGCCAATCCTGCCTCACCCATGACCTGGAATCCAGCAATTTCTGAACCCAGCAGAAGCTGACCTGGAGCTACGAGGGATGGATTGTCCATATTCTGCACTCCCCATTCTACAGGATTTGCTTTTGGAGGCCCCTGTGAGGTATTTGGCATCCCAAGTGAGCACGTCCAGCTGAGCTGGGCTATGGCCTGGTTCCCCAGCCCCAAATTCCTCACTGAAAGAGAAGTTAAAAACCTACAGGAGGAAAGATTTGTGACTCCACAGCATGCCCAAAACGAACACTGGAAGTCGCATCTTTATGAATTCATAATGGCAAAAACACAGGAGGAACGGGAGGCTGAGGGATAACTTCACTGCCTGCTGATCCAGACTTGACTCTTTCTTTCTGCTGGGGAGGAAATGGAGATGCTTACTGTGGCCTCTGACACCTCCCCATCCAACAACCCCCCTGGTACTTCTGGCTGTGCTAGAAGCTATTGCTGGACTGAGCTGGACTAGCGAGCTGGAGCTGGAGCTGGAGCTGGAACTGCTCGGGTGCTGCTGACCACAGCTGGAGCCCAAAGCCCACTTGTTGCAGGCACCCTGGGCTCGGGCTCCCTCCTCCTCCCTGCACACACCTCATTTTCTGGGAAGCTTTCCCCAGGTGCTGCCCTGGGTGAATGTGGGTGGCTTGCAGCCTGCTCAGAGCTGCCCAGGAGCCCTGAAGGGAAGAAGAGGGAGCAGAGCTCAGGGGGCTACAGAGGAGCCCGAGCCTCAGCACCCCCGTGTTGCAGTTCTGCTCCCAGCACCACGGCCTCGGGAAGGATTTGTTGGTCTCACCACAACCTCTAGTGGACACCAGTGCCCATCACCATCACCACACATGGATTTACAAAACTGGGGGCTCCTGAGGGTCCAGTTGCATCCCTGCGTGCCCAGGGATCAGTCTGCTGAGCCTGGGCAGCAGAGACCCTGTCCTGCCAGCCTGGGGGGGCTGCCTGCCTGCCCCGTGTTTGCAGTGCTGGGGATCTGCTCCCCACGGGCTGCCCAGAGCCTCCGAGCACAGGGCCCTGCGGGAGGTGGGTGGGTGGGTG
>JAAWXA010000024.1:836855-868186 GCA_038090715.1 Florisuga fusca
AGCGAAGCCCCCCGGGCAGCTGCTGAATGGGGACTCTGAGGAGCGGGCTCCAGGCTCCGCTGCCCGGGGGGCTTCGCTGCTGAGTGGCAAGATTGTCCCGGGGCAGAAAAGGCCTTTGTCCCTCCGAGGTGGCAGAGCCGCTCCAGGCTTTGGCTGTCGGGGGGAGGGGGCTGCCCCCCTGCTCTGCCAAACAAACGCCGGGACTGAATGGGGGGTTTGAGCCAAGCTGGCTTCCAGCCCCTCGGAGCACAGCTGGGGGCCCTTTCAGGAGGGAAGTTCTTCTTCCTCTAGAACAGGAGAAGACTTTGCATTGATCGGAAATAATCTCTCTCTTGTCCGGTGAGGTCTGGAGGGGGCTGAGAGGAACAAACCTGCTGCGGGGATGGCAGGCGGTGGTGGCCCCGGGGGGTGGGAGGGAAGGGACCCCTGGGGTGCTGGTTGACCCGGTCCTGGGGCTGATCCTCAGCCAAGCACCTCTGCCTGGTGCCGGGGCACAGCCTGGCTCTGCAGGGGTGACACATCCCCGGGAGCCATCCCGTGGGCAAAGGCTCCCACCCTGCAGCAGGGACAAAGCCCGGGGGACACCTCCCTGAGCCCTTGGCACCTTCATTCCCCAGCCATAAACCAGGACATTGTTTTGTCCCCTCTCCATAATTTACGGATTAACTAATTCAAGCTCCCAGAGGGGCTCCCACTTGCTTCAGGCCCCGCAGCTCTTCCAGCCCCCTCCCACCCGTGGTTAACAGGCTCTTGCCCAAGGCAGTGCTGCTGCTCTGGTTGCCATACCCATAACTCACTGCTGCAACGTGGTGTGCAAAATACTTCTTAATTCTGTGCGGTTTACTTGTTGTGGTGGGTTCTGGCAGGATTTGCATCCAGCAGGAGCAGTTGGTGTCCAAGCTCCACAGCCAGCCTATACTGACCATCTCCACGAGTGCCTGGAAAAAACTGTCTGCCACGTATTACCAAAAAATACCTGCTCTGCTGAGGTGTTCCTACCTGGGCCTCTGTTCCCTGTGCTCATTTCCTAATTGGTATTCACACCAGGACACTGCTGCCATTTACTCATCCTATCCCATATAAACTGTGAGAGAAATTACTCTGCACCAAATACTGTTACTGATGTAGAAAACTGAATATGTAAATGCATGAGTGTGCAGAATCATGTTGTCCTGTCTAGTAAATATTCCTTGAAGAAGGAAGTTTTGTTTGAAGTCTTTTCCAAAGTCAGGCAAAGTGCAGCAGGAGCTGAGTGCTGTCCTGCCAGCCTCTAGAAGAATTGATTTCTTTGCCTCTGCATTATGGTACACTTCCTGTGATCTATTAATTGCCTCCAGGAGGATGTCCTGCCTCCCTCAGACCAGCTTCTCACCCTGCTTTTCAGGGTCTCTGGGCAGGAGGGTGCAGCATCAGCTCCTTGAGAGAGAACTGGAAGCGTCTGTGAGATGGGCTGGGTGAGACCTGCAGAGCTTGGCTCTCAGCACTGACCAGAGGCAGCTATTTTTAATCCAGCTGGACTTCCCCACTGGAATGTTTAAAAAACACTGTTTGTGGAGCTGATGCAATCAGCATTTCTGGGTGATGCTTATTGTGAATAATCCCTGAGTTGCTGGAGAGCTGGGGAGCAGCAGAGGCTGGTGGTGGGCAAAGGGAGAGGGGGGGAAAGAACAGATCACAATCAGCACCAGTAACCATGGCACTGGGAACACCAGGTTTTCTCAAACAGCTGATTGTGATCTCTGAGGAGATGATGCATTTGATGGAGGCAGGTTGTTCTGGGTTGTTGGCAGTATTTGATGTGGTATCAAGCAGCATTCTCATGAAAAGCAGCAGATCAGTGCCGTGCATCTCAAGTGGGGTAAGAACTGGCTCATTGACAGCTCGGAGAACAGCAATGAGGAATCATCTTCAAATGGAGGAATTATTAATGAGGCCGTTAAGAACCAGTGCTTAGCTCTGTCACTGCCTCATGTCCTCGCTTAGGATCTGCAGGTAGATATAAACCCAGCAGTGATTAGCTTTACAAGCAGGAGCTTAGCAGGCTGGTTAACTCGTGTGGAGCTGGCTGGCTCAACCCAGCTCACAGTGCAGGATGAATTATTAAACCAGCTCTGGTCTAGCCAGCAAAATGCTAATTTTTATGTGAAGCAAGGGGGGCTCAGGAGCTGAGCTCCGGGCAGCAGTGGAAGAGACTGGAGGGTCCTTTTTTTTTTAGCATTGCCCAGATCAGAGCAGATCCCAGGGCTGAAGCAAGGACTAGAGCTTAGGGGCTTTCGCTGCCCCTGAAATAACAGCGCTCGGGCTCCCGGCACCTGCTCTGAGTCCTGCCAGCAGGGATTTGCCAAGGCTGGAAGGGCCAGGGTTGGATGTACAGCTGGTCAGGGGGTCCGGCAGGTCCTCCTAGAGGGGACTGTCCCTGGGTACCAGCCCTGTGGCTCCGTTCAGGTTTGCTCAGAGCAGTCCAGGAGGGTGGGTGACAGCTCTGGCAGCGGGCACCTCCTGGTCCCTTCCCTCTTTGCGGAGGTGTCGGTGCTTTGGGGGCTCGGTGGGGATCCAGGCACACTTGGGAAGGTGGGAGGGGAGGTTGGAAGGAGCAGGAGCCTGGGAACAAGATGTGGGGGGCCCTGGCAGGGCTTCAGTGCCAGGTGTGTGTGGTTCAGGCCGGGGGATGTAAGGCAAGCTGCGATGGGATGAGCTCATGGACTGCCAGCACCAGCCCTGCAGGGAGGAAACCTTTCTCTCCCTCTCTTTTTCTGCAGAAAATGCAAAACTTCCTGCCTCGTTTGCTGGCTGATGTGGCCCATTAACCACCCCCCACCCCACCCCATGCAGCTGGTCCTGGCTCTTCACAGCACTCACTGCCCGGGTGCAGATTGCTCCCAGCCCAGCCCAGCCTGCTGCCAGTACACCTGGGCAGGGGGGTCCCACCTGCCCCCGGGGCTAGAAGGACACGAAGCTTTGCTGGATGTACCTCACAGAGCAGTGGGGAGTGCCCAGAAGAGAGAGCCATGGGGCTGGGAACCAGCTATGTCCCCCAGTGCTCCGGTACAGCCAGCACCAAGCCACGTGGGTTTGGATGCTGCCCTTGGCCAAGCTCTAGGAGGGTTGGCAGAGAGCAGCAGTTGTCATGGAAGGGGCTTTGGCAGGCTGCAAGCTTGCTGTAAACCCTCAGTCTGAATGAGCCCCAGGGCAGAAAGGTCTCCTCGGGCGCAAAGCTCCTCTTGTAACGTTGATGATGGGGACAGCAGCAGCAGCAGAGATTGGTTTTCCTTCTCTTCCCTATATGCAAGCATCCCACAAGAGGACCAACTTCTGGCAAGGTTTGCAATTGGATCTGTGGTGCCTTGCCTGAGGAGCTCAGCACCTTTGCACAGCTCCTGCCCTGCTGCCAGCACTGCCAAGTGGTTTCCACTTGCAGATAATCACTGTGCAAAGCACCAAGCCTGCCGCGGGTTCAGCTGAGTGACAGCAGCCAGCTCACTGCAGGTCAGCTCCCTTTGGCCCCTGGGCAGCTGTCCTGGCCGGGCCTCTCACCCCGAGATCACCCCGAGATCACCCCAAGGCCGGGAGGTGCTCGGGCAGGGCTGGCAGATGGGCTGAGTGCTGGGCAGTGTCTGGCTCATGGTGCTGCAGACACCAGTGCTGAGCTCCCTGGAGAGCCACGGGGTTAATAAAACAAAGCAGTGAAATTTGTAAAACTTTCCTGGGCACCCAAGAGATCAGTTTTTGCTTCGTGTTTGGCAGTAGATGCAAAACCTCTTCTGCTTTCCCCTGACTTGCCTGTGAATTGTGAATTTCAGTGACTCGTTTCCCCTCTCACTGCCACCACTTCCTCCTCTCAGCTGTCCTGAGTCAAGCCAAGAGACACGACCCGGGGGTTCTCTCTCTGCAGTGTTAACTCCCCCTCGGGGTGTCACAGCTATTGGGCCACGTGGAACTCAACTCCAACTTCTGTGTCTGTCCCTGTGAGCGGAGCTGCAGGTGGGACCATCCCTATCCCAGCTCCTGCCTGGAAATCACCACTTCCAGGTGGAGAAACGTGTGTGTGTGTCCCCCCAGGAGCCCCCAGGCTGAGCTGAGCTGCTCTCCCTCCCCCTCCATGGTTGCAGGAGATGCAATCTGTGGTTCCATGTGCTCCTTCTCCTCCTCCCATCCTTCTCCTGGCTGTGGACGTGTCCTCTGCCCCTGCCTGGGCCCAGGGGGCTGGGCTGGACGTGGGACAGGTTCTGCTCACCCTGTGCACTTGGCTGCCCTTCCTCCCTGCCTTCAGCAGCCTCTCAGCCCAGATGGAGAGCACCAGGAGGAGTTTTGTTTCCTTCCAGAAACTGGCAGCACGTTCCCTGCCTGGCTCAGGAGTGGCTGCAGGACCATGTGCAATGGGCTGGGTGGGGGCTCCCTGACCAGCTGAGGCTGCTCCAAAGCTCTGTTCTCCTTGAGCAAACCTCCTTGGGAGTTGCTGAGCTTCAGGGATGTCTGGGGATGATTCTCACGTGCTGCCACAAATTGCTGTTTCCACATGAAGCTCTGATGGTGCCTGACCCCCCCCCTGCTCTTCTCTCCAGGGTGCAGCACCAGGTTCTGCACCAGAGAACCCTGCTGGTACCGGTGCTGCTCCACCAGACCTTCCCCTTGGCTCACAGCCAGCACACCTCCTTAAAAACCTCTCACTCCTGGCATTTTCTCACTTCTATGAGCTCTTTTCCTCTCTAAAAAAAAAAAAAAAAGGTCTCAGTTTACTCATCACTGCTCTAATTCCATTTGCAGGCTGTGGGTGTTGATCAGGGGTGGGTTAGTGAGATCCAGGAAGGATTCCTGGCGGAGCAAACGTCGTTTTCCAGCAGGACTGGGACTGTCTGGGTGGAATGGGTTCCACGAGGCAGAAGGCACCCGTCAGGGAGCTGCTGCCCATCCTCCCGTGGGGAGCAGCACGGTGGAAAATGAGCTCAGTTGTGTCTCAGCCCCGTGCAGTTCAACCCTTCCAGGTACTTCTGGTCCCTCCCCATCTCGCCATCTGCTCCCATCCCCTTTCATCCCACTGGCCTTGAGCCCCCCATGCCCGAGCTGCTCTGCTTCCCTTCCCCTGCTGTTTATTTCAGGAGAGAAAATAAGCAGCGGGATGGCCCAGGGCTGGGGAACTGTGTCCCCAGAGCCCACCCTGTGTCTCCCCCGGGGGAGCCCAGAGCCCCGAGCACAGCAGCACAGGAGCAGTCACCCCTCCGGGCTGTCAGCCGGATCAGGCAGCACCCCAGGCCCAGGGGTGAGGGGCTGGGGGGGTGTCAGTGCCTTTACCCTCAGACACTGATGGATCCTGGTGATCCTGGTGATCCTGGTGATCCCGGTGACTGATTGCTGAGCCTTTCACCCTGACCTGTGCCGAGAGCTGCTCAAGCCATGATGGATGGGCACGTTGGACAGGGGTGCTGCCAGCCAGAGGAGCAAATCACTGACTGCCTTTTCTCTAGGCTTTCCTGGCTGCTTCCTTCCTTCTTCCCCAAAGCAGGGGCAGCAAAGGTGTGCACAGCACCCACAACACACCCTGATGGCCTCGGGGCACCAGGGGCACAGGGGGGAGGTGGCAGACAGGGGCTGGGGTGCTGCTCGTGGGGACGTTGCTGTCTCAGCTGCAATGCTCCAGTTCCAGCTCTGATGCCTGGCAGGAACTGGCAAGATGATTTGAAGCAGGATGGGCCCAGCTGATCCATGACCAGTATGATCCCAGCTGATCCATGACCAGGATGGTTCCAGCTGATCCATGACCATGCTCACAAGGCAAGTGAGAGGGCTTGCCCAGGGCAGTGGGAAGTCAGAAACACAAGCCAGTACTTCCCTCCCAGCCTGCTGAGATGCAAAACCACATCAGTGCATGCAGATGATGTGGCCTGGGTGGCTGTGTGTCCCTTCTTCAGCTGGACATGCCAAGTGCCAGGGCCAACGGGCCCATCAGAGGGGTCTGGGCTGCCTGGGGGCTGCACAGGGCTGGCAGGATGCCTGCAGCCAGGGATGACACCTTGTTGTGCTGGGGAGCCATCTCTGCACTCAGACACTCGTGGTTAGTTCATAGCTGGGTGCTCACAGCATGGGTATCTGACAAGGTGATGATCCAGCACAGGAGTGGGAGGTATTTTGATGTTTATTTCTGGGATGAAGTTTATTTTCTTGGCACGCTTCAAGACTTTCTATTGGAGAGGTGTGGAGGATGAGCAGGCTGTCCCCAGGGGTGCCTGGGTGCAGGGTTTGGCAGGGGATTGTGGCTACAGAGGCTTGCCCATCATCACTGCTGGGTTTTTGCCAGCCTGGGATGCTCTGGGAAATACCAGAAATACCATCTTGATTCACTTGAGTTTGGTCTTGAAACAAGAAATTAAAGGGAAAGAGAGAGCTTGGGCAGGGAGAGGTTCTGGGCTGCATTATAAGGCAGATTTTCAGTCTCCAGCTGGCTGAGGGATGGAGGACTGCATTAGTATTGACCTCAGGTACGGCGAGCAGCAGAAATTTCCTAACTCAGCACCAGGCCACGCTCAGCTCTACATCTTGCCCAGCGCTGGGTGCATCGACAGCACCTGCCTTGCAGGAGTGGTTAAGGGCTTGATTAATCAATGTCTGCAAAAATGCATCCACACCCGGAGATGAAGGATTCTCTGTCAGTCTGAGGCACTATTATGGTTGTTAATTGTGCATCAGGCACAAACGTGGCATCTGTAATCACCTCATGCAAAACAAACGTTCTGCAGAGCAGGACCCTGACTCCGGGCCCAGGGAGGGAGGGACAGAACCTGCTTCCAGGCAGGGATGGGGAAAATAAAGCTGCCCTGGCCCCTCAGCCGGGCTGTGTGTGGGGGGAAGCAGCAGCTCCTGGGGGGGCAGTGGGGCAGGAACAGGACTGGTGGTTCCCCCATCTCTGCAGCTCCAAGGTCCTTGTTGGGCTCCAGTCAGAGAGGAACCGGCTGTACACCCCCGCGCCACTTGCAGCGGTGAATTATCCAGGAAAAACGCGGGCTCTTCCCCTCCGTGGGCTCCCAAACTGCTTCGGCTTTGTCTGCAAGTGAGCGGAGCCAAAGGGAACCCGAAACCGGCACCGCCTTCCCCCAGGAGTTCTTTCTCTTCAGGCTTCACTTGGTGTTACCATGATCCAATCAGCCTCAGGAGGCTCCAAGTACTTATTAATTAGTGCAATGATTGGGTGATTTGGCCATCATTGCAGCTGTCTTTCACAGGGAGAGAGAGAGGAGCATGTTCCTCTCCTGTTTTCTCCCCCGTGCCTGGCTCCCTGCCGCTCCCCCCGCGGAACGCGGTGTCAGAGCCGCGCAGGGTGACTCAGCCCGGGGTTTGTGTTCCCTCCCAGCCGGATCACATTAGCTCTGCCTAATGCCTTGGCAATAAAGTGCCTCTTCATTGTAGAGCTGCAATTTATTTCCGCTCCGGGGTTGGTAGGGAACAAACATCAGTCACGCCGCAACACGTGTGCCCTGTGCCGGCACCGAGCGGCACCGTGTGCTGGCCCGGAGGCCCGGGGGATGCCAGGGCTCGGTGCCGGTGCTGCCCAGCAGGCTGGGGTGGCAGACGGGCTCTGGCGGGGACGGGTTTTAAAGCCACCCCTGGGGAGCCAGGGAAGGGCTGTCTGGAGGGGGCCGGGGAGGTGCTGATGGCAGGAGCCCTCGGTAGCCATTAGTGCAGCCCTAAAACTTGCCCGGGATTGCTGAGAAGTCCCTGGAAAGGGTTTTTGTTGGGGTTTGGAGCCGTTGGAGTCCCTGGAGCCCTGAGCAGGAGAGCAGCCGGTGTCGCTGCTGGTGGCATCTCCCCCTGCAAGGGCTGTTTTCTTGCCTGCTCTTGGGTGCCTTTCCCTCTGGTGCTTCTCCCCTGCGTGCAAAAAGCCTTTGCAGGATAAAAGACGCAGAAAAAAGCAGCAGAGACTGCTGGAAGGACAGTTAATTCTGTGTTTCTGCACCGGCTGCAGATGCTTGGCAAAGGTTTCTTGTGCTGGGCTTTGGCAGCTCAGCCCTGGCAGCAGAGCCCAGAGCAAGGGCGAGGGGACAGCCAGGATTTCTTTTTAGTGGGGATGCAAAAGTCCAGGGAAAGGGAGCCTCTTCCTTTGATGCCCTTTATTTACTTGGTGATTTCTTGCTGCTGGTGTGGAACACTTCCCAGGAGGAGCAGGTGCACAAAGAACCAGCCTGGCTGTGGTGAGAGGAGGGCTGAGCAAGTCCCCAAGGGTTTATCGACCCCCCCGTGCAGGGCCGAGGTCCCCAGCCCCCTGGTCCTCTCCGAGGAGAAAACCAACCTGCACCTCGCCCAAGGAAACTGCCAGAGATCCTCCTCATTGCTGAAGGAACACCCCTGCACGGCCCCCTGGGAAAACAAGAGGTAGGAGAAATTCTCTGAGGTCTGGGAAAATGCCTCTGAGGGGCAGGGGGGGTGCAGCCTGGGGGGATGTGGAGTGGTCTCATCCTCTTTGTCCCCCAGGCAGGAGCAGGGGTGATGCCACTTGCCCAAGGCAAGGACTGAGCCATGAGTGACCCCAGCCCAGCCCCCTGTGGGTGTCCCCTCCCCTGGGAATCACCCCTGGCTGCTCCTGGTGGACACCCAGGAAGGTCAAAGCCGCCCACCCAGCTGGGGGGCCCGATGCTGAGCAGTCAGACACAACCCCACCAAGTCTGGGAATGGGGAGTGGGAGTGCAGGGGTGGGCTGGGGGGCCCGGGGTGGTGAAGGCCATGGGGAGATGAGCAGCAGCATCTCTGTGGATCAGCTGAAGCAGCACTGCTGCTGTCCCCTGGGGCTGCTGCGGGACACTGCTGGTGTCAGCAGGCAGGAGCAGAGCTGGCACACTGCTGGGCTGGGCCTGACACTGCAGCTCCCCGCAGGCATCCTGAGGGAATGGGACTGCTGAGGACACCTCAGGATTGCAGCCCTGTGATGGCAAGCAGGGCTCCATGAGCTGGTGTGCACTGGGATGGGATGGGATGGGATGGGATGGGATGGAGGTGGGGATGGATGGGGATGGGGATGGATGGGGATCTGCCCCAAACACAGCACTGAGGAGCCCGAGCCATGGGGCTGATGCTAAAGCCATTGGTGCTGGCAGTGGTGCTGGGGATCTGAGCAGCTGCTGCAGGAGGTGCTGAGGGGCATTCTGTGGAGCTCTCAGCTGGAGCTCTCAGACCTCCCTGCAAGGTTTGGGAGCCACTGAAAAGCGAGCTCACACCCCCCTGGGGAGCAGGGGGATCCGGGCTAGTTGGTAAATTAACTGTCATCCAAGAAAAAAAAAAACATTTTATCACAATTCCAAGTGAAGCTGCAAAGGTTGAGGGGCAGCCCAGGCCCTGCAGAATCCCCCCGGGCCTTAGAGCTGATGTGACCACATGTTGATGAGACTGAGGAAAGCTCCAGGTCCCCACTGTGGGCTGGAGGAGAGGGGACAGTTGGTCCTGCTGCTGAACCCGTTTTTATCCTTGCCCCCTGTGGACATTTTTTTTGCCTTTTGTGAAAAGTTTTGTACAAAATTTGGAGTCAGAGAGGGGTCTGGGTATGGCCTGGGATGTCTGCTCTGTATGATGAGGCTGAAGCTCTCCAGAGCAAAACCCTGGAAGTGCAGCCCTGTCCCAGCAGGGGCTCTCCTTGCAGGACACCATGGCTACCCATCTGTATATATGCAATGTACCTATATATATAATAATATTTTTAATTTATTTTATCATATATATGTATTATACATTTTTATTTATATATTTTTATTTATATATATTTATGTATTATTTTTATATTTTTAGGTATTTTATTTCCTATATTACATTACATTCTTTTATGAATATAAACCACAGCCTGGGCTGGCTGCTCTGGGGCCATACTGACAGTCCTGCAGCAGTGCTGGCAGCCCGGGGGGTGCAGGCAGGGCTTGGCAGGATGTGGCAGCCCAGGGAGGGTGCAGGGGAGTTGCAGGTGCTGTGCCTGATGCAAAGTCATCCCCGGGTGTGTTTGGTGTCAGAGAGCTCGGCCCTTCCCATGGGCTGGGGCTGATCCACAGGGAAGTCAATCAGAGGCACTCTGGAGAGCTCTGGCCCTGTAATTACTCCATGATTAAATAAAAACGTAATTCCTTCAACACCTCCACACTCCTGCTTTGTTGCAGGAGGGCCCACACAATGAATTAATGTTTAAATAATGGATTTCCTCCCCAGGAGCAGGCTCCAAAACAGGCAGGAATAGCTTAAAACCTTGCCCTGTGTATGGGAAGAGGCAGCTCCCTGCCAGGCACCCTCATCCCTGGGGCTTCTGCCCCCCTGGCCATGGCCAAGGGGTTCCTGTGGGCAGCACATGGGGCTGCAGTCACCCCCCCCAGAAAAAAAAAAAAAAAAGAAAAAACAAATGAAATGCCCCAAACCACAAGCCCTTCCTGGCACAGGGCCAGCTGATGCCAGCTTGGGAAGTGCCTGGTAACTGCACTTCAGCTGTGGGTTTTGCAGCTCGGGCAGTGCAGAGGGTTGGAGGCTCAGTGCCTTCCAGAGCTGGGCACCCCCCAACCCCAGCGGGGCCAGGGAGTGTCACCTGCTGAGGAAGGGGTGGTTTCCCTCTCCCTCTGACAGGCTGCATGTTCCCAACCCCTTTATTAAGCCAAGCACAACCCTGTGCAGTAGCAGAGCTGCAGCAGAGCCCCTGAGGAGCAGGACCAGCCCCTTCCCCACCTTCCCAGTCTCCTTGGTTACAGAAACTCCCCCAGCACAGGATGTTTCCAGGCTGCAGGCAGCAGCTCCTCAGCTGGAGAGTTGGAATCCTTGGTTTGGGGGGTTCCCCATCCCACTGCCTGGTGCCATCCTGCAGGGAGCTGGGGTGGTGCTGGGAGATGCTCTGCAGAGGAGCCTGGGGTGATGGGATTTGGGGTGGAGCAGGGATGGGGGGCTCCAGGTGATCACTGGTACCCAAAGTGCTGTAGGGTTTGGCCAGCCTTGGCCATCACTTGGGCACTGGGGGCTCCTCTGGAGCAGGGTCTGCTCCTCTGCAATGGGCTGTGGGCTCTTCCCCTGGGGGTGGGAGCAGCACAGAGCCCCTGCACCCACACCTGAGGGTTTGGTGGGAATTGGTCTCATGCTCCTGAAGCCAGCCCAGCGTTTATCCACAGCCCACTGGTCCCCTCTGGCTGCACCCCTGGGCCATGGCCACAGGCACTGCTCACGGAAAGGCAAGGCTGAGGAGCCTGCTGGGGCTTCACAGAATCTGAGTGTTTAATGGCTCTTAAAAGTGATCTTGTGTACGTGTCACATTGGAGTTATTGACAAAGAAAAAAAAAAAAAGGAGATAGTGGGTGTCTGAGGGCAGAGGTGCTGGGGGGGCTCTCAGCTTCTCTCCCCCAGTTTTCCCCCAGCAGCAGGAGGACCTGGACTTGCAAAGTCAAAGTGGTCACCCCTGCCCAGCTGCTAATGCTCCTAATCTGCCTGAAATCCCAGGGATTTGCTGGCTGGGCACAGTTGCTGGGGAGGGGACCGGGCAGGTGCTCCCCCCCCACCGCCCGGTGTTTGGGTGCCCCAGGGTGCTGGGGCTGGGGGGGACACACTCTGTGTGCTCCTGGGTTCATCTCTGGAGAAGCAAAAGGCAGAACCTCCCCCCTGCAGCCTGCCAGCTCCCGGGGCACCGTCCTCAGCTCAGCCTGGGTCACCCCGGTGGCACCCAGACCCCAATGTCCCCAGAGCTGGGACCTCTCTGCTCTGCCCCCAGGACCATCCCTGTCACCGTGCCCATCCCATAGCCCTGCAGCAGGGACCAGCCCCCATCTGGGGTGCCCAGCAGAGCCTGAGGAGCAGGACGGGGTCTTTCCAGGCAGGAGGTGATGGGGTCCTGGGCTCCTGCAGGAGGCTGATGGCTCGGGGAAGCAGAGGGGGTTTCTGGCAGGACCCCCACCAGCTGGTCAAAGCCTTCTGTAGCTATGGTAATGAACCAACAAAATTCACAATTATAATGTCAAATTTAAACTGAGAACTTGTGTAAAAAAGAAAAAAAAAAAAAAGAAAAAAAGAAAGAAAAAAAGAAAGAAAAAAGATAAAAATATCTATCTCCCTGCTCGTGGGATCTCAGTATTATTTGCTTAGCTCTATTGGAAGCTAAATGCACTCACTCACATCAAGCAACTGCTCCAAGATTAAACACTTTCCTTCCGTTTATGCACGTTTCACCCTTTTATAGTTTTATTTAAATGCTGCCTGCACTCTCAATTAAGTGAGTCCCCTTTGTGCCTGTGAGCACGTTTCATATGAATAAATAATACACTTTGAGAGGTGTTTGGGGCTCAAAAAAATGCGATTGCTGATGATATGAAGATGCTTGAAGGGTGCAGAACCACCAGCCCTGGGGGGTTTCCCTGGCTGTCCCCCTTTGCCATCTGCCCCCCCGGGGCCAGGGGTGGCCACAGGCACAGCCTGAGACTCCCCCCCATCCCATCCCCTGCCCTGCCACCACCCAGCCCTCACCCTACTCATCTCTGACACCCTTCATCTGAGGCTCCCAAAGCCCTCTGCAAATATTAATCACCTCTCCAGGCTGCACAGCTTGTGCTGCAGAACTCACAGCCCTCCTTCCGCTGAATTCCGCATGGAAAAAAAAATAAAAATAAAAATAAAAAAAATCTGTTTGTTTTCTGCCATTTCTTAACCTCCAAATGTTGCTTTCTTGGCACTTGCCCTGAAGCACATGTTCAGGTTTCCAGCTCTGTGTCCCTGGAGCCCTCCCCTGCTCCCCATCTTTGGATGCTGCTCCTGGTGCCATGGGGGGACCCTGAGCCCCAGGCCCTGCCCAGACCCCCTGAACCTGCCCCGGCAGACTCTGCTTCTCTCCAGCCCCTGATCCCGGCAGCTTGGGCCCAGGGGCAAGGCAGGGGCTCTCCCTCTGTCCTGCACCCTGATATTTTTTTGTCCAGGGTGTGCAGGTTCCCAGGGAACCCCCTGGTGCTGGGTACCCTGGCACAGCAGGATGCAAAGGTGGTGGCTGCTGGGAACTCATTAAACTGGACACGAACCTAATCCTCTGATCATTGCCTTAAAAAAAGAACCACAACAAGCAAACAAACAAACAACAAACCAAAACTAAGACTTTTCACTGGTTTTACCGTGGCTGAAGGGTGATCACCTCCTCTGACAGCCCCAGGTGCCTCTGAGGGGCTGTTTCCCCAGGACACAGTCAGTGTGCCCGGCCACCCCCACCCCCAGCAGAGAGGAACATTAATATTCATTTTGAAAAATATTTTCAGCATCATCAGTTTTGCCCCAGTTTTGGCTTTTGCAGTTGCTCCTGTAGGTGATGGGTGGGTTGAGTTTGTGTTGCCAACTCAACAGGAATGCAAATCAACCTCAGACTAGTGATTTTTTTTTTTTTTTCCTGCTGGGCTATTTTTTCCTCCCCCCTTTCAAAATTTCCCTCTCCCTCAGGTCCCCTCAAGCCAGCACATTGCTCTGCAAAGGTTCCAATTCTAGAACCTTCCCTCCCCAGCTGGTTCACAATGTGCTGCATGAGCACAAGGACCTTCTGCTGTAATCAAGCCCTCACTGCTCTTTCAGATTTCCAGTTCCAAGAAATTCATCACTTTGAACACAGATGAGCAGCTCGACTCTGAGTCGTGGATAAAAAAATTAAAAAAAAAAAACCAACCCAAAACCACAAGACTTTTCCCCAGAGCTGTGGCCACTGTGGTGAGGTCCCTGTCCCCCGGGGTGGCCCTGGGGACCCACAGTGCCCTCCAGGTCCCTGCTCCTCTCCATCACCCAGGTCAGTGCTGGAGGGACCATCTCCTGCTCTCACTCCTTACAGTCTGTAAATTATTTAGCCCAAGAGCCATTATTAGTGATGAGCAGTAGCTGTCGAGTGGAATGGGATTGTATTGAGTTCATTTCACAGCAATTCTGCTTAACAAGCAAACGTGAGCATCAGTGAGTGTCTGATAAAAATTATCTCTCCGGGTGCACAGGGGGAAGTCCTGCATGGGACTGCACTCAGGCAGAGAGAAAACAAATATTAATTAGAACAATTATAACAGTTCAAGCAGAAGTCTCTCTAGTGAGGACTGGAAAATAGAATGAAGGTAATTATACTGGTTTTTCCTAGAGCACCAGTCATTTATTATCATTATGAAGATCTTTAAGGCCTTTTCCCACCCAAACGATTCAATGGTTCTATGAACTGGTGCCACACAAAGCTCCTCTGGAACACCCAGACACAGAATGCAGACAGATGCCATAGACACCATGCACACAGTTCTGGACCTTTCACCTTGAGAGAGGGACTGGAACCCACCCAGAGACCCCCCGAGGGGAGAGAGCTCCCTGTCCCCTGAGCCTCCTGAAATCCCCTTTGGCTCTGAGCTGGGGCTCAGCCCCACCCCGGGCTCCCCAGTTTGCTGTCCTGAGTTTCTGGGGGGCTGGGCAGGAGCTGGGGAACCCTGCACCATCCTGGCAGCTGGAACAGGGGCAGGAGAACAATCCTGCTCCTCCTGCTCCTGGCTGTGAACTGCCAGCACCCTGAAGTGCCTGACCTGGCCATGGTCACTCTGCTCATCTCTGCACCCTCAGGAAAGGGCATTTCCACATCCCACGGGATTTATTGCTGATGGATGGCTCGGGGGCATTGCTCCCCTCCTGCTCCTGCTGCTTCAAGGGCAAACACCTCCCTGGGCCCAGCCTGGAAAGCTCCGATCCAAGAACCATTTTTTCCTGGTTTGCTGTTAAAGGATGTGCAAAGCCACTTGGAGTGACAGGGCAATGTCCTTTGTGTCCTGCAAAGCAACAGGGGTAAAAAATTAAGTCGGTGTATTACACACAAATCTGTGTTTCCTTTGCAGGTTTAAATAGCAGCAGCTCAACACCCAGCCAGCTCTCTGCTGTCCTCATTCCAACTCAAAGGCTCAGTGTCACAGGAGTGATTTTGCTACAGCCACCAAATAATGAGCAATTTGTGTAACTTCTGAAGATCAGAGCACAAAGGAACCCCAGGCACACCACAGCCAGGGACTGGGGGTCCAGCTCAGGAGGCCAGAGGTGGTGACAACCCAGGGCTGGACCCCAGAAGGGGTGCTGGGTCCCCTTCCCTGCAGACCCCTCCCAGGTCCCCCAGCCTCATGCAGGGGTGACAGGGCCATGGGGGGAAGCCTTGCTCCTCCATCAGCCTTCACCCCAGGCTCTGTGTCCTGCTGACTGCCCTGCCCCCCTGTACCCCTGTTTCCCACCTCTCCCATGGCACAGACCCCCCCAGCCCCCCCTGCCATGGGAGCTGCCTGCCCCGGGGCTGTGGGATCCCCTCATTCCCACCCCCTCAGTGCTGCTGAACTTTAACCAGGTTATATCAGCTTCCCAGCTCCTTACTGGTTGGTAATGAACCCAACCAATGCTACCAGCAGCACACACCCCCAGCCAGAGCAGGCTGGGAGGACAGGCTGAGCATCACCCAGGCTGAGGAGCTGAGAAGTTCATTGGGAAGAAGTTCCCATTCCTGCCCTGCTCCACCGGTGACTCTCTCCAAGATTTCTCCCCAGACTTTGTCCAAACACATTAATAAAAGATTTCCAGGCGAGCTGGAAGGGCAGCCCGTGAAGATCTCTCTTCTAAATGACACCATCTGTGGTTTTCCTTTTTCCTATCTGGAGGCACAGAAGAGAGCAGAGATGTCTGTAAACCCTCTTCTCTGAAGGCTGCAGACTTTATGCAGAGCAAGTCTTTCTCTTAATTATTTTAAATTCCAGGGTCTGCAATTATGGCTTAGCATGATCCAGCTTCCCAGCTTCAAGGGAATAAAAAAAGGGATTTAAAAAAAAACATACGTGTGCTCTCTGGTATCACCTTGTGCTGCCTGAGCAGGGAGCTGCTGGGAGCCAGGAGCTGCTGGGAACTGGCTGAGCAAAACCCCTGGTCTGAAGCCCCATCCGGAGGTGTCCCATTCATCTGTGACAAGGAAAATGCCTCTTGCCACCAGGCTTTGGTTTAAATTAGAAATAGATGAGAAGAAAGAAAGAAAGAGAGAAAGAAAGAAAGAAAAAAAAAAAAAAAAAAAAAAAAAAAAAAAAAGACAATAATTGCAAAGTTTGTCTTTTCAAGCACCAGGGCCACACCCGAGGATCCAACCACGTTGTGCAAATCAGTGCAAATCAGTGCAAATGTCCCAGTCCTGCAAATCAGAACCCACAGATGGAAAGGTGAGATCTCTTCATGGACCTGTGTCATTTTCACACAAAGATCTGATGAACACCTCAGTCTCTGTCTCTTCCAGGTGAGGGGGTTGAGGCTGAACATAAGAGCTGCTGGTGAGTGCAGAGGGACGGGGAGGCAGGAGGGTCCTGGGTGGGAAGCCCCAGCCACAGGAGGAGTGCTCAGCTCTGCACCAACCTGGCTCCTGCTGCAGGGAAGGAAAGCTGAGAAGAAGCTCATGTCAAAGAAGCAAACATTTTATTGTGTAAAAACCAAGCAGACACCCAAATCGATCTGAATACAAGAGCTGTTGTCACACTGAGCCCCCAGAGCATCCTGCAGCCCTTCAGCTGATTCTGAGCAGCACGAGGGGGGTTGAGACATCTGGGCTGCACCCACTGGGTTCCAAAGGAGGGGGGTTGGTGGTCCTCCAGCTCTTCACAGTGTGGAAAGTGATCAGGCAGCTGCGGCAGCTTCTGGGTTTTAATTACAGCACCAACTCCTGAGTCAAAGGACTGCAGGAGAACAAGAAAGTCCCTTGTCCCCAAGCTGGCCCTGAGTGAAGCAGCAGTGATGGAAACAGGGCAGGAGCACAAAAAACACCTTGGTATATTTAAAAACAAAACAAAACAAAACAAAACAAAAAGTCTCATCGTCTGTCAAACCATCCCCTGGGTTTGGGGGAGCTGCTTCCAGTCTCTGTTTAAATTCCTGGTTTCCTGCCTGGAGGAGCAGGGAGGGGGTGGCCCAGGGTGGCTCCTCACCCGCTGCAGTTCAGCAAAACCAAGTCTGGAGAAAGTGGGACATTGCATTATGCAAATTGTGCTTCCTGGAAAGAAATGTTTTATTAACACACACTCCCTTCTTGTGTTGGCTTAGTCAATTTGGTCACAGCTTGACACCCAGTAAGTTAGTCTAAAGGCAGAGGTTCTACAAAATGTTTTTCTAATCTGTTTTAAACACTTAATTACAGTTGCGTTGCATTCATTAGGGACTTGGCTTTGGAACCTGGATTGCAGCAATAAATCCTAATTCTCCAAGTGTCAGCTGCAACACAGACGTGGGGCCCGAGGGGCTGTCAGAGCAGTTGCTAAGAGGGGCAAAGCCCACCTGGTCCAGTGGGACCCTCCCCCTCCAGGGAGCTGACTGACACCTCCTGGCCAACCTGGAGGCTCAGAGAACTGGGATTGTTCAGCCTGGAGCAAAGCAGGCTCAGAGGTGACCATCCTGACGTGTTTCAGTACCTAACAGGGTGGCTGCCACGACGATGGAGACTCCCTTCCTGCAAGGAGTCCCACGGAAAAGACGAGGGGTGATGGGTGCAGGTTACTCTGAGCTCAGCACCCGTTACCTTATTCTTTTCCCAGATATTTCCTCATGATGCTGTTGACATCATCTTCCTTCCCCTCTGCCTCTGCCCGGCTGCCCTGGGGGCTGGCTTTGCCCTCCCCATCCCCTCGCTGGGGCCGGCGCTTGATGCTGTCGGTGCTGCGGGAGGAGAGGCGGGATCCAGAGGATGAGGAGGAGTCGGAGAGGTCCCCGGGGTCCTCCCGGGCTGCCGGGCTACGTTTGGCCGTGCCCTTGGTCTCGGTGGATGCTGAGCCACCCGCCAGGGCCTCATCCTGGAAGCGGACAGTGAGGGGCCGGTGTCCCTCCCTCCTGTCCCTGCCGGGCTTGGCCAGGCTGCTGGTGGAGCGGGATTTGCGGATGGCCGGGAGGAAGTCATCGAAGTCAACGTTGGTTCTTCTCTCGTAGTTGAGGGTGGGGATTCTCCAGCTGAAGGGGTCACTGCCCGGACCCTCACCCAGCCCCTCGCTGGACGGGGTGCTCAGGAGCCCCCCAGAGCCCTTTCCCACCTCCAGGTCTTCCACCGATGGCTCCAGGCAGCTCCTCCAGGAGCTCAGCCTCAGTGTTCCCAACAGCCCCGCGGCTGGAGAGCTGGGCTGGCGCCCGGAGCCCTCCAGGGTTTGCAGGAGGGAGTCGCAGGAGCCGAACTTGGATGCTCTTCTCAGGGCCGGGGAGCGAGCGGGCTCGGGGGGCTCCGAGGCCATGTTCCGCAGGCTGCAGGACCGCACCAGGCTCCCACCTCCTCCTCTGCCTTCCCCCTCAAGCTTCCCAGGAGAACCCTCCTCCTCCTCCTCCTCCTCGGGCAGTGTCCGGCAGCGCCTCAGGGCCGCTGCCCCCGTGGTGCGGTAAATGGGGAGGGGGGAGGCATCTCCCAGTGCCGGGCACCCCGGCTCCCGCTCTGCGCCCCGCTGCCGCCGCAGCTCCTCCACGTACTCAGAGAGGGCGGCTGAGGAGCTGGGGGGGGACACTTTGCTCCGGCGGGGCACCGCTGGGGACAGCACCACCGACACGGGTGGCTCTCCTGTCCTCTCCACCGGCTTTTTTGGGCTCTCCAGCTCCTCTTCTCCCGCCGGAGGTTTTCCGCAGTCCCGCCTTCTAGCAGCCACCAAGGGACTCCCCATCCGTCCCGGATCCGCAGCATCGCCGGGCCGGGCAGCACCACGGGCCGGGCCGGGCTCTCGGCTCTCTCTGTTCACCCTAAAACAACAAACACGGGCGTGAGGTTCAGCCGCGAGATTCCCAGGGACTGGAATGTCATTCTGCAAGGACAAGGCGGAGCTGCCGTGGTAGTTCCCGAGTGAAGTCCTGCTGCTGGTTCGAGCAGCTGGGCAGTGCCCCAGGATTTTATCTTAAAGAACTCTAAAGTCAGCCAAGCCGGCTGGATCCGGGTGGGATGTGATCAGCTTTAGCTTTGCCAAACCAACGCATTCCTCTAAATGTCATCTCTTTTTCCTGTCTCTCTTATAGTACTACACAGGATTTAATTCACTTCTGTCAAAGCCAAAGGTTATTCACTAAGATTTTATGGAACCAGCTCACAAAGCATGTCATGAAAGCAGTAACAAAAAATACCAATGAATAATAACACTACGGCATGCCCCTCAGTGCTGAGGGCAGAGCAGTGGGGCTGTGGCTGGGAGGGAGATGCCCAGGAGGAGCTTTGCTGATATTCCTGATCTAACCCCCATGGTGACACCATTCCTACCCGTGCTGAGCAGGATGGGGACAGGGTGGCAGCATGGCAGGAGCAGGGCATGATCCTGCCTTCCCCCAAACCCTGCCTGTCCCTCACCCGAGCCTTTGATGGCACCGAACACCCGCTCTGCCAGGACAGGAGCCCAGGAGCATCCCCCGGGGTACCCCGGGAGGTTCGGCTGCCGGAGCCCCTGCCGGATCCTGGCTCATGCAGAAGGAGGTTCTGTGCACCAAGCCTGTCCCCTTCCTCCTGCAGCTGATGCAGAGAGATGGGGAGGAGCTGCCAGCACCGGGGGGCTCGGGTGACACCGAGTCCCCGATGCGACACTTCACACCCTCCCCCCCCAAGCACCTCCCCTGGTTTGCGGGGCTGCAGAGCCGCCTTTCCTGCCTCTCTCACCGCAGGGAAAGGCAAAGGGCTCCTGCCAGGGCCGTGCTGAGGCAAACCCGGCACTCCTTCACCCTCTCCTCCGCCACATCGCTGCCCCCCCCGGCCCCCGCTCCCTGCCCGCAGCCGCTTGCCGGGAACGGGGGGAACGCGGCTGCCTGCGGGAGGATTATCCCTGCCCCAGGAACCCCCCCCCGGCACCTGAGGCAAACTGCCCCCGGCACCTGGACCTGGACCTGGACCTGGCCTTCCCGAGCAGGCTGCAACGGGGGCAGTTTGCCTGAGATAGAAAGGAGGAGGGGCGGGGAAAAAAAAAACAACAAAAAACAAAAAACCAAAAAACCCGCAGAGCAAAGCAGCAGAATTTACTCAGTATAAACACAGCCTCGGCAGCCAGCAGGTGCGGGAACAGTAGGCAAGTTTTACATCACCGATAATGAAGCATCCTGCCCCGGGAATGCTGGGGTTGCCATGGGAACAGGGTGAGAGTTGTTAATCCCGGCCACCCACCCTTTCGGACCAGGCTCCGCTGACCCGTGAAACAATTTCCCTGCCGAGAGGGGCTGGAGACGAACTCCACAGCCAGGGAATGTGAGGGATTGCAGCAGGGATGGGGCAAGGGAGCAGCCCCAGGTCCCCAGCACCCCCTGGCACAGCCCCGGGCACGGAGGTGCCTGGCCCTCCCCCCGCTGCCCTGTGCCCACGGATCATTACGTGGGCCCAAACCCTTTGATTATCCACCACAAAATGAATTAACCAGAGATTTCATCTCCCTGAAACACAGCAGCCTCCAGGGCTGCCCCACGCTGCTGCACCTGACGTTGCTGGAGCCTCACAGCTGATAAATAGTTTGAGACATTCCGATAATGCTGGGGTTTAGGAGCCTAAATTGCATTTTACCTAAATAGCTGGTGTAATTCTTCCACGAGAATTTGTAGGGAAATTGCTCCAATCACTCTCTACATTTCCAAATAATATTGTAAACTGACTTCTGCACGACCAGCTTTCATAAATTAAACAGCCAGCTTCCATATTTTCCTTTGGTTTTTAAGACTGAGATAAAAGTGAGCTGGAGAGGTAGGAAACCCTAATGGACTGTGAACATGGATGGTTTAGACATAGCTATTTATTGTCCTGTTGAGCATGACAGGCAACTGCTATTTTCACTAGAATCTTCAGAGCCTGAAATGAAGCTGGAGTGAGAATCCCTGCAAACACAGGGCTGCTCCTCCAGCCCAGCTGCCCCAGGGTCCCAGCAGGGACCTGTCCTGGTTCCCAGCCTCATCCCAGGATCACCTCCTCCCTCCTTGCCTCTCCCAGCAGTTCTTATTTGCTGCCTTCACCACACAAAGCCCAGGGGAAGGGCTGGTTTCCCCAGGGTAGCTGCATCTCCCTGGACCCAGCTCATCACCCCGTGCTCACTGTGTGTGGTACCGGTACCAGGAGGTCGGTACCAGCAGTGCCAGGCTCATGTTCAGCCCCAGCAGCCCGGTGAGTGCACGCAGGGCCTGACTGGGTTTGGAATGGAAACACAAATACTCCTCAGGGTTTACAGGAGCAGCAAAAAGGCACCACACAGCAGGGAAACACTGCAGGGATTTCTCTGCTTTTGATGCTTTTCCTTGTGGTTTCCAGCATCTGAAAAAGCTCAGGTCCCCCCAGCAAAAACCTCCTCCCCTAGGAAGCCCAAACTTGCTCTGTTCACCCCTGGAGACCCCTGATCTGATCCCCACCCCAGCAGCAGCCACCACCACCACACAGCGTGGCTTCTGATGGTTTCTCCCATGCAACACATTCCTGGTAGCTGGGCTGATGAAACAGCTCCAGGAACAAGCCCAGAGGCTGGGGCTGCCACATCCCACCTTGTCCCCCTTGCTGGCCAGGCCAGGCAGCTGCACCCCACTCCTCTGCACCACCACCTCATTATTTGCTCCTTTAACCCCACCTGATGGTGACCCAAAAACCCCCACCCCAAAATCCCAGCTCATCTTCTCCCAGCCATCCCCACAGGGCAGCACACACACCCCCAGGAGAGTCCCCTGCCCCCCAGCAGCATCCTCTGCTCCTCCACCAGCCCCAGGGTAAGGGCTGGGATGGTTTTCCCCAGCCCCAGCCCCAAGCAGAGCTCAGAAGGCATCTGTAAGCCAAAGCAGAGTTCTGCAGCATGCCACTCGCACCAAAGCAAATGACATACAACAATAATTAGTGAAGATTACACAGCAATTAACATGATTACAATTATGCTAGTTGAAATAATTTATACAATAAAATCCACACATGCAGTGCAACACGTGGCTGGGGTGGAAAGTGGGGCTGGGATGCTTTTCCTGGTGGCTCATAAATAGAGCCAAGAGAGCTCCATTTCAGGGAGAGGCAAGAGAGTGGCCTCATTTCTGAGAGAAGAGGATTTTCTTGTCACACTGTCATCTACAGAAGAGCTCCCAGTTTCCCATCTAATGATTTGCTTTTGACACCATCATGTCTAAAAATAAACGTGTCGGATCCCCACCAGCCTTGGGACCCAAGCTCAGGGTTTTCTGAGCTGGAGCAGAAGGGGAAGGGATGCCTGGGGGCTGGGGATGCTGCAGGACCTGAGGGGCAGGGCCCTGGGCTGCTGCTCCCTTCCTCCCACACCCCGGGATCAGTGCTGGAGCAACCCCGAGCTGCCTGCCCAGGGGCAGAGCTAAATGCACACGTTTTTCAATTGGCTTCCTCAGGAAAAAAAAAAAAAAACAAAACCCTGATGGTTCATCCCAGCTCTGTGCTGTGGTTTCTGAAGCTTAGCCTGCTGGCCAGAGTTTGGTAGAAGCATTGAAATAGCAGAGAATTAAAGGCAACATTAATGAAGCCTGTGACTCCTGTAACTGCTCTGGTGATAGCAGCTCCTCTGCCGTTTGTTCAGGAGATCCCACGTGTAGAGCTGAGGAGCAAATGCTGGGAAGATTCATTTTTCATCACTGGCTGCTTGTGTAAGACAAAGGAATCTCAGGAAGGGGGAGCTCCTTTCGCTGAGCCCAGTTTTATGACCTTCCTGCTCTCTTCTGTCTGTTTGCCTTTTGTACAGCCTCCTCTCTAATATTTTCATCTTGGATTAGCTGGAGCCAAACACAGGGATTTGCAGTCTGCCTTTTCCTGACCCCAGGACAGAGGCAGCTTCTCACACTCCTTCCAGGTCTGGATACAGATTGCCTCTCACAATGGCCACGGTCAGCCCAGCAAATTATTTTTACTAATCCCCGAGCCTGAACACCTGCCCTTTGATTACAGCTCCAGTGTGTTTCAGCTCAGAACCAGGATGCCAGCCTTCACCTCTGGTTTCCTGCCACTCACCTGCCATAGAGCCGGGTCACCCAGACCACAGCCCCTGGGCAGCACTCACCTGGGCTTCTCCAAACCCCACACAACACACGAAACACACAAATCTGGTTTGCCTGTGACCCTGCAGTGCCAGGGGGACAAAAGAAGGGGCTGTGCCCCCTCTGATGGACACCCAGACGTGGTGGCCCTAAACCAGGGCACCCACCCAGCCCCAAGCAGCCCCTGCACCCCAGCACCCTGGGGAGGCTCCTGGGAGCCCAGCTGGGGCATTTTGGCCACAGGAGTGCTTGGGCCACTCTTCCAGCTCCCCCCCTAGCCCATCAGCATCTCTCTCAAAAATGAGCATGTTGGCTCTCAGAGCTGTGCCAGCTCAGGCTTCTGCAGCAGGGAACGGCGAGCAGATGGCACGTAAATCCTCACACAGGCTGCACTGCCTCTTGAAATTACCTCTAGAGAACACACCAAGGGCCACTGCAGGGCTCACAGCACGGGTTTGATGAAGCCACTTCCATCCAGCCTTTGGCTGAGCCTGGCGTGGCAGGGACTGCCCATGGGGTGGACTCCCAGGGGTCACCCCCAGGTCCTTTCTGCACATCCTAAAGGAGCCCTGATGCCACCTGATGCCACTGTCCCCCCCCCCAGCATCTGTATCCCCCCCCCAGGAGCTGAGGGGCTCCCCTGTCCCTGCCACCAGGGTCTGTCACCCGCAGAGGTGCCCAGGAGGGGCTGGGGGTGCCTTACCTGGAGCCCTGGGTGCTGTGGCTGTCGATGGAGGGTGCTGAGAGGCTCCCGGCCAGGCTGGTCCCTGCTGGGGAGGAGCTGCCCACAGATGACCCCAGCCAGGACCCGATGCTCTCTGAGGGTGCCAGGCTGAGCGTGGATCCAGTGTCCCTGTGGGGAGAGGTGGGACCACGTGAGCTCCATGAGCACAGGCTGGGGGGGCAGGGAACGGGGAGGGGGTCCTGGAACCCAGTGGGTCCTTCCCAGCCCCAGCAATGGCAACTCCAGCTGGCAGGCTCTGCCCTGGCCGGTCTGTGGCACTGACAAGGTGACCTGGTCCTTGTGCCAGCACTGCTGCTGGGACCTATTTCCCTTGGAGAAGTTCCCTGGAGGGAGTGGTCAGGAAAAACCTCCAGAACTTGAGAGCCACTGTGACCCTGGGCACCCCACTCTGCCTCCAGGGCCAGACCCACCCCTGCCCACCCAGCAGCAGCCCCCAGACCAGCCACAGAGGACAAAATCTTTCAGGATCTCAGCTTTCCCCCAGAAGCCACCGATCAGCTCCGTATTTTCCAGCTGCATCCCGGAGGGAGCATCCTGCCCCTGGCTTGAGAGCAGGAGCTCCCGGGAAAGCCAGGGGGTGGGTGGGCACACAGGGCACAGAGAATGGAGCGTGGTGGCTCAGGACCCCTCAGCACCAGGTTCCAAAATCCAGGCCTGCAGCTCCCCAGGGCTCACTCACATCTCTCTCCGGGAGCAGAGCGAGTCCGGCACCGTCTGCACGCTGCGAGGGACAGAGAGGGACAGGACAGTCAGTGTCACCCTGCGCTGGGGACATGCCCCCTCTCACAGCCTCAGCTGGGATGGCACCAGGACAGGGCTGGAGACCCCCCCTCACCTGCTCCCTGCACCCCCCGGGCTGCAGGAGGGACCCCAGGGCAGGGACCCCCGGCACCCAGGGGCACCTCTGCTGGGCTGCAGGAGGGCAGGGAGCAAAACGCAGCACAGCTCCCTGCCAGCACTTCACTTCTCACCTCCTAAGGTGCCAATTGTACTGGAAATCAATTTTTTTTTTTTTTTTTTTTTTTTTAAGTGCATTTATCTACTTTGTCTCCATTTGTCACGATGCCCCTTCAGCAGTGTAGCAGAGGGGAAAATTGAAGGGCTGGCTGTAGAAACAACACCTGAAAAATTCACTGGGTTCTCTTCCCCATTTTTTCCCAGTAAAATCTTCTAACCAAACCTACCCAGCTCCACTGGTCCCTCCAGCCCCCAGGTGCTGGGGCTGAGCAAAGTGCAGGATTTTTAATCCATGAGAGCCCAGCAGCGGGCCACACCGGGGATGGGAGCTTGCTCTGAGAATAGAGCTTTTTCCACCTTTTTTCTTATTTTAGTCTGGGTCACGCAGTGATTTCAAGGACAACACCTTTTCAGGAACCCTCCCATTACTATCACCCAGTTCCCTGCCCATCACCGAGTTGCTGCAGTGAAAACGGGCAAGCTGCAGATGTGCAGCCATCCTGGCATCACTCTGGCATGGTGCAGCACCCTCCAGCACTGCAGCACACCTGAGCCCCCCTCTGAGCCCCCCTGAGCCCCCCTCACCTCTCAGCATCGCTGTCATCGCTGCCCCTCAGCTCCTCCAGGGCCGCCTGCAGCCGGGCGATGCGCTGGATGGAGGTCCCCAGGTCACCCTGCAGGACCTGCCGTGTCCCTGCCAGCTCTGCCAGCTGCTGTTCCTGGGGGGAGGGCACCAGGTCAGCCCCTGACCCCCAGGAGAGGGGAGGAGGGGGTCTGCTAAAGCCCCCCCACACCCCCCCAGGCTCTCTGTGCCAGCACTGCTGCACCCCAGTGCAGGGGGAACTGCAGCTGGACCCCACTGTGACCAACCAACACCCCCAGGCAGAAAAAGGCCCAGAGCCAAAAATCCCCACAGCTGGGGGTGCCCGGTGCCACAGGGAGCATGGAACCCCAGAATCATTTGGGTTGGAAAGGGCCTCTGGGATCATCAGCTCCAACCCTTGATCCACTCCCCCTGTGGCTCCCAGCCCATGGCACTCAGTGCCACATTCATCTCCCCTTAAAACCCTCCAGGGATGGAGAATCCACCCCCTCCCTGGGCAGCCCCTTCCAATGCGTGGTCACCCTCTCTGTGCAGAATTCCTCCCTGCTATCCAGCCTCACAGACACCCAGGGCAGCACACAGAGGGCTGAGCAGGGAGCGGGGGTTGCAGCGCTGCCACATCAGGATGAACGGGCAGCACCCCAGATGAGTTCATCTGATACTATCCTTACAACCCCCCCACCCCACGGGGACCATGTGCAACCACCCGGGGTGAGAGCACCATGTCCCTGCTGGGCACGGGGGGCGGACAGGCAGGGAGGATGCTCCTGGGACACACAGCCCTAGCCAGAACCACCCGGGCTGGGCAGAAAAACCAGAACCACCGGGACACAAAAACCCAGCAAGCAGCACGACCCGGGTGCCTCCAGCATCACCCCCCAAGGATGCCAGCCCAGCACCACCCTGCTCATCCTGACCCTCCCAGCCAGGACGCTTCCTAAACCATCAGATGGGGGGGAGAGGAGGAGGAGGGGGAGCTGGAGCTGCAGAATCCCCGTGACCAGAGCCGCCAGCTGTAAAATTGCCATCTCGGCGGTGACAAGGTGAGGGATGATTTGCAGCAGGGGCTGTGACAGGCCAGGGCACGGGAGCCAGCAGACTGTCAGAGTAAATAATGGAAGCCCTGGGATCAGCGGGCGTGCAGGCCCGAGGAGAGGAGCATTTCAGTTCATAAAACCACGGGGAGGAATCTCCCGGCATCGGAAACGCGGCGGGATTGGTAAAAACCAGGATGCTGCCAAGAAGCTTCCTGAAACTCAGCCTTTCCCAGCCCTTTGCTTCCCTCCCAGCTCGGGCAAATGCAGAATGGGGAGAGGACACGTTTTGCCATGGAAACCCCCCTGAGTTGTGTGGGGGGAGCCCGTTGCCCAAGCAGTGGAGATGCTCCCCATGCCAGTGCTGCCCCAGAAAGAGCCGGGGGCTGGGGGGGCACAGGGTAAGGGGCTGGGGGGGACACAGGGTAAGGGGCTGGGGGGGCACAGGGTGAGGGGCTGACCCCCAGGAGGAGAAAAGCCCCAGGGCAGAGAGCCCCAGGCTTCAGCTGGCTACCTGGCTGCATTCAGCTCTTTGCAGAGCAGACCAGGCAGTAGGAAACCTGCTAGATAAAAAGCTCAGCCCTTCAAACAGGCTGATAAGAGCCTCTATTGAATTAGTTCCTTAGCTCCAGGATATGGTGCAAATTAAATATAGTTCAGTGGCTGCATTTAAGTCCTTCCCTCCGTTCTGCTATTATTACCCTGACAGTGCCTGGCGAGGAAGCAGCAGGCGCTCAGCAGCACCCCCCTCCCAGCACCCCAACCCTGCTGATTCTGCATCCAGAGCTCCACTCCTTCCCTCCTGCCCCCCATCCCTGGAGGGGTTTCAGAGCTGTGCAGATGTGGTGCTGAGGGCCAGGGGTTGGTGGTGGCCTTGGCAGTGCTGGGTTAACAACTGGGCTCCAGGATCTTGAAGGTCTTTTCCAACCCAAGTGATTCAGTGATTCTGCTGCACAAGCCCAGGAGCATCCTCTGCCCTTAAACCCCCCCTGGCACGGGGGGATGTGGCTCCTTGCACCAGGGCAGGAGCATGTGGAGCAGAGAGAGCCTGACCAGCTCCCAGACCCCTGCTGCCTGCCTCAGCATCCCTCAGCACACATCCTGCCTGGTCTGGCAGACCTGTCCAGAGCTGATCCTCCCATTCACCACAGACAGACCCAGAACCCAAGAGCACCAGAGCACTGGAGAGTCACAAGGTTGTGTTTTAGTAAAACCGAGGTTGATTTCTGCAGACAGGGATCCTGAATTAGAGGCTTTCCCAAGACAAGAGGGAAGGGAGCTCTCTAGGTGATGGGCAGCACACACAAACCCATGCTGAGACAGTGGTGCTCACAGCCTGGACCCCTTGCCCTCCCCCAGGGGGGCTCGGAGGAGGATGCTGGGGAGCCCCTGACAACATGAAACACCCTGCAAAAAAAATCATTTCTACTGCAAGGGTCCCAGCCAGGACCCACCTCCACCTCCTGCCTCTGTGGCCATCACTTCTCTTTCTTACAAGTTTCTTTTTCAGCTCATTTTGTCTCAGAATCATTTGAGGTTAAAAAGAGCTGAGGAAACCCCGTGGTGAAACACTGAAACCATTCATGGGAGCAGGAAGGCTGCTGAGGAAGGCACTGCAGAGCATCCCCCCACCCTTTATTTTTGTTTGGGTTCTGCTGTCACAACACAACCTTTCCAGGCTCCCCTCCACCCTGGGTGAAGTGCAGCCTAATTGGGCCAGTCTGGATTGCCTCTCTGGGAAGAGCTCAGCATGCACCTGCAGCACTCATCAACCATTATTATTTTTAATTAAGCAATTAACTCGCAGGCTCTCAGGAAGTTTGGAGTGGCAAAATTTCTGCAGTTGGAGTGGAGGGGGAATGAGCAGCTCTCCCTGTGCCCCCAGCATTCAGGGTGTGTGGGGTGAGCAGCCCCCAGAGCTGATCATTTCCTGATGAAGTAACTTGAAATCTTTGCTGGAGGCCCCAGGAGCATGGACCTGGGGGACCTTTCACTCCATCACCCACCTCACCTCCCCGGGCTGGCTGCCTTGGGTGACAATTGTCCTTATACTTGGCCAAAGTCATTAAATTTAAAGGTGAGAGCAGCTCCAGGGCACAGGAGGGGCTGGGACCCTGCTGGGTCACACGGGGGTGGCATTCCCTGCTGGAAGCACAAACAGCTCCCACTTTGTTGCTTAACTTCAAGGAAAGAATATATAATCTCTAAAGATTGCAAATGAAAAAAAAACCAACAAAACCAAGCAACCAAAAAACCCCACTCCTAGGAATGAGGCTGCAATGTGCTGGATCCCCCAGTGCTGAGCAGGCAGCATCACAAAGGAGCTCTGACAGCACCAGAGCCAGAAAAACAGGTTATTTACAACAGGACTCTCATCTTTAAAAAAAGAAAGAAAAAAGTGTGAAGAATATCTTCACACCTGTACTTCAGCTTTCAGTCAAAATAGTTAATTATTGTGGTGATGAATTTCACAGCTTCATTAAAGAAATCTGATTTTAAGCTCATGCCTGCAAGCTGCCCCCCCCTCCCCAGTGCAGTCCTTGGCAGCACCACTGTGGGTTCTCCTGCCAGGAACACGAGCTGCTCCAAGCCTTGGAGCTGGTGCTTGGCACCTGCTGCAGGAATCCCTGGCTGCAAGGTGGAAAGGCTCCATCCTGGCTCCTTCCTGCTCCCCATCTGCCCCCTCGGCTGCAGCACACCCGTGGGCAAGGAGGGAGATGGTCAGTGAGACAGCAAGGCCAGGGGTGGGACAGGGTCCTCAAGCAGTGTCCCTGTCCCTGTCCTCATCCAAGGCTTTTTATGACACCCAAAGCAGCTGAGATGAGGCCTCTGCTGCCCTGGTGCTCGGGCTGGACCATTTCCCACCTCCAGCATCACCCCTGCAGCACCAGAGCCCAGCACCCCCCAGCAGCCACCAGCACCCAGAAATCCCAGTGCTGGGTGGTCCCTGCCATGCTGGTGGCAGAGCATCACCCCAGGAGCCCCTCCCCAGCCCCTGCTCCATCCTCCCACTGGTCCCACCACGAGTGCACCTGGGGAGCCCAGGGATGGTTTTACAGCTCCCCAGGACTGACTCTAACTTGGAAACCCCTCTCTGGCCACGGCTCAGTTTCTGCTGCAGCCCCTCAGAGCAGCCACTGGCTCTGTCCTCTCGAGCTCTGGAGCTGTGGATCCACATTTCATGGGAAGCAGAGCTCCAGCTCCAAGGAGGAAAGCCAGAAGATGGAAGCAGAGCCAAGTCCTGCCTCCCCCTCAGGAAAATGCCTCCATCAGTGCCACAGCACCGGGCCTGGGAAGGGTTCAAGCCCATTCTTACAAAACCCAGAAGCAGAACCATCTGCCTGCCAGCTCCCAGCTCCTCCCTGGGAAGGGCAGCACTCTGCTCCCCACCACCCAGAGCTGGGATGAAAATACCTGTCCTGAGCCTGCCTCCTGTGGGGAGTGGAGAGACAGGATTTTCCAGTTCCTCCCATCACTGATAAATATACCAGCTGGGAGAGGAAAATACCTTGCACACAGACACCAGGAGACAAGAGTGGATCTCCAGCCCAACCTGTGCAATGATTTTGTCCCTTTGAGGCATCTCCTAAACCCTGGTGGTGTGTGTCAAGCCCACCACCTCCTGCCTCCTTATTTAAATACATTTTAAAAAACTGGTTAGGTGCAGACCACGACTTAAGTAATGTTGAGTGAATAATTCATGCAGTATTTATAATTGATGGGGGATTTAAGAGGAGTAGAGCTGTAAGTGGCTTTCTATTAACTATTGATGCTCACTGCCAGGACTTGCCAGGCCCAGCGGGGCTCTGTGATCACAGCTCTCCTCCTACCTTTTATCTAAGGGATGCTGAGAGCACACAGAGGCTGGGGGGATGCTCTGCTCCTGGGGAACACCAGGGCAGCCCAGGTCCCTGTGCTGCCTCATGCTGGGTCACAGAGTGCAGAGACCTGGGGCTGGGGGGATGTGGCTGGGGGGTCCCCACCACAGGGCTCCTGGGGACACAGAACCCCAAATGTCTGGGTGTCTGGACAGGCCCCAACCCCTCAGGACTGGCTTTTCAGTTTGGCTGCTTGTAGGTTTCTCTGTCTTATTCCAGGGAGGTGCCTCTAAATTTCCCTTTGGACTTCTTCTCAAACTTCATCTGCAGTAAGAGAAGCTGAGAAGACACCAAGCACCTCACCTCACCCATCGCTCCCATCCTCACAGGAAACCTTCATAAAGCTTCTAAAAATACATGCTCAAAGACAGGAAAACAGCTGAAAGGACCAGCCTGGATCCTAGCAGGCAGCTCAGCTGTGCTCCAGAACCACAACCACAGCTCCCTCTGGCTCAGCACCCACAGGAAGGCAGCAGGATCCAGCCCCAGGGCATTGCTGCACGGGGCTCTGATTTTGTGGTGGAGTTTGCAGGGTAAGGGCTGGACTTGATGATCCTAAAGGTCCTTTCCACCCAAGAAGACTCCACGATTCCCTGCTAAGCCAAGCAGGGAGCCAGCAAAGCATCAGGTATCGAGATCTCCTACTCTGAGGAGCATCCGTGGCTGCAGAGTTCCAGCCTGGAAGCTCATTCCATGCCCGGGGGGTGTCCAGAGGTGTCACCAGCACCCGGGGCTCAGGGGGGCAGAGCAAGGACAAAAGCTGCTCCTGGTGCTGGCAGGGGATGTGGGATAATTCACACTAAAGCTCCGTTCCCTCGGGCAGCCTCAGGGTGAAATAAAACGCTGGAATCTCCTTGATTGTTAAATGAAAGATTATTGATAAAATAACTGCTCCTAACACTGCTGTGCTGTCAGCAGAAATGTAATAGCTTTCAATTACAGCTGGGGAGCAAGGCCTGGCTTCTGGTTGCTGAGGGGGAAATCAACCACACAACAAAACAACAAATAAAGAAACCCAAAGAGGAGAAGAGATGCTCGGGAGGACGGGGAGATGAAGGTGAATCTGTCTTTGCTGCTCCCCAAACCCAGCTGGGCTGTGCCACACACAGCAGGGTGGCTGCTCCAGGGGTTCCCTGGCACAGGCAGGAGCAGGGGGCTTGGGGCAGGGGGTGGCA
>JAAWXA010000024.1:868716-882026 GCA_038090715.1 Florisuga fusca
CCTCCCCCTCAGGAAAATGCCTCCATCAGTGCCACAGCACCGGGCCTGGGAAGGGTTCAAGCCCATTCTTAAAAAACCCAGAAGCAGAACCATCTGCCTGCCAGCTCCCAGCTCCTCCCTGGGAAGGGCAGCACTCTGCTCCCCACCACCCAGAGCTGGGATGAAAATACCTGTCCTGAGCCTGCCTCCTGTGGGGAGTGGAGAGACAGAATTTTCCAGTTCCTCCCATCACTGATAAATATACCAGCTGGGAGAGGAAAATACCTTGCACACAGACACCAGGAGACAAGAGTGGATCTCCAGCCCAACCTGTGCAATGATTTTGTCCCTTTGGGACCTGTGGCCGGGAGCCCTGGTGGTCCCCAGGTGATGGTGCCCGGGGCTCCCTGGCAGGCAGGGAATGCAGGAGGTGAATGGGTGCTTGGGAATGGACAACGTGCTGGCAAGACAAGTCTGAGCCCCTCCTGCTTTTATCCTTCTCACACACTTTTTGAGAAAAAAAATAAATTTTTTTTTAAATAATCAGAATTTATCCCTCTGTGGGAAGCTGCTGGGGACCAAGTTGTCTCTTCAGCTGTTACACCAAGATCCCCAAAGGAAACTTCCCCTGGAGTGATCTTCAGGTTTTGTATTCGATCTAAAACTATGGGAATCTGGCTGCTTTTCTCTGGCCTCTCTCTCCAGCAACAGCCACTGCACTCAGGGGAGGGAGTCCCGGGCAGGAGCCACACTCCAGTCAGCACTTGAAGTGATGGAATTATTCATGTGTTCAAAGTGAAATCCACACACTCCAGGGGGGTGGGTGCAGCTGCAGGTGAGGCAACACAGCACCCATCCTGGGACCAGCCCCGTGCAGGGATCAGCCCCTCCCCACCCCCAGACACAGTCACAGAATCCTTCTGGTTGGAAAAGACCTTTTGGGATCACCCAGTCCAACCACCAGCCCAGCCCTGGCTCATCTGATGCTCAACTCTGTCCCCCAGCACCACAGCTTTTAAACACCTCCAGGGATGGGGATTCCAGGGATTCCACCACCTCCCTGGGCAGCCCAAAGTTCTGCTGGGGACAGATGGTTCTGTGGCACCAGAGCCCGGGGCTGATCTCAGACAGGGACACGGGGGATGTGCAGGGACACCGGGGGACAGCCGGGGGGGTCTCAGCCCCGTGTGCTGGGGAGGAGGATTTACCTTCTCCTGGAGGTTTTGCTTCTCCTTCTTCACATCCTCCACCTGTGTCTGCAGCTCCCGGATCTGGGCAATGTCTGTTGCTGACTGCAGAGAGAGGGGGATCCCAGCCAAGGGCCCCACACCACGAGGAGGAGTGTGGGGCTCATCCCTCCACCCCCAGCACCAAAACCAACAGCTGCTCCTGCACCGAAGGAGTTTAATCCTCCTGGCTCTGGGCAGCTCCCCTCATTTTTGAAACAAATATTGGGAAAGAGGCCAAGTTGTCAGGGTCACTTCTGTCCCCAGGGTCCTTCCAGACACAGACTCCTGGCTCTGGGCCACCACTACCAGGGGCAGCAGCCTGGGAACTGACCCTCTCACCAACCTCCCCCTGCTCCATGGGGAGCCCTGGGGCCCCCCAGTGACACCCCTTTGGGGGAACCCTTTGGGGGAGCCCTTTGGGACAGCCTGCCTTAGCCTGGGCATTGCACAGAGAGCCCCAGGGCTGCCCGAGCTCTGCAGGAGGAAACAGGGAAAGAAAAAACAGACAAGGGTCCAGACAGGGATGCTGTAGGATCTCCCAGCTATGGCAGCTACAGACACTTCTTGAGAGAAGACTCAAAGCTCCAGGAGGGAGGAAGCTGAGTGCTGAGCCATCCCTCCCTCCGGTCACAGCATCTGCCTCCTGGGGTGCCCACCCCCCCGGCTACCCCCAGGCCNGCCCCCCGCCCCCCCGTGTCCCCTCACCAGGGTCTTGTTCCTGCTGAGGGTCTCCAGCTCTGCCCGCAGGTTCTCCAGCTCCAGGGCTGCTGTCTGCTGGGACCTCTGGGCCTCTGCACACTTTGCTTCACTCTCTTCCAACTGGGAAAGATTGGGGGAGATCACATCTCAAAGGAGCACCCGGAGCCACCCCCCAGGGATGCTGTTCCCTGGAGACACAGCCCTGCCTGTTTGCCTGTTGACACGGTGGTCCCGGGGTGTTTCCCCCTGCTCAGGCACACAGAGACTTGGCCTTCTGAAATCTGGAGTCCATCTGGCTCCTGGTTTTTAGGGAAAACTCTTCCCTCCCCACAGCCAGGGCAGCAGAGAACACCAAACCCTGGATCTGCACACCCAACCCCTGTCTCAGCACTGCCAGAGGGGTGAGGTAGAGCTGGGATCATTAATTTGCAAAATTATGTGAATTATACGTAATTCCTGATTAGAGCAATTCAGGATTCAGAGTCTGCAAAGGGGCTTTTCACGTGGCACAAATTGCATTTGCAAATACACACTAAATACCCCGTTTATAAATGCTAATTTGCTGCCAGCTCTCACAGCTCAGTCACCAGGACCACAATGCTCTGAACTGGGCTGCAAACACCTGGAAGAGGCAGCACCACCCCAAAACCTCCCACTGCCCAAAAGGAGTTCACGTAGGCTGTACCTGAACACTCAGTTCCTTGGGTTTCTCTGTTCTCTTTATGGAAAAAAAACCCAAAACCAACTCCTAAACCCCTCCACCTGCTGCTCATTCCCAGCCCCAGTTTCCCCCAGAGAACACAGAGCTCTGGGGCTGGCAGCACCACTGGGCATCACAGTGAGACCTGGAGCACCTCAGCCTATTTTCCCAGGATTTCCTCACCTTTTTGTGCTCTCTCCCTCAAAAGAAAGGGGGATTTCAAGGTACTGTAACTGGAGCAATCCTCAGCTCATTCCCCTCAGCTGGTTGGGGTGATTGGGACCTGCTTGGACAAGCTGAGCAGATTAATTTGAGCCAACACTGCCCATGCAGCCAGCAGCAAGGGAAACCTTTCCTGCTCCATCCCAGGGCCAGAGCAATGGCCCTTCTGGTGCCCTTGGAGATGTCAGAGGGTTGTGACCTTCAGCCTCCACCTTCCTTCCTAAATTGCATCCCCTTCCCACTATTAACTCCTCTCCTGGGATCCCCATTTCCCTCCCTGCTGTCACCCCTGCACAAACCAAGGAGCAGCCAGGAAGAAATAACCCAGAGCCTCCTTGGGTCTCCAGCAGAATCTGCTCACCATGGCGAACACAGAGCTCTGGCACAGACATTTGGCAGTTTGAATCCTACAAAAGTGTTATTCAAAATGATTTTCCCGTGTCCAGCCTCAGCCCAGCTGATGGATTGTTTGGGCAATCTATTCATACAGCTGCAGAGCCACACAGGCCGTGTTCCTCTTTCTTCCACCAGCTGAAAAAAATTGCTTTTATGCTTTGCATGAAGCTCAGGAAGCCTTTACCAAAATGAGGCATCAGAGATGTCAACCAGATTGACTTCTGCTTTTATGGCCAAGGACTTTTCCACCTGCCCAGCTTCAGATCCCTCCAGAAGCCACCCCATCCCCTGCCAGCATGACACTGAGACTCCAGAGAGTTTAATCAGAGTCAAACACATCTCCAGGACCTATCATTAAATATCAGCTTCCATTTCACTTCATGTAATGGAATTTTCCCACTTGAGAAGAATAAATTCAAACTCTACCCCCCCATCCCTAAATGCATAATGTATGAACATTAGTTTGCTGTGCTGCACCATCTGTTAAATACCTGCATAGCATGGATGCTTCAGCCTTATTAAGAAACAATGCTGTGCTGTATTTCTAGCCATATGGATTTTGATTAATGGAAATGTAGCATTTTAGCAAAGTTTTTATTCTTGGGGAGGTTTGTGGGCTGGTGGTAGGATGTATTAGCTTTGAGAAAGTCGTCATGAATGCCATTAGAAATTGTTTAAATTTAAAGGATGGCACCATCACAATCACAAGGCAGTTTTGAAGTGTGCAGAGTCCCAGTGCTGGTCCTTGGGAACAGGACAGGGAAGGGGTTCTGCAGCATCAGCCCACGGGGGGCTGGAGGGGAGCAAGGCAGGGGCCTGCCAAGGGATTCACTGTTTAGTGCAGCATTATGGCACCAGCTCAACAATGTTTAAAAAGGGCTCATCAAGGCCAGAAATGGCCATTCCTGCTGCTTGCCATGGCTGTGTCCAGGTCAGTGGCACAGGCACAGGCATGCCATGGACCTGGGCACTCCCTGGGCCCATCAGGCTGAGCTCACCTTCCCCTTCCCCTTCCCCTCGGCACAGGTGGGAGCAGCTGCTGCTCACAGATGTTATTTATGCACAGCTCTTATCCCAATTATACCTCTAAGCTGTTGGAGTCACTCCTGCCCTCCCCAGGAGCTGATTTCCAGGGGAAATGTACAGCACGGGGTAATTCCTGAGTGGGTTCAGAGCATCCTCACCTCAGCCTCGTGGGATGCACATGGAGACCCTCCCTGGGGACAGGCACCTTGTGCCCCCCTGTCCCTCTGTCCCACCAGCCTGGCACAGCCCTGCAGCCTCTGCCCCACAGCAAATCCCCTGCTCCTGCCTCCCCCTGCACCATCCCCATGGCAGCCCCCGAGCCGGTGTCAGACACCCGGCAAACGGGCTGAGCAGGAGGCACGTCCAGAGAAATAAATAAATAGACAAACGAATCACTCAGCCGCCGGGGGGTTAATTCCAGAGCAGAGCCGGGGGAGGGCCCCGCCGGCAGGAGCAGCTCCTCTCCCCCAGCCAGGGCCCCGGAGCTGCGAATATTCCTTGGGGCTTCTCCCGGGCGATGCCCCGAGGGGCAGGGGCTGCCGGCACCCACCTGTCTGCGCAGGAGCTGCAGGTCCTGGGTGCTGGTGCGGGGGTCCCCGGGGGTGGGCAGCAGAGGCTGCAGGTCCGCCAGCAGAGCACGGGTCCGGCGCAGGTCCCGGCGCAGCCGCTTCTCCACATCGAAGTCCCGGTGGCCGATCTGGAGAGGGGAAAGAGGGGAGAGGGGGGAGTGGGGGGTGCTGAGCCCTGCTGAGCCCTGCAAAACCTCCACCCGGCCTCCCCGTCCCACCCCAAGGCATCCCCCACCAAGCAGGGAAATATTTTGGTGATGCTAAAGGCGTGAAACAAGAAGATATTAAATTATCTACATATAAATATGACAATTTTCCCTCTATCAAATAAACAGAATTTAATAGTTAAGTGAAAACACATTTTGTAAGCATCAAAAATTGGCGGGTTCCACCCAAACACAACATTTTTCCCCACCAACTCAGTGCCTCTGAAAACGTTTGCCCTCTCCTGGTCTCTGTGTCTGCCCAGCGAGCCCCCCCTGCGGCCAGGGGGACAGCCCAGAGGCAGGCACTGCGGGTCCCCAGAGCCACAGCGACATGTCCTGGTGGCCACCAGGCACTGTCACCCCCCTGGGAAACCACCCTGAGGAGGGGCAGAGAGGGGCAGAGAGGGGCAGAGCCAGAAGGGGGAGGTTAAGCCCACGGGCTGAAAAGCTGGGACAGAAAATGTAAAATTCGTTGTGTGGGGAAAAAAAAAACAAACAAAAAAAAAACAAAACAAAAAAAAAAAACACACACACACACAAAAAAAAAACAACAAACAAACAAACAAAACTTTCTCCTCCTTTAGGGAAACGAGTAACAAGGGCAGGAGAAAGTCAGCCAGCAGGAGAAAGGGAAAAGAAAAAAAAAAAAAAAACCGCGAAAGGCTGATGAGGAACGCTTCATTAGGAGTTATTTACACATCTCTAATGCGAAGCATCTGGAGTCCCCGCCAGGCACCCGGGGACGGCACCGGTGCTGTCGCCAGCGGGGGGAGGCAGCGATCCCCCCCCAGCGCATCCCCAGCAGAAAATAACTGCTGGGTGCTTGTGGGGGGTGGTCCCCAGGCAGCCTGGTGTCACCACATCCCTTTTAAAGAAGGGAAGTAGGTAAAGCACCTGTAAAAAAAAAACAAAAAACAAAAACCAACCTTCTACACCCCCCCCTCAAGCTGGGGCCAGCCATGGTTACCAGGATAAAATCATTAGCAAAACAGCAAATAAACACAGAGAGGGTCTCAGGGCCTGATTCCAGACTAACTGGTGTGCAGGAGCATTTGTCCACTCAGTGTTCTCCACGACTCCTCCCGTTTCAGACCCATTCTATTTTCTGCTCACTGCCTAAAATTAATTGTGTGGGTTTGACCTTGTAACCTGGTTCAGAGCTGGCTGGCATTTGCTGGGATCAGAAATCGTTGGCATCTCCATTTCCTTAATTAGTTTTCCGGGCTGGATCTTTTTTCCCCCTGTTAATAGACTCCTCTGAAGCTGCAGATCAGTCCCTGCCACCCCTGCAGCTGGGGCAGCACTCAGCACCATTTTCCTGCAGCTGATGGATTTGGTTCTGCAGCTGGAAGCAGCCCCTGCTGCCTCCTCCCACCATGGCAACCTGGTGCTTTTGGGGCTACAAAACCAGGGGTTCACGCAACAGCTCCTTCCCGGGCTCTGGTTGTTTTCTCCCCCCTCCCCAGCTGCACAGTTCCCCTTCCCCTGGCTCCCATGGACACCCCTGGCAGGGCTGGGGGCCAGTTCTGGGCAGGAGGATCCTCTCCTCAGAGCCCCCCTGGCTCTGCTCCTGCTGCCTCCTCCTCCATCCCAGCTCTGCTCCACCAGACAGAGGGACGTGTTGGGCTGAGAGGCAGTGATAATGCTCTGCTTGTCTGCAGCAGGGTTTATTCTGCTGGCTCCCAGAACATTTTGGAACCTGGGAGGACTTTAGGGATAAGCCCCATCACAGCATTTTGTGTGTGCCCATCACTGCAGTGCTCCCGGATCCATCCCGGTTAATGAGCACTAACCTGGGGAAGTGGTAAAATCCCTGGGCTGGTGTCCAGGGCTGGAGGATGTGCTGCTGAATCACCACCCCTGGGAGTAACCAGGTCCCTGTGCCAAGCCTGTGGGTGCTGGCTGACACCCTCCTCAGCTCTGGCAGCACGGGGTGCCCAGGGAACGGGGACACATTCCCCATCACAGGCACCTCAATCACTGCCACAGCCACAGGAGAGAGGGGAAAAGGATTTGTCCAACAAATGTATCTGGGGCAGAATTCCCCTGCACAGAGCAGAATCTGATAAACTGCTTTTCTGGGCAGCTGGAGCAGCTCCTGGTGAGCCCCTCTCCTGGAAACACCAGCAAAGAGCAGATGCCTCTCCCTGCTTGGGTGATTCTCCCCTGGGAAAGGGAAGAGCTGGAGCTGCCCCGGGTGTGTCCCTGGGGGACAGGCTGTCTCCTGGAGGATGCTGCAGCCCCCCAGGACCCCCGGGTGGGCACCATCTGCTCACCTGCTCGCAGAGGGTCCCGATGAGCCCTTCCAGGTCCTGCTTCTCATGCAGCACTGTCCTCTTCTCCTCACACTCCTGTTCCAGCTGCATCTCCAGCTGCCGGAGCTGTGCCAGGAGACAACCCCAACCCCTCAGAGCCCAGCCAAAGCCCCCACCCCACCGCCCACAGACACCACGGTGATGGGCACCAGGGCTGCCCCCAGCAGAGGGTGTGCACAGACACCTCCTGCACCCCCAGCTGCTGGGCAGTGTTGTTATAGGGAACAGGAGCAGGCTGCTAAGTACTGATTGCTCTCCAGAGCCGTTGGCCCATTCGGAAAATCACACCCAGGCCACGCAGGGAGAGGGAGATGCAGATGGGGAGACCCAGGGGAGCACCCAGCATCCTCCCCCACCCAACACCAACCTACCCTCCTCTGGCAGGACTGCCTCACATCCTCCAGCTCCTCCTCCTTGTCCTCCAGCTCCTTCTGGTGGATCTGCCTCATCCTCTCCATCTCCAGCTCCAGCCTCTGGTGGAGCTGAAACAGCAGCACACGGTGATGGCACAGGACCCCCGAGGGAGAAGGATGGTTCAGGATGGAACCCCCCAGCAGTCCCAGCCTGGGCAGGGCTCATTACCTGCTCCAGGTGATCAACAGCAGCTGTTTGCCTCTCCAGCTCCTTCCTCTGCTCAGCAGCACTGCCCTCCAGCTCCCAGAGCTGCTTCTTGAGCATGGGCACGGTGTGGGGGTCCTGGGTGGTGGGGGTGCTGAGCTCCTGCACCCGGCTGGTCAGGGTGCTGACCCTCTCTGCCAGGCTGGACACCTCTGCCTCCTTCTGCTGCTCGGGGGGGCAGAGCCACCAGTCAGAGCCCAGCCCCACACGTGGGAGAGCACCCTGCTCCTCAGACCTGGCTGTTCCCCACCCAAAACCACCCAGCAGCAGGCACCCCCCTCCCAGCCTCTTGACCATCCTTGTCCTCTGGGTTTTGCTCCTGACCTCGCTGCCTTCTCCCCTGGGGCTGCCCCCACACCCACCACAGCCTGAGGGGTACCTGGCAGCACCTTTGGGCTCCACCAGCCCAGCACACCATGGCCCTGCCTCTGTGGGGGACTCAGTGGGTGCAGCATCACCCCTGGGGTCACAGCCCCACAGCCTGGTGCAGGGGACATTGGGGGTGGGGGGGTGAGGGAGAGCACGGGTGACTTCAGTGAAAATGAGAGTGGGATTAATCAGCCCAGGGTGTCACTGGTGGGAGGCAACAGCCTTTCCCTGGGAGAGGAGAATGTCATTTAAACACACCAGGCACAGCCCAGGACTGTGATCAGTCTGGGGGGGTTGTGTCTGATTGCTGCTGCTGCTGCCACGGGGAAGGTCTCAGCTTTACTCCCTGAAGTGGCTGTGATGCTGCCCAGGGGGAGATTTCTCTCCTACCTCCAGGCTCTGCTGCAGTTTCCCCATCTCCCAGCGGATGCTGGTGTTCTCCTGGGACACTTTTTCTCGGAGGCTCTTCTCGAAGGCAGACTCCCCCAGGGCCTGGGCTAACTGCAGGTCAAACCTGGGGAGTGGAACCCACGTTACCTCCCCCGAGAGGATCTGCAATGGCAGAGCTGCTCTGCTGCACCCAGGGCTTGGTTTCAGCTCGGGAGGCACTGGTAATTCAGAGCAATAATCCTGGCAGCTCCTCAGCACCCCCCATGTCTCTGGGTCAGCCCAAGCCCTGCCCCCTGGTCGTGTCTCAGCACAGGCCAGCAGGGAATGCTGGCAATCAAGTGCAAAATAGGAGAAATTTTCAAGCTGCACACTTTGCCAGCAGCTCTCCAGCACAGGCACATCCACACCGAGGGCACAGCCAAGCCTGGGACACCCCAGCACCAGGGGGAACCAGCATCCCCTCCCCATGAACCCACCAAGAGCTGCATCAGGGTGATTTCTGCCATGGAAATGTGTTCCAGCCACAAAAACAAAAGGGATGTAAAAATACCACCCCCATGCCCCTACCCTCCACCCTCCCCCAGCTCGGTGTGACCTCAGGCAGGGGGTGCAGGTGAGAAGAGCAGCTCTGCTGGGATCTCCTCCCCTTGAAGCCACCTGAAGCATCCTGCAGCCTCAGCTCCGGGAATCAGAGTGTTCAGGTTGGGAGAGACCCCCAGGCTCAGCCAGCCCAACCCTTGCCCAACACCATAACCAACCCCCAAACCCTGTCCCTAAGGACCAGCTCCAATGCCCTTTAAACACCCCCAGGGATGGTGACTCCACCCGTGTCCGGGTGTCCTGGTTTGGGGTTAGGGTTTGGGGTTAGGGTTTAGGGTTAGGGGCCATCCCAACGCCTGACCACCCCCTCAGTTTATGAGCAGGTTCCCAGCCTTACTTCTTCTGCCTCTTCTCCAGCTCGTGGCTGCGGCTCTGCTGGCTCTCGGCGAGCACCCGGGCATCCTCCAGCTCCCCCTCCAGCCGCCGGCATCGCCGCCGCAGCCTCTGGGCGCCGCTCCGGGCCACCTCGCAGGCTGCCTGCGCCTGCCCGAGCTGGGGACAGAGCCGGGGCTCAGCGGGGAGGGACCCTGCGGCCACCAAACCCCTCCGGCAGGGCGGGATGGGGCACCCGGGGAGGGCTCACCCCATCCTGCCCTCCCAGGGACCCGCTCTCTGCTGAGGGCACTGCCTGAACCCCCCACACACACACACCCCGAGGGCTGGGATGGTGTCTGGGGCAGGGACAGGCAGGGAATGGAGTCGTTAAGGAATGGCTTTAAATAAGCAAAAATCTTGCCTTAATGAAGCCTGTAATTCCAAGCTAACTGTCTGAAAGCAAATGGGCTGTTTGGCTTTACCCGAAAGGACTGGGCTGCTGTTCTTATTACTTTTTAATGTACCGTGAAGAAAATTAATTTATTTACTTTCTCCTTTTGCAATGTGACCTGACTCAGAGGATTTCTCCCTCCTCGTGGCAAAGCTTGGGACCTGCCAGCTCTTCCCATCAGCAGCTCCTTGTGGGACAGGTGATGGGAGCGTGACCCCATCCAGTACCCAAACCCCAGCCCAGACTGAGCCTCTCCCCACCCCGCAGCTCTCCATCCTGTGCTCACTGTCACACTTGACCAAGGTTGAATTTTGCCATGTTCTGTGCAAAAGTGATTTTTTTTTTTTTTTTTAAGCTTGAAGGAAGCTGTAGGATATTTATTCCCAAAGCAGCAGAAAAACCAGATGGTTTTCCCTGGTCAGTGAGAGCAGCAGCTGTGAGCCTCAGCCCTGTGAAGCTTCACTAGCACGGGAGAAGGGAGAGGAGAACCAGCCCCAGCAGCAGCCCTGCTGCTCGGTGTGACCCTGGGGAGTCCCTGTCCCTGTCCCCTCCCACTTGCCTGTTGCTCCAGCCCCGTCCTGGTGGCCAGCTCAGCCTCCAGCCGCTCCTCCAGCTGCCCCAGGCGCTTCCGCAGGAAGGTGATCTCTGTCTGTGCGCAGTCAAAACGCACTTCCCACTCCTCCCCTGGGGATGGAGAGACCTGGGTGGGTGCCAGGAAAGGTGGGGAGGGACTTTGGGCAAGGGTCTGGAGGGATGGGATGAGGGAGAGGGGCTGTAAACTGCGAGAGGGGAGATTTAGGTTGGACATTAGGAAGAAATTCCGTGCTGTGAGGGTGCTGAGCCCCTGGTTGCCCAGGCTGACCCCAGAAGCTGTGGCCGCCCCATCCCTGGCAGTGGTGAAGGTTGGATGGGGCTTGGAGCCCCCTGGGCTGGTGGGAGGTGTCCCTGCCCATGGCAGGGGGTGGGACTGGGTGAACATTGAGGTCCCTTCCAACCCAAACCCACCTGGGGTTCTGGGACTCAGGGTGTCCCTGCCCTAGGTGAAGCATATGTGCTTGCCCCATCCCACACGTGGATGCCCAAGGGATGCTCCCCCCCAAAGGGATGTCCCTACCTCCTCCAGAGCCACTTATCTTCATCTCACGCAACTGCACCAGCTGCTGGGCCTCCTCCAGCTGCTTCTCCACTGACTCCAGTTTCTTCTGCACTTGCTCGTGTTTGCTCTGGGGAAACCCAGGGAGAGGGGATGGGAAGGGGAGAAGAGCAGCCTGACCTGGCTGCAGGGCCCTGGTGTCCAGTCAGGCTGTGCCAAGGAGCACGGCCACCAGCACAGCCCCAAGGCTCAGGGGTCTCCTACCTGCAGGTCCTGCAGCTCCCGGGCACCCCGCAGCCTCTCTGCCCTCTCCCCATCCAGGACCTGGCAGGCAACATCCCCCTTGTGCCTCTCATCCGACAGCTCCGCCATCAGGTCCATGATCTGGGGGTCACCACCATGAGTGCCAGCTTGGGGGGGTGGGCAGTGTCCTGACTGCTCCCCAGGGCAGCTCCCGGGGGACGTGGTAGGTGCACCTTGTCACCAACCAGTCTCACCAGTGGGCTCCCACCAGCAGCGCCCAGCGGGACGTGGTAGGTGCACCTTGTCACCAACCAGTCTCACCAGTGGGCTCCCACCAGCAGCGCCCAGCGAGGAGCTGGAGAAGCACCCCGGGGACAGCAGAGGTGGCAGATGGCACCAGCACTGCCCTGCCAGGTGGGCTCAGCAGGTCTCACCATTCGGGCTGACCAGCATCACATTTAATTTGGAATGAAGAGGGGGAACTGGGGAGCTGATGCCACCTGCCCTAGGTGACCTTTGAAGGTCCTTTGCACCCCCAGGCACCGTGTCATCCCCCAGCCTGCACCCTTCCAGTGCCTCTGGACCTGCTCCCTGCCCAGCCCACTGCTGGGCACACTGAACCCAACATGGATTCATTTCCAACACGGCCAAGCGAGGCAGCAGCAGAGGCTCTGGCTGGGCTCTACCTTGCTCTCCAGCTTCTCCGTGGTCTGCCTGAGCTCGCTGCACGCCTGCTCAGATTTTTCCAGCTTCCTCCTCAGTGCTGCCAGCTCCTCCTAGGGAAGATTGCGAAACAACACACGTGGAGAGCTCCAGCCTTCTTAGCTGATTTATGAAAACCTCGTTTTCTGTTCAGAGTAAGTAGGAGAGACATAGCTGCCTTATTAATAACATTTCCCAAGCTGACTTTGAAGGCTGCTGACTGCAAATTGCTGGGACTGCAGCTCCTGATGTGAAGTTCCTGGGAGGGAACGTCAGCTTTGGTGTGTGCACAGAGCACGTTTGATGAGAACCAAGCAAACCTCAAAAGCCAGGGCTGAGCAGGCAAACATCAGCATTCTGCTGGTGTGGGGCCTGGCAGGGGATCACAGGCAGAGCACTCGCTGTGATTCTGCTCCTGGCTGCCAGGGCAGAGCTGCTCACTGCAGCCTTGTTCTGCTTTGATGTCCTGTGCTGAGCAGAAGCAGAACGTGCCAAGTTGGGATCAAAACAGAGGTTAAGGGGTGACGGGGCCTGATGGATCCCAGGAGGGTTTGGAGAGAGAAACAGAGGCTTGGGCAGCTTTTATTTTGTCTGAAGCTCCCTGAAAACATCTTGTGAAGACCTTGCTAAGGCTGAAGGAGGAGCAGGTTGCTGAGGAAGATGGACTAAGAATTTAGCAGAGGTCTCGGACAGTGCAGAGGGGGGAAAGGTTCCTCTCCTGGGTCAGCAAATGCCCGTTAACATCTCCTGTCAGCAGTGGCAGCACAGATGGAAGGTGGCACCACTCTGGTGACAGCAGAGAGCAGAGTCCCTGGCACTGAGCATGAGTCTGGCTGCTCATCTCATCCATCATCCCACAGACTGGTGTGAGGCACCAGGGCCCAAGGGGCTCAGCTCAGCCAGCCTGGCCCCAGGGAGCTCAGGAAGGGCATGGGGGCATCCCCTGGGAAGGGGCTTCTGCTGTGGGGACAGTGCATTTGTAACTGTCCCTCTAAGGAAGAAGGAGAGTTATTTGTCCCTGCAAAGCACATGACTGGGAGGGGAAAACGTGCTGCTAAGGACCTATGATGATTTCTCCATTATTCAGAAAACCACCTCTGCCTTGGCAGAGACTTCCAGTTTGACTCACCCACCAGGCAGAGCACCTAAAGCATCCCACCCCATCCCACCCCACCCCACCCCATCCCC
>JAAWXA010000024.1:882032-950637 GCA_038090715.1 Florisuga fusca
CCATCCCACCCCACCCCACCCATCCCACCCCCTTGGCACTCACCTCCTTTGCCCGGAGCTGCTCCTCGGTGAGGTTAACGCAGAGCAGGGGCCGCAGGCGGCTCAGCAGCTGCCACCAGGGCCAGTGCCTGACAGCCTGGAAGAGCACCAGGTTCTTCTGGACACAGCGGATCGCCAGGCGCTGGATCTGGGGGGGAGACACAGCCAGCACTGCCCCAAACCCTGCCAGAACCGAGCCCCCAGGAAGGACCAGGCTGAGAGGGGGTGGAGTGGTTGGGGCAGGGCACAGGGGACACCCTGCCAAGGAGCAGCTTGCCCTGCTCAGCCAGCTTTAACTGGGATGCTCTGGGGGTATCACAGCAGTCCTGAGCCCCTGCAGCACCCAGGGGCTTTGGTGGGCTCGGGGTGCCCACGGGGTGGGTACCTTCAGCCTCTTGAACTTCTGTCGGCTGAGGAAGCCCTTGCAGGCAGCCTGGAGGAGGATCATCTTCTGGGCTATCAGCTTGTCACGTTGCTTCTCCAGTCTGGACAGGACTCCTGGCTTCAGGAAAACCTGGGAGCAAGAAACAGAGGTCAGACACCCCCAGGATGGGCTCTGAAGCCACAAGTGGTGTTCCCCTGGGCTCAGGGCTGTTTCACATCTCCATCAATGATTTGGACTTGGTGCTTTTAAAGGTCTTTTCCCACCAGAATGACTTCTATCCTATCCTATCCTGTATCCTATCCTGTATCCTATCCTGTATCCTATCCTGTATCCTATCCTGTATCCTATCCTGTCCTTCTCTTGGGCCCTGGCTGCAAGGATGGCAGGAGACACACTCAGGTGACAGCAAAGCTGACAGTTTGCAATAGGAAAACAAAATTAACCACATTGTTTTCTTTGACTGAGCTTGCCATGAACACCTCAGAAATGATACAGATTTGCTGATGCCATGAATTTATCCCGGTACCAATCTCGTGCTCCCTCTGCATAACACCTTCCCCAGCAGCAGAACACCCCTGGGGACCTGGGAGCACTCCCCAAGAGCTGGGTTTAAAGAGGCCAAATTGAATCAAAGAACCATTCCAGGGAAACTCACTTTCTTGGGATAACACTACGGCTGCTCCACCACCTATTTGATTCTCTCATTAACGTCTGTATTAACCTCACAAGACAGCAAATTCCAGAACTTGGTGTAAAATCAATGCTCAAAGCCATGGCCGAGCTAACTCCTCAGTAAGGAGATGTGAGTGGAGCTGCCACCTCACTACTGCCTGAGCACAAAGATTTCATGGACCAGAGAACTGCAAACTGCACCCTGCAGGATAAAAGGGAGTTATTTGGCTCCACAGAACCACTGTGTCAGATCTTTCTTTATGGACTCTGAGGGTTGGAGGAGGCGAGCACGAACGCAAAATCAATTTTTCTTTGAGATTGTTGCATTCAAGTTCCAATGTTGGGGCTGATGGCAAGTCCTGGAGCTGCCTGGCTGACCCCAGCCCATCACAGCCAGGAGCTGCTCAGCAGACACCAGAGCTCATCAGGGGCTTCAGAGGGGATGGATTCCTACCATCAGGCATGGGGGTTCACCCAGGGTGACCCTCTCAAATGTCACTTGGGAGCCCCCTCTGCCTGGAGGTTTGGTGAGACTTGGTTTCCCAGTGGGGAGCAGCAGGGAGGCTCTGGGGCCATGCTGGGGAGCTCTGGGTGCTGCGGTGCCCAGCGAGGGGCTGGCTGTGCCCAGGGGCACCGGAGCCACCATACCTGGCTGTGTCCTATGGCAATGCTCTTCTTCTCCAGATCCAGGGCCTGGAACAGCTCCTCCAGCACCTGCAGGGAAGGAGCACAGGGCCCAGCTGCTCAGAAACGTTTGCACCCTGGTATCAACCTGCTGAGACGGGTGCAGAGACCCCCAGCACCTTGGGGCACCCGGTAAGGGATCATCCAGCTCCACTCCTGGTTCTCCTTCCCCTCGCCAAAGGTGGGGATGGAGCAGGGGGTGCAGGAGGCAGGGACCACCGTGGGGCATCAAACTGGGACCATCCCACCCCATCCCCATCCCCACCAGTGGGGCTGCTGGAGCACAGGGCTGGGGATGGCTGCACTGTCCCCCCCTTGCAGCCAAACACCTCTCCTGCTCCAGGGCTGAGCTGGGGAGCTGCAGGGAGCCAAACCCAGCAGAGGGTGGGATTTTGGAAATCCCCAGCTTACACGCTGCTGACCAGGCACCCTCTGCCTCCTTACAGCTTTTCATCACAATATTGACCTTCTCTGCCTGTCAAACTTGTCTTATTAAATCCTGAGGTCTTAACTGCACTGGCACACCCTGGCTGGCAGGTTGCACAGCACCTGCCCGGGTTTAACTCATCTCCTCGTGGCTCTTCCCAGCTCTCTGTTCTCTGCCTGTTCCAGGGCCAGGGGATGCTTCTCTCCAGGTTTTTCCTACAAACTATTATGAACCTGATACACCTGGCAAATCCCAGCCCTCGATCCTGAGCTCCACTGACTCTGGGGCTTTGTGGGACGAGGAGAGGAGCCACCTGGGCTGCTGTTTACTGATGTCTGAAGGGAAGGGATGTCTCATCCCTGGGGACCCGCCGTGTGCTCTGCTGGGTCCCTGGGAACACTGCCTGGCTTGTCCTCAGCCAGACGGGGCTTGCAAAAGCTGTGGAGAAGGACAGAGCAATGCATGGATCCTCCACACATCCCCAGCCCCTCTGGTCGTGCCATGCGCTGCAGAAGGGACCCATCCAGCACAGCCCAGGGCACTGAGCACTCAGCAAGCAGGACTCACACAGCTTTTTCCTCTGAGTATTAAAAGAGAAGCAACAAGAGGATCCATTCCCAGGCTGATTTCTCCAAGTCCTCTTCATCAATGCAGCCCCCACAGAGCCCTTGGGGGAGAAGCTCTGGGGCCAGGAGCAGATGCTGCTGGGGAACCTGCACCCCTCTGCCCTTGGCTCGATGTGGGGAGGGTGAGGAGGAGCAGGATGCAAAGCCACCCCTCCCAGCTGCCAGCTCCCTCGTCAGGGCTGACCCCAGACCCCAGACCCAATTGCTGTTCCCGGGCAGCACTGTGAATGCTGGTGCTGCCCTCAGCCTGGCTGAACTGGGTTCTTCTCCTTCACCCCTAATTCCTGAGGACAGCCTTGCACTTAGGAACCTCCCCAGACCAACACTGATGACCTTGCTGCCAGAGCTTCTCAGCAGCTGTCCAGATGTGCACTCCCACCCGTGGCAGGTCCTGCAGGGACTGAGCATCACCCACAGCTGGAGCTGGGAGCTCAGGAGATGCTGGAGCTTGGGACACTACAGCATCCAGCAGAGCAATACCAGGGACCTGGAGAGCTTGAGGCAGGCAGGACTGGGAGCAGGGATGATCCAGCCCCCTCGGAGAGGGGACAGCCAGGCTGGCACAGGGAATGCACCCTGCAGGCAGCTCCAGGGATGCAAAGAGAGCCCTGGCCACACCGGGGGGGCTGACAGAACCCCTGTGGGTTCCGAGCCAGCCCAGCACACACCTTGCTCTCGTCGGGCACCTCGTGGGCAGAGCCAAACTTCCGCATCACATCGGGAGCCAGGACCTGGAAGCGCCTTCGGAAGTGGGTGAGGAGCAGGCGATCCGCGTACCCTGGGGACAGGGGGACATCCCTGGGGGCTGGGGGACATCCCTGGGGACAGGGGGACATCCCTGGGGGCTCAGAGGGAGGGGGACTGGGCCGGGAATAAAACAGCAAGGGAAACTGGGGAGCTCCCTGGAGGGGGCTGGTGGGAGGCAGGGGGGGGTTGTACCGATGCGGTGCAGGCGAAGGGCATCCAGGAGCTGTGTCCCCTCCAGCTGTGCTCGCAGGGTGGGCACATCCAGCTGCAGGGATGCCTCCTCCGGCCCCCCCACCCCTGGTCCTGGGACGAGGCAGTGGATGAAGTGCAGCTGGGACCTCCAGAGCAGGTTGGTGAGTGCATCCTGCCAGGAGAAGAGAGGTCAGGGGGAGGCAGGGGGGAGGTGGGGAACAGTGTCCCTGCACCCACCCCTGTCTGGGCAGGGAGAGGACCTGCCACCCTCAGAGCCCTCAGAGCTCATGGGAGCGTTAGGAACAACAGCTCTGGATGGAGAGGAGAGCACGAGGTGCAGGTTGGGACCCTAACATCCCCTGGGTTTGGTAACAAGGAGCTACCAAGGTTGAGGCTGAATCACAGAGTCACCATGGCTGGAAAGGGCCTTCACGATCAGAGTCCAACCCTCAAGTCCTGCACCACCCCAACCACTGAATCATCTCCTGTAGTGCCACATCTGCCCCTTTTCTTGAGCACTCCCAGGGATGGTGACTCCACCACCTCCCCAGGCAGCCTCTTCCAGTGCTTCTCCACTCCCCCAGTGAAGAACTTTTTATGGTATCTCGTCTGAACCTCACCTGGCTCAGCCTGAACCCAACACCTCTTGTCCTGTCGCTGGTCACTGGGGAGAAGAGGCCAATCCCTGCCTCACCACATCCTCCTTTCCGGGGGGTGGAGATGGGAACAAGGTCTCCCCTCACTCAACCTTCTTCCCCTCAACCCACGTCCTCTTCTCCAAGCTGAACACCCCCGGCTCCTTCAGCCCTGCCCTCCAGCCCCCTCCCCAGCCTGGGATGCCCCCAGCCCCTGCTGGGGAAGCTCCTGGTTCCCACGCTCACCGCCTGCAGCTTCAGCTGAGCACACACCGACCTCTTCTTCCCTGCAGCCAGGCTGGTGCTGAAGCTCCTCCTCAGGCAGGCGTTGCGGTGCCGGGCAGCCCGGGAGGAGCCCTCCAGCCCGGCCAGGGCACGGCACAGCCCCGGCCCCCGGCGCCACGGCCACACCAGCTCCTGCACGGCAGCTCTGAGGGGGGAGCAACCACACGGGCTGATGGAGCCCCCCGGGACCCTCTGCCACCCCCAGAGACCCAAATCTGACACCAGTGCCGCTCGGGTCCCCTCGGAACACGGCAGGTTACCCCCCTGGGAATGCCCAGGTGATGGATCTGCGGGCTCTGGGCACCCGGAGAGCTTTGGCAGGAAGGTGCTGGAGGCAGCATCATCCCCCGGGTCACTCTGCAGTGTCTGCAGCCAGCAGGGCAGGGGCTGAGCTGCCGGGCAGCCCGGGGGCTCCCTGCCTGCAATTCCAACCATTTGACACCTGCTCCCCCCACCCCAACCACCCTCACAGGATTCCCACACAGCTGGGATGAAAGCTGGGGGGTTTCCACCTTCTTCTCCCAGGAATCTGAACCCCAGCCATGCAATACCAACGTCAGCAGGTGCCTGGGGCTGCCCAGCAGATGGGACCCACTCATGATGCCCTCCTTGCCCACCCAAGGCTGGACCAGCTCTGTTCCCCGGGCTGTGCCTCGGGCAGGAGGTGGGGGGACAGGCAGAGACCCTCCACAGCCCACCCTGGCTGATCTCATCCGGGCTATGGGCCCTCTCCTCCCCATTGGGATGTCTCCCAGCCCTCCAGCCTCCCCAGCACCAAACCACCTCTGGGATCCGGGATCCCTTTGCCCCCTCCAGCTCCAGCCGGAGCAACCCCGCTGATGGTGGGAGCTCCCCCAAACCTCCCCCAGGGGCACGGGGACGGCCCAGGCACCTCAGCACCTCCCTCGCACTTACAGCTTGGACTGCTGCAGCACCTGGATGGCATTCTGGGCCGAGAGGTTGAACTTGGCTTTGCTGACCCAGCCCGTCAGGTCGTAGCGCACCGGGTCGGTTCCCAGCTGGTGGCCCAGCTCGAAGTGCAGCTCCTGCTGGCACCGGCGCATGGGGCTGTCCCCTGCCACCACCACCACCCCCAGGAGAAAAGCCCAGTGAGATGTTTCCTTTGTTGCCCCATTGCCCAGCCTTGCCAAGCCCTGGGGTGGTGCCAGGGGAGGGGCAGCCCCACTGACCTGCATCCCCCCCCTGCCCGGGGCCCCGCGGGGTGAAGGAGGAGCAGAGGCGGTCGAAGGCAGCACCATCTCCAGAGCCAGGGATCAGCACCTCCTCATCCAGGATCCCCAGCAGTCCCCGAGCAGCAGCCCCCAGGCTGCCAGGCAGCACCTGAGGCTACCAGAGGGGACAGCCCTTGGTGATGGGGCAGGGGACAGCCTGCTGCACCCCAGCCCTGCTCAGCCGTGTCCCCAGACCAGGGTCAGGAGATCCTTCTCCTCCCAGGTAACCTGTCCTGGGGGGCTGTTGGGGGTCCTGGTCCCAGCAGAGCATCCACAGGGGACACCTGTGCCATGACACAGGGAAACAGCCACATCTGGGACCACCACATCCCACAAGCTTCTGCAGCACTTTGCAGATGTCAGACAAGCTGCATAAACCCTGGACATGACAATAACCGAAGAGTTAAGGAGAAAGCACCAAGAAAATAATCAGTTCTTGACTTTGCAGCTCACAGGCATGGTTTCCCTTTCTCAACCAAGGGCTTCAGGGTTCACTCTGGGCTCTGACACCCTTCCTGACCCCCCAGGCTCTGGAGCACCCCAGGGAGGGGCAGGGTGAGCACAGATTACTCCTGCTTGTGTGTGAACCACTCAGCAAGAGCCAGAGCTTCAGTGCCTCTCCATGGAAACAGGGAGATCCTGCTCAGGATTCAGGCAGAGCAGAAAGCAGCAGCAGGACCTGAGTTTCTTCCCACCATGAGGCCACCAACACCTCCCCCCCGTGTGACCCACCTCTGGCAGCAGCTGGGTCCCTAGGGCTCAGGCTAGCAGCCACAGCCCCATGGCTAGCAGGGCAATGTCTCAGCCAGCCCTGCTCAGTGCAAGCCACGTGGGACTGCTAAGGGTGGGAATTCATCTTTGTTCCCAGGGCTAGAGGTGTTGGAGAACTTCTGCAAGCCTTAATAGGCTCATGTCTGCTTGTAGATTTACCAGCAGCTTATTTCTGCTATCATTTATCATTTTCCTTTCTATTCTCCATTATTCATGGCCTGAGGAAAAACTCAGCTGCACCAACAGGACACGGATGCCCCTGAGCTGGACCAAGCCTGCCCGAGGAGATGCCCAGCCAGGCTGACACCTCCCAGAAACACTCCAGAGGACCCACCTCTGGGGCAGTGGGGGGATGACAGACCCAGCTCCAGGCTACAGCTCCCTACAGACCCCTCCTTTCTGCAGTCCCCCCCCCCATTCAGCTGCTGAGGTGTGACAGTCCCCCCATGCCAGGGACCCGCTGGGACCAAGGTGCTGGGATGCTGCTCTCAAGGAGGCTGCTGCCAGCCCTCTCCTCTCACCTCTCTGTACCTCTCCAGCTCGGAAACAAAGGTTTTCTCATAGAACAGAGCCTGCAGCCTCTCCTGCAGGTAGTTGTGGCAGAACTCTTCGAAGGTGGCTGCCCTCTCACCCCCCTGGTGCCGGGGGTTGAGCCAGCCAGGAGTGTCCACCACGGTGATGGAGCCCACGGAGAGGTGCTGGGAGGAGAAGGACCTGGGGAAAGAGACACCACAGACACACAGCACTGGGTTTTACCCACGAGAGCCTCTGCTTGGACAACATCTCCTCCTCTCCCCGCGTCTCCTCGGGTCAAGGAGCACCCAGCACCTCCTGGAACAGCCCCTTTGCTTCTCCCTTAGGCTTCGCCCACCTCTTCTTTCATCTGCTCAAGCCAGCATTTCCTCCCAGCCTGGGGGGGTGAGGGCTGCTCCTGACCTGGCCCAACAAACACTTAAGGAGGGGGTGGGAGGTGCTGCCCACCCCACGCTTGGCCCCATCCTGGCACTTGGGGATTTAAAGTTCTACATCTTCACCCAAAGATGTGACAGTCACCTGGATCATTGTTACAATGGCTTCACAGGCTCTGGTGGGGAGGAGTGGGAAATAAAAATATCCAAAACAGAGCTGCCCTTAAAGGGAAGAGGGGACCCAGAACACATCCTGACTCAGTCCTGTTATTCAGGAGAATCAGCAACATTTTTCTCTTCTGTCAGCCCTTAGAGCACCATCAGCCATTGCCCTTTGGGATGTGGTTGCTAGGAATTACAATAAAAATATTCAGCTGCAGGTTAAAATAAACCTGCAGTGACAACACAGAGTATTTTTGGGCACCAGCTTTTATGTGGTTGCTGACTTCAACAAACCCAGTTGTGCATCAAAACGGAACAGTGCAGGGGGCTGAGTCTCCCTCTGGTGTCAAATCATTCTATTTATCCAAATAGAACATCTTGGATTTAAACCACCTGAAGGAAGAGGCCACAGAGGGTCTTCTTTCCACCCTGGATATCCAGGTGGGAATAAGAAGAGTGAGGACAAGCCCCTAGGGCAGCCCCCTACACAAGAGGAGGAGAGGGATCTACTGGAGTGGATCCAGAGGAGGCCACTGGGGTTGATCCGAGGGCAGGAGCATCCCTGCTCTGGACACCTCCCCATCAGTTTCTCTTTGCAGTGGTTCCTGTCCCCTCCCTCTTTCCAGGGAGCTTAAAGTTCCTCTTTGCAGCACTGGGGAAGGAGCCAGAGCCTGCAGCCACCCCCAGCATCTCCTACCTGTTGATGAGTGAGACAACCGAGGCGAAGAGCTCCTGGTAGAGCCCCGAGGCCATCCCCTCCACACACTCCACCCCCGTCAGCTTCGGCCCTGGCACGGGAAAGAGAGGAGCAAAGACACCCAGTGCATTGCCAGCCCAGCCCAGCCCCGGGAAGCTGAGCTGGGAACAGGGAATCCCCTCACTCGGTGGGCAGGGGAAGGATGCCCACCCTCCTGCCCCCCTCCTCCTCCTCCTCCTTTGGGTGGGTTTTTCTCCCTTCTTTTTTAGGGAAAGCTCTCACAGCTTTTAACCCCATCAGCCAGGGGCACCCCCTGAATTCACCTGCTCTTTGGGTGTCCCTGAGGACAGGATCAGCTGTAGGGCTGAGGATAACCGTGTGCCAGAGCACGGGTGATGATTTAATCTGCACCAGCAGAATCCAAGGGGCCTCACTGCCTGCCAAGAGCAGCGCGGAGCCCCGAGATTCCCCTCACCCCCGGATAAAGGGAGCAGGGACACAGCAGCACCCCCGTACCTGCCGGGCTCTCCTCCTCCGGGGGTTGCCGACCCCCCCGAGCCGTCACCTGCGCCAGGATCTGCTTCAGGTGGTGTTTGAAGACAGCGGTGGTGAAGTCCTCCAGGTCGCAGCCCAGCACCTCTGCGGCTTTGCTGCCGCTGTCGAATTTCAGGAATTGCTTCCTGCCGACTGGGGAGGCGCGGGGGTCAGGCAGAGCCGGCCCCAAAGGAGCCCCTCGGGAACACATCCCTGCCCCCTCCCCGCTGCCAACCCTCCGAATCAAACAAACAGGACCATTTACACCCAGCAGCACCAGCCTGGGGGCTGAAATCACCAGGGGAGAGATCCGCGGGATGAATCAAACCCAGGGAGGAAAGGTGCTGCCCGGGGAGGGGGCAGTGGATGAGCCCAGGCACCCAGAGACCCCAGGGCTTTAGGAGGTGACCCCTGGCCCAGGGGCTCATGGCAAAACAAGCCCTGAAAATACAGCTGGTGGCCAGGGAGAGGGTTTGGCTTGGAAACCAGGTCCCCACTCCCGGGCAGGTGATGCACAAAGCAGCACAAAGCCACTTTCCCTGGAGCCAGGGGGGCTGCTTCCCAGCACACCCACCAGTCACCCCCCTGGTCCTTCCCCTTTGATCTTTCCCTGTTATTTTTTATTCCGACTGAAGGCCTCCGACATCAAGGGCTGTGCTGGGGCAGGCACCACAACAATCCAGCCTTTGATTTATTTTTTTGTTTTCACTTATTTTCATCTGAGCTGGCTGGGCAGGTGCTGATCCCCCTCAGACAGAATATCTCTTCATGCTGGGGAGCAGAGGGGCTGTGGGGGCAAGGGCTGCACAGAGCTGCACATCCCCCCCAGCTGCTCCAGCATCCCAACCCAGGCCCCATTTCACACTTCATAAATGACCTGCAGCCCTCCTGGGCAAGTTGTGACTGTTGTAAAACACCTGCAAGGTAATTACTCTGCCCCATTTAATATTTAAGAGGAGCAGTAGGAAAACAGGGGCAGCACCAGCTCGGTCTCACTCGACTGCCCACACGTGCTGCCTGGCCAGCCACTGGGTTTCTCTTTTTCATTTCAATTTTTTTTTTTTTTTTTAATGACTCTGGGAAGGGGCAGGGAGGGCGAGGAGGCTCCTCCTGGCTTGAATGGTTAATTTGTCTGCCCTGCACTAAATTCTCCAGTCAATCCTCTGCTGACCCATTGCCTGATGTATGGCATATTAAAGCCCATCTGTATCAGAGGGAAGAAGTGTGTAATGGGGTGATTAAAGAAATCTGCCACTCTGGCTGCAATTCCCCCACTGTCTGTAGTAAAGATGTCAGAGCACTGAACAAATAGTGCCATAACAGTGTGCAGGGAGGCAACCCCCCAGCCCGGGAGCCGGGGTGGGGATGGGAAAACCTCCAGGAAGGAGAGGCAATGCCAGCAGGAACCCCCACAACAGCCCCCAGTGAGCCAGCAGCAGCAGCTGGGGGATTCCCACTATTCCTGGTGTTTTCTGCTCCTTGAACCCTGGACCCTGGACCACATCCCTCGTGCTGAGCAGGGAAACCACCCCCGGCACCCCCCAAGGTGGGGGCTGGGGCTGCTCGTGGTACTTGTTGGGGTCTCCCTGACTTCCCCCCCGGGCAGTCCCAGCCCTGGACACACTGCAGAGGGAACCATTCCACTCCTATCCCACACCCGTGTTGGGTGCAGGATGCTGCCCTGGCCCTGCCGACCTCCCCAGGCTCCGGGGGGGTTTCAGGAGCTGCCCCTCCCCCGAGCAGCATCCCCGGCTGCATTCCTGCCCTTACAGTTTCCCTTCCATCCAAACGATCCAGGCCCCTGGCTTTGCAGCCTGGTGTACAGGGAGGGGATGCGGGGGGGGAGGCAACCTCGTCTCTCAGATGCGGGACCGGGAAGGATTTCAGCGATTTGGAGCCTCTTTTGCAAACGCAGTCGCCTGTGTTAAGGGCTCGGCAGGGAGCCTGCAGAAAGCAGGGAGCTGCGATGCTTTATTTTTATAACAGTCAGCAAAAGGGACAGCTTGAGAGGCAGCTGAATGCCGACCCCCGGCTGAGCCCGAAACCTCCTTCCCGGTTAAACAGGCAGTGAATAAAGGGAAATACGCAATATTCTGCAGCCCAGGACAACGGGGACTGAAACACTCAGGTGAATGGGTAGGTAGGATGCCCTGCAGGCCTCTGGCTCTCCAGCTGCTGCTTTCCCACTAAAAGAGCCGCCCGGATCCATTTCAAAGGCCCCGGGAAGCGCTGACACCGGGACAGAGCAGGATTTGGAAATTCAACCTTTTCTCCTCAGTGACTTGCTAACTGCGAGCTCTGTTCCACCCTCAGCCAGGGAGAGGGGCTGGAACTCCCTCCTGCTTTATTCCTGGACAAACGGAACTTGTGAGGGATGAGAGCCCCTGGCAGAAGGGGGAAAAAAAAGTGGATTTAACCTGCAGAGCTGGAGCCCGGGGCGTGTGACAGGGGCTGTGAGACGGGCAGCAGTGCCAGCAGAAGAGCTGACCGGGGCTCCCTTAGGTGAGATTTCAAGGAGAGGATTTTGAATATGCAACTTCAAAGTGCATGAGAGGGGAAGGGAAGAGGTGGCTATCGGGAGAGAGATTTAACCACATGAAAAGAGTCATCGCCCCCCACTGAGGCTTGCGCTCCACCTGCCTTTGATCCATTTTTTATCCATATTTCCTTTCATTTCTCCCCTTTTGTTGAGGCACAATGGGGGAATCAATAGCAGAGCCAGTGATGCTGAGACATGCTCTGGTTGTTAATCCCATACCCAAGTCCTCTCTGGAGCCCCAAGCCCTGCCTGGGCCTGCTCTTAACAACCTGTTCCTGCTGGAATAATTGCCACCAGATGTGTTGGATATGGCACGGGATTCACTTCTAGACTGACTTGCAGGATGCAGGGGACAGAGAGCTCAGCACGTTTGAGCAAACCAGCTCAGGTCCCCCAGCAAAGCCCCTGTGGCCAGCACAGCATCTGTCCCTCCATCTGCCTTTGAGCTGGTCACCTTATGAGACAGCTCCAGACTCTGCTCTCCTGAACACCCTCAAGGCAGAAGGACTTTTTTTTGAGGCTTATCCCACACACTTTGGCCCCGGACAGCAGGGCTGTTTTTTAAAAAGCTGGAAGAGCATTAGGGAAGATGGAGATGGGGAAAGAGAACACTAGAGAGAGGGAGAGAGAGAGCTCGCTGAGAGTGATGGCAGCATTCATCCTTTTAAAATAATTAATAAAGAATTAATGGCAGAAATTATCATCCAATGTGTTATGACATGTTGCAGAGACATTTAGAAATGTCTGTGGCTTAGTTTATAAGGGCTACGTGACACCTGTAAATCACTGTGGCTGTCTCACAAGTGGGTTAGAGCACATCTTCCAGTAATTTATAAGGGCTAAGGCAGTTCCTATAGACCTGCATTAACAAAGTCCTTATAAACACCATCTTCATCCAGACTCATCCTATTAAAATTCAGTTACTGTATTAGACACTCAGGAGATGATAAAATTATTGTCACCTGAAGCCATCCCTTCAGTGTCACTGGGACTGATCCTCCTCCCACCGTGATCCTCCCCATGGGGCTGCCCCAAGGTGATGTCCTGCAGCCCCCATCCCATCCCATGGGGCAGGGCATGGACATGGATTATCTCCCACCTCCTCTGGGCAACCACCAGCTCAGAGCAGCCTCAGTCTGCATCCCTCCCAAGGACCACACACCACTGGGATGTGGTTCCTCACTCCCCTCCAGCCCCTGGCACCAAGAGGAGGTACAAGGAGAGGGAGACAGGGCTCTCCTTACCTTTACAGGCACCAGCAGCCCCCAGGTGATAGATGGCAGCTAAGATGTGCCAGATGGCCACCTGCTCCTCTGCTGTGATGCCCAAGGTGCCCATGGCAGCCCGCAGCTGGGCAAAGGCCTCTGAGGCTTTCTGCTTCTCCTCGGGCTGCAGGGGGAAAGAGAAGGGAAGGGAAGTGTCCCTGCCTCTGCCAGAGCACCCTGGGGAGGGGGTACAGACAGGGGGATGCAATGGGGACATTCCCAGCCCAGTGTTTCTCCCTACCTTGGAGAAGGGCTTGATCCCAAAGGAGTTGCTCTCAGTCACCTGGTGCAAGTGCAGCGTGGTCCTGGAGGAGGAGCAGAGAGTGAGACCCCAGCTGCCTCCTGCCCACCCCTCAGGGGGCATCTCCAGCCCCTTTGCCTTTCCAGCAACATCCCAGGGGGCTGCTGGCACCAAATGCACCTGGAGCCTCTGCCTGGGGACAGGCAGCTTGTGGGGAGAGCCAGGATCAGGGAAAGGGATCTGCCTCATTTGATCAACCTGGTTTCACTTGTAGTGAAAGGTGCAACAAAAAAACAAAACAAAAAAACCAACCAACCAAACAAAAAAAACAAAAAACAAAAACCACAAACAAACAAACAAACAAAAAAAAGCACCAGCACACCCCCCTGCTGCCTGGAGAATCTCAGGGGTGCACAAGTCCCTGCAGCTCCCCCGATGTGGTCACCCTCCCAGTCTCTGATCAGAGGGGTCCCAAACACTGTGTTGCTGGGATGAATGTTAGGGGAGGGATGGGGGATGGCAGGAGGGTGAGGAGGGGAGCTGCACACCCACCTCTCTGCTGCATCCAGCCCCGCCAGCATCAGGGGGAAGACGTTGAAGCTGCTCTCCCCGGGAGGCTGCTGGGCAACACGGCTCTGCTCCAGCAGCATGGTCTGGGGAGGGGGGGGGAACACAGCAAACGTGAGACCCCAGGACACGGGCAGGGACCCCAGCTCCAGCCCTCTCCTCCACCCGGGGCCACGGGCAGCTCTGATTAAAGGGCTTTTTCCTGCCAGCCCCGTGGTGGGAAGAGCCCCCGGATGCTTCTGCTCCTCCAACCAACCCCCCCCCAAGTGCTGCTCCCACCCCCAGGCTGGCTGGGAACCCACCCGGGGCTGTTCACCCCTTTCTCAGCAGTGCCCTCGGGGTACCTGGAGGTGAGCAGCAGTTATCTGCCCGGTGGCACTGAAATCCAGGGACAGGACCATGGAGAAGCGTGTGGAGCTGCTGCTGTGCCTGGTGCTCACTGAGCCAAAGGCTCTCAGCACCGTGAACATCGCCTGGATCTTCTCCACTGCAAAACCACAGCCCCCTGAGCCACCTTCTGATGGGTGCTGCAGCCCTGCAAGCTTGTTGGGAGAGAGCCAGACCCTGCCAGGGCTGCACCAGCACAGCACCCAGGGTGCCAACAAGTGCTGGAGAGGGCTTCTCCCCCTGGCTCTGCCTCCACCTGCCCCTCCTGGGGGTCTGGCCCAGCATGCTGGCACCCAGAGCACCTGCAGGGCACAGGGACAGCATCCCACATTGCCTCCAGCCTGGGAGGGACGTGTCACCCTGCTCCAGGTTGTCCATCAGCCCATGACAAGAGCTCCCAGAGCCCAGCCTGCCCCTGACTCTCCAGCAGCACTCCCTCACCTCACCCATTGCCTGATCGGGTGGGGAAAGTGCTGAGCCAAGCAGCACACAAATGGTTCCTTACTTGGGTGTTCACCAGAACAGACACCAGGCCTGGGGTGGCTCAGGCACCAGCAGCACCCACAGCCCCACCACTTGCCTGCTTCTCAGGCTGCAGCCCCCCAGCCCCAGCCCCTGCCCTCCAGCCTGCCCCCCAGTTCCTGTACCTGACACCCTGCCCCCCAGTTCCTGTACCTGACACCCTGCCCTCCAGGCTGCCCGCCGTGCCCACCAGGTACTCCAGGGCTCTCTGGCAGCACCAGGTCTTCCCGGCCCCGCTGCGCCCCAGGGGCAGGATGCTCTGGTCCCTCCTCTGCAGCAGCAGATTCCTGTAGGCTCTCTGTGCCACCGAGCAGATGTCTGGGGCCAGGCCCTCCCTCTTCCCCTTCAACACCTGCGGGCAGGGAGAGAGTGGGGAACGTGCCCCAAGGCAGGCTCCTCGTAGAGAAAAAGCTGAAGATGTGTCACATGTGGGGTGATGGTTTCTCCTCAGGGTGCAGAAACCCACCCCCCACCCCCCTAAGGGTCCCTGTGAAAGGGGAAACAAGCCCCAGCACGGCTGCAATGTCAGCAAAGGGTCGGGGACTGAGCCAGGAACCTGCAGCAGGACCTGCTCCAGCTTGGCCACGAGCAGGAGATCTGTGGGACCCACGCCCTGAGAACTTTCAGACTGCTCGGCATGCAGCCCCAGCAGCACAAAACCATGAAAAAAAATCTGTGCTGGGAACAGTTTCCAGTGAAAAGCACCCCCAGCCCCTGCATTTTCCAGCCCCGAGTATCCCTGCACCTCAAGCATCCTCAGAGCAACATCGGCCTCAGGCAACCCCCAGGCCCTGAGTGTCCTCAAATCGTCCCCCACCCCTCTGCTTCCCAAACCCGATCCTCCCCCCTCCTCAGCCCCAAGTGTCCTCAGAGCAACCCCCACCACCCCTGCACATACCCCGNCCATCCCCCCCCTGCCCACCTTCCCCGAGGTGCTGCTGGCCCCGATGGCCACCAGGCTGGGCCCGGCGAAGGTGCAGGGCAGGCGGGCGCGGTAGCGCTGCTGCAGCGTGTGGAGGACACTGCACTCGTTGAGGCTGAGGAGCGAGGCCAAATCCTCGGTGTGATCCAGGCTGGGGGGGTTGGTCTGCAGGGAGAGAGCCGGGGCACCCCCTCAGCGCTGCCCTCGGAGCCGGATCCCACCCACCCCGGACCTATCCAGCCTGGGAAGAATGCCCCAGGGGTTGCCTCGGGTCTAATCCTGCTTCCAGACACTGTGGGCGGGGGTCCCAGCCTGAAATGAGGAGGGGGCTCACCCGCTGCACGCTGTCCTCATCCACCTCGGTGACGCTGCCGTCCTCCTCCCGCCGCACCCTCACCCTCCCCGCCGGCAGCTCGGGGGTCCCCACGTCGGGTTTCAGCTGGGTGGCTGCAACGAGAGGTGGTGAGACCACCACCCCCCACCCCCCAGCACGGCCCGCGGCAGAGCCGGGGTGAGATGAGAGGCTGCCGAGGGGTCACAACCTCCAAACACAGCCCCGGCAGCACCCAGACCCCCCCTGCTCCCACCCCAGCCCGGCTGCAGACAGAGCTCATCCCGGGAGCCGGGAAGTGAGGGCAGAGGAACGGGGGTTACCGAGTGTGAAGCCGTCCTGCTGGATCAGCCAGACCTTCTCTGCTTCGTACCAAGCGTCCCCCGGAGCCTGCGGGGGAGGAGAGAGGGGAAGGGTGCAGGAACCGGCCAAGACTGAGCTGGACAAACTCCGCTTGTCCCATGGACGGCAGCAAATCCAGCCACAGCCTCTGCCCCTGCCCTGCCCCGCCTGAGCCCCTGCAGACGGGAAAAGAGGAAAGAAAGGCAGAGAATGCCCCAGGACACCGGGAGACAGCCCAGCAGGGCTGCAGACACATTACCTGCTCCTTGGCTGTGCTCTCGCCCTCCTCTGTACTCGCTCCTGGTGCCTCCTCTTTGCTCTCCTTTGGTGCCTCCTCTTTGCTCTCCTTTGGTGCCTCTTTAACCTCTCCTGGATCCTTCTTCACCTTCTCCACCTCCTTTGCCTCTTTTGCCTTTTCTTGGATCCCTCCCGGCTTCTCCTTGGGCCCCTCTGACTTGTTTGGTGTTTTTCCAGGCTTTTTAATTTCCCTTGGCTCCTTCTTGCCACCTCCAACATCTTTCTTCATCTTCTCTGGCTCTTTCCTGGATGGTCCTGGCTCCTTCTTGGCTTCCACCTTGTCTGGGTGCTGCTGCTGGTTCAGGGGTGCCCCCTTCTCCTTCTTGGTGCTCTCAGGGCCCGTCCCCTTGGGTGTGATCCCCTCCTTTGCTGGGACTTTGCTGCAGAGCTGGGGGCCCTTGCTGGGTGTGGGGGCTGGAGCTGGGGGGGTGCCTCCTGGGCAGGGGTCCTTGGGGCTCTTCTCCAGGCACAACCCCTTCACAGCCCTGGCAGCCTCAGGCTGAGAGGGCTCCACTGCTTCGGGGGCAGCTGCTGCTGTGCTGGGTGCAGGGGATGGGGCTTTGCTGGGGGTGGTCCCTGGGGCAGCCTTCCCAGGTGGCAGCTCCTTGTGTGTGTGGGGAGGGACGCCCTTGCCCCTCTGCAGCCCGTTCTGCAGTGGCTGTCCCTTGCTGGCTGCCTCTCCTTTGGTGGCTGGAGTGTCCCTGGCCTTGCTGTGCTCCTCCACAGGCTGCCAAGCAAAGGAGAGGAGTCAGGTCAGAGGGGGAGAGGGCAAAGGACCCAACCCCAGCCCTGGCCTCAGGATCCAGGTGTGGGATGCCTGAGCCAGGCACAGTCCAGCAGGACACAGCTCCAGCCCTGACCCACTCGCTGTGGGCTGAGCTGAGGGTGCCTGTCCAGAGCTGGCTGCACAGTCACAGGCAGCAGCATCCCCAACACCCTCCTCCTCCCTCTCAGCCATGTGCTCCCTGCCTGGGGATGCCCCACACCCTTCCAGGCTCAGTGAGCTGAACCACAGAGCTTTGTTCTCTGCTTAATTACCCCCCTTCCAATCGAGCAGGTCAGGAATGGCAAAGTTGTATTAATGGATTCTGCAGCACTGAGTGGCAGAGGCTGGCAGGGGCTGCAGCTGATGGCATGCTGAGTCCCAGCCCCACCATCCAACCCCCACCTCTTGCAAAAAAAACCCCTCAGCTACCCAGCTGGGCCCAGCACCGTGTGGCCCTGCCGTCCCCTAGCCCCCAGGAGCTGGTTGGAGCTGGGGACAGGTGGGGACACCCAGCCAGCACCGTGTCCCTGGTGCTGCGTGGGGTTCACCACTGCTCACCTCCTGTTTCAAGCTGGCCTTGGCCTCTTTCCTCTGCTTGGCCACCTTGGCCTCCTTCTCCGTCTCCCGCACGAGCTGCTTGATGAACCCCCCGGGGATGACAGAGAGGAGCAGGGGGGGTGGAGATGGGGCTGGGCCCCGGTCCTCGTCCCGGATCTGTTGGCAGGAGCAGAGTCAGGGTTACAGGCTGGGCACAGGGAGGGACCCCCAGCAAAGACAGGGACAGCAGCAGCAGCAGCACCCAGGTCTGCCCGGGCCGCCCATGAGCACATTCGGGGATGCTGTGGTGAGCAGGAGAAGCACCAAGAAAAAAAAAAAATCCCTGCAGAGGAGCACCAAGCCTTCTGCTTGTCACCAAGGGCACCCGTGGGTCCCCGGCAGCTCTGTCAGGGCCATGGCAGGAGCTGTCCTGGCTGCAGCAAGGCGAGAAGCAGCTCCCGGGATCTCTGCAGCCCCATGCAGACCCGCAGTCCCTCCGTGCGGCCCCAAGCCCAAACCCACAGCAGCACCGAGCCCGGCACGGTCCTGCAAAGCTCAGCCCTGCAGCCGACCTCATTCCCTCCACAGCAGCCAATCTGCTCCAAACCAGAACATTCCAACCGGGAGCAGCGGGAGCGACGTGCACATGGCAGCGAGGGGACACCAGCCCCGGAGGCGTGTGGCAGGGTGGCTGCAATATGTGTGTCCCCCCCCGCCCCTGCCCANCTGGGCGGGAGCGGGCAGCCCAGAGGGAAGGCGGAGGGTGATGGGCGGCAGCGGGAGCCTCCCCCCGGGCCTGGCAGCTGAGGTGACACATGTCACGGCTAAAAATACCCGCGGCGGTGGCACCGGGGCCTCCGCTGGGGAGAGGAGACGGCACCGCGGGGCCCTCCGAGCCGCACCACACACGCGTGTGTCACCCGTGTCCTCCCTCCCACGAGAGGGGGAACCGCGCCGGGGAGACCCGAGACACCCCGGGGAGACCCGAGACACCCCGGGGGTGATGCAGGGGGAGTGGGGAGGTCAGGGTCTACCCCCCCATCCCCATCCCCCCATCCTTACCAGGCACTGTCCCACCAGCCAGCACCTCCCCACCCGTGGGGACATCGGGGAGCAGCACCGCAGGTGAAGGATGGTGATGGGAGGTGAGGGGTGTGGGGGTTGGTCCAACAGAACCCGGCACAGCTGGGCAGAACCTGGCACCAGAAAGGGAGAGGTGAGAGCAAAAGAAGCAGGAGACAGCCCACAGGCAAAGGACGGATTTTATTGGGGTTCTCATCGTATGAGAGCAGCTGTACTGACCAACACACAGAAGCAGCGTAGCTGTGCCAGAATAACCCTTTAAAAAATAAAATAAAATTTAAAAAAACAATGTCGGGATGAGCCAAGTGTGGCACATCAGTCACAAACAGCTGAGGACTGTAAACTCGGAGTAGTCTCTGTGAGAAGTACTGAAGGTGCAGCACACACGGGGCACCCCCTCCTCTGCACAATAAATATGAAAAGAGCCAAGTACATAAAACAAAGAATGATTCTCATAGATACAATATCTAAAGTTATTTACAGATACTGGCTTTTCTTACCATTAAATTACACATTGAAAACAGGTTCTCTTTCAATATATTTCTTTACACCCCTAGTAGTTTTTTTTTTTTTTTTTTTTTTTTTTTTTTTTTTTTTTTTAAGGACCAAATGTTGTCACTGAAACAGTACTTGTAAAAACACCTCTCTTTCTTGGGATGCTCGTGCTTTATTCTGTTTTTCAGACTCATTTTAATTTGCCATCTCACCCATTCTCTGATCTCTCTTTCCTTAAGCTACAGCTGGGAAAGCCTCTTCCCAGCCTCACATCCAGGCAACCCACAGCTACACATGGTCCCTGTCCTGTTCCAGCCTGGCAGGACAGTGAGTCCCAGCCCTGGACAAAACAAAAAAAAAACCCCATTATTTCTGACCCCGGTGCCCAGGTTTTCCAACAAATCCCTGTCTGGGCACAAGCAGTGGGTGAGATCCCAGCAGTGCAGCCTCACACCCACCACTGGCAGCTCAGCACAGAAAGAAAACAGGAGCAGGCAGGGGTGAGAAGGAGAAAATAGAGAAGGCAAGAAGCAGGGAAAAGCAGGGAAAAGCAGGGAAAAGCAGGGAAAAGCAGGGAAAAGCAGGGAAAAGCAGGGAAAAGCAGGGAAAAGCAGGGAAAAGCAGGTTGTGAAGCAGGGAAAAGCAGGGAAAAGCAGGGAAAAGCAGGGAAAAGCAGCCATCCCCTTCCCACTCTGGGCAGCATCTCAAGAGGCGGCTTCAGCAGCACCGCTGGCAAACGCCCCAGCTCAGCCTCCAGGGACTTTGGTTAATCCCAAAATGCACCTGCAAGCCCCAAAGATAGAGCACGTACTGCAAACCCCCCAAAAAAGAGGATGTACCCCAAACCCCAGGGCAGTGGGACCCAGCAGCACACCCTGTGCCACCCTGAGCACCCCTCATGCTGCAGAGGCCGCGGCTGCACCTGCCCTGACCTGCAGCAAAGGATTTGTTCTCTGGTGGATTTCCAGCTCTCCTTGTCCCTTGCTGAGGAAGGAGGTGCCTGGTTTGGTGACAGCAAACACCCCAGCAAGCCCCGTGGCTACTGGCAGCAAGGGGTTGGCTCCTGTGGCCCTTTCAGCCCCCAGAGCACCAGCCCCAGCACAGCCCCAGCCCGGGCCCCAGCCTGCCTGTGAGAACCAAGTGAAATCACCCTGAAACAGCAAAAAATCCTTCCCAGCAGATATTTTTGCACCTGTGGGTGCCTGTGAGCACTGCTCCAGCTCTCAGCCCCTTCCACCAGCAGTAACCTCACAGTTCAAGCCCTTCCCAAATGCCTGAGCTGCTGGCTGAGCTTCCCCAGACACCCAGCAGATTCCTCACCCCAATTCAAGGTCACAAATCCCCATTAATCCAGCACAGACTCACAGGAATGAAAGCTTACTCTGCCATGCCAAGGAATAAAGGGGAATTTAAAAATGCCACATCCAGGGTTTATTTGCACGAGTTTTTCAGATGCTTCCACACTGACAAACCACTGCACTTCGGGATGGTCCCCACTGTGCCCGTAACAGAAGGGTAAGCTGGACAGACTGACAGAAACTATTTCAACTTTATTATGAAAAACAGAATAAAGCTGACTGGTCCTGCTTGAAAGGAACGGCCATTCCATACACAGATGGAGCAGAAACTCTGTGGAATGTCAGAAGTTGGAGAAACATGTATTTAATAAATAATATAAAATGATTTTTTTTTTTTGTTAAAATAGAATTCTTGGTTTTATACCTACATAGCATAGCAACCTTTACATAAACAAAATAAAGCTGAGTCTGTGATGATTAGTTTAACACAAAATAAAAATACAATTTAACAATAGTATTAAAACAGCCAATGTTCAATCCACACAATATGTACACCATGGAATAGAAATCAACAGAAAACAAAAGTAGATTATCTTGAAATTCCTCATACTTTTGGATATACATAGGTTCTCTGTATATTTTAGATATTTCCTTTTTTTTTTTTTTACAATATTAAAATTAATACTATGCTTTTTCAAAATATGCCTCAGATTTTTTTTTTTCATTAACCTGTAGAACTGACCCAGTCCCTACATTAATCAACAAGAACTAGAATTATTTACTTTCTACTGTACACTTCAAAATAACTCCTTTCCTCCCTAGATATTTTGAGCATTTCAGAGTTTAAGTAACTGTGTCCTTGCCCTCTGCTGCCTGGGGAGCTCCCAGTGCCTCCCAGTGCCTCCCAGTGCCTCCCAGCTCAGCCAAAACCCCCGGAGCCCCCAGCCCTGTCCCTGCCTGGCTGCCAGGAAGGGAGCAGCATCCCCACCTCCAGCCAGGTCACTGCTCAGGATTTAATTTACTGCTCGGGGGGGCTGTGACCCACCTGGAACTGATGCAGGAGGCACCAGAGGGCAGGGGGGGCTCCATCCTGCAGGATCTGGGGGTCCAGCACCAGCCCCCCCAGGAGCTGCCTGCAGGGGATGAACAGGTTTGGATTTAGCACCCAACACACAACATTTCCTGTGCCCCATGCCCTGGGCTGCAGACACCAGAACAAAGGCAACCCCACCAGCCCCTGGACAGTTTCAACCCTTGCAAAAGTGGGAGAAAAAATAAAATAATAAAAAAAAAACAACAAAAACCTGCTGCCACATCTCCAAAGCAGAGTTCTTGAATTTCCATAGTTTCAGCCAAGCTGAGGTCTCTCTGCTGGACATATGCATGGTCAGCAGAGCCCTGCCCTGACCTGCCAGGCTTCCCAGCCCCACAGCCAGACATTCTGAGCCTCCCCAGAGCCTATTTTGGAAGCCTTGTGGGGGGTAACACGTGGGGAACGTCAAGGCAAGCTGGCCCAGCTCCAGAGCCTCTCTCACTGCACTGGTTTGAGAAGGAACTGGTGAGGCTGCAGCCCTGGACTGTGCTGGGCTGGGGACAAGACCCAGAGCTCAAACACAACTCATACCAAGGAGCTTTTATACTTAGAAAGCTGAAGAGCTCACACTTAGATGAAACATTTAAAAAAAAAATAATTAGTAAATGTTCCTTCAACAGTTTCATGAATTTGCAAATTGATTACTGGATAAATTTGAATTTTAAAAATTGCTTCATTTGTACCAGCAGGGCTGGGGCATCTCAGCTGACACCGTGCCCAGGGGACACCCACCAAGCTCCTGACCAGCTCCAAATGCTTCCTCAGTTGCACCCTCCTTGCAGCAGGAAAAAATGCAGTGCTTTGCTTCTCCTGCACTTCAATTTTAACTCACAGAAGTGAGGTTTTGGTGAGAATTTGATGTATCCCTGCTCTTGCAGCAAGACATTAATTTACAGCAACTCATGTAATCAAATTTGCCATCCTACCTCAGTGGGGAAAGAGAGGGAAGGAAGGGGGAAAAAGCAGAAGAAAAGGGGGAAGAGTGGAAAAAAAGAAAGCAAGGAAGAGAGAAAAAAAGGGGAAAACACAGACTAGAACTGGAGCTCTCCTAAAAGCCACTCTGATCCCCTGAGCAGAAACTCCCCCTTCCCAGCATCACATCACTCCTGCACTTGCTCTCCAGGCTCAAGTCTTACTGCATTTGTCAGCTCCTACTTCAGAGACACAGAGTAATTAGAAAACAACCTCTGCAGCACTGAAGGCATGTGGATCTGCCAGGGGAGCATTTAACACAGCTGTCTGGCATGGAAGTCTCCATTTTGAAATAGAAGAAACAATTCCTGTACATGCTTAAATCTTGGTGGATTTTTTTCAAATTATTATTTGTTTAATAAAAAAATCTATGTTTAATCATTTACTCAGCTCTGCTGATGCCTGAAGCTCTAATTTCTTTTATATTTACTTCCCTGAATATTAAAAAGAAGTCCTGCAAATGTGGTCATGCTGCACGAGGCACCACCACCCCCTGCTCTCTGCCTTCAACAAGATTTCCTGCACCTGCAGCACAGTCCTCATGCCAAACATCACCAGCAAGGACCTTTGCCCAAGAAAAAACTTCAGAGAATTTGGTACCTAAAGCAGGAACAGTCAGCTGGGAGCAGTGTCTAAGATTTTGCTCTGGAGGATGGAACCCCAGCTCTCCCTCAACACCAGTGCCTCCCCCCCAGAGGCTCACAGGGACCCCAGCTCTCCCCCAGCACACACCAGTAACCCCTCTTCCTCTCCCAACAGCACAGTTTTGTGTTAAAAACTGCCAATAAATCAGCTGGCTAAAGAAAAGCACATTCCCAGCCCTGGTGGGAACCCAGGCTAAGGAGCTCCCCACTCCACCCCACTTCAGAATCTGTGTATTTCCACCAGGCAAGACACAGCCTGCATTTCACACTCAGTCTGTGGGTCTGAGGCACAATTTCTGCACAGACACCAGCACCACAGCCTGGGCTGGCTGCATCAGAACCTGCCAAGGGCTGTGAGTAAAAACCAAGCATGGAAAATAGCTCAGAGTGAAGGATGGAACTGCTAATGAAGTATCAAGTCACATGAGAACTAAGAGCTGCTGTTATCACAGTCTGAGGCTTGGTTGGGTTTTTTTTTCCAGAGCAAAAATCAAAATGAGAGCAGAGCATGGTATGGGAGGGGAAGCTGACCACCACCCAGTGCAGTCTGTGCCAGTGAAATGAGATTTTCTGTGCCACTCCTGGGTAACCACCACCACTGCCTCACAGAGGGTGCTGAGGCTGAACATCACTTACCAGGAAGAATGACAGAGAAGCTGGTACTCTGTTTACAGATTATTTTGAAAAACAAATGGGAGGAAAAAGAAAAAGAAAATCATTGAGATATCACCTGACTGACAGGGGGCATCTTCCCAAATGCATTTTCCCTTTCAGGCTGCAGCAGGTGGTGGGACAGGGGTCACCCACTGGTGACAGCACACACTATGCTGAGCTGAGCCACTCCCACTTCTAGAAGCAAATACATCCAAATTTTATTACCAGTGTGCTCAGGCTATAAACAAGTACTTTGAAAATAATTCTCCTATGTTTGCCAATTTGTACCTTTCTACAAGGAAAACAGGTCTGGGACTCTGCAGTTACCCACCCAACACAGACAGAGCCAGCTGCTGGGGGAATATCTGCTCCCATTTATGGAGATAAAATTCCCATAGTCTCTAGGGACCAGGAGAGTTGCACCACCCTAACTAGGCAGAAAATGTTCTCTAAGGTGTTATCAAATCAGGGAAGAAAAAAAAAAACAAAGCTTTAATTCAGGCCCTGACCTATCTCTTGCAAAACATCACAACAACCAGGGGAAGGCTGACTGCACATGCTTGATGTTGTCTGACAGTCTAAGAGATGATATTTTTGCTTTAGCAAGAGTTTCCACACGACATGATTGATGGTTCAAGTAGAATTAATAGAAATCTGGCATTTGATCAGCTCATTTTTCAGTTCCATTCTCAGACTGTTCTCTATGTGGACACCTGGAACTCTCAAAAAGCAAATCAAAAATCCTTTTGCAAGCTGAGCCACGAGATGTGTGCAGGAACCTCCTGAGCTGAGCTACAGCAAAGGTCTGGGACATCTACACTGGGAGAACACACTTGCTTTATGTTTTTGTGTACAACAGAGAAGGATCCACAAGTCCCATAACTGAAGAGTGATCCTGAATACGTACCGAGGTACTCAGATATTTTAACCCAGGACATGCACTGGAATGCATGGGATTTGAATAATCTTTTTAATTTTTAAAAAGTGCAGTTGACCTGAAATGGAAAAGAACTGTCTTTATGTTCACTGTAAACTTGTCAAAAGGAATCTGCTCTTTAAAAACTGTGCTAAAATAGTCAATTTATACAACAGAGCACAAGATGAAGCTACCATTAATTCCTCTTCACCAATTATTACTCTATTGTGTCAGTTATAGTACTGCATATACGTAGAAGAAGCAAAACGGTGGTAGCTACTATTAGCGAGTACAACAAACCAAGGGAATAATCTGAGTTCAATGTTTCCACGAAGTAGCAATAACATTTAAACCACAGGACAGTTAGAACTCAGTACTTCGAAGTGCATAAGAGTCACACTGTTGATCACCAGCAGTATGGAGAAAGGTTATCATCAAGTCAGCAGTAATGGTTGGAACAACATGGCAACACGACAGACCACAGGTTATCCAACAGGGCAAGTCTGCAGCTCCTCCCACAGCCCAGGGGCTTCTCGGGGTCACACACACACCAGGGCTGTCCTAGCCAGCAGTAACCACCTCGGCCTCCAGGCTTGGTACACACCAGACAAGGGTATTGCAGAGGAAACAGCATCTTCCTTCCTTCCATCAGTCGTTGGAGAGTTACGGACACCACCGGGGTGTGGGGATGCGTGGGAGCAATATGCAGCCTCCAAGGTTGGTGATTGCCACCACTGCCAGGAGCATGAAGTCACTTGCCATTGTTTCAGTCTTCACAACCTCCAGAGACAGAGTCCTGACATCATCCCACGCTGTAAACATCTCGTTCTCCCTCCTCTCAGCACGTCCCGCGGCCAGGGCTGCACAAAGTCATTCGTAAGGATTCTGTGAGACTCGACACGTTGACAAAGCAGCTTTCTCCTCAGTGAATATGTTGCCCCCTGTCTCCTACAGCCCGTTGCTATTCCTGTGGCTGAGGGGTGGTTTGGAAAGCTCCACAACTGTTGACCGAGATTTGTTGAGAAACTTTGGAGCCCGACGCAGCAACCTCTGTGCCTCGGTAAAAGCTTCTGTCAGCTCCTTCTTCCACTGAACAAACTCTGGGTCACTCTGAAAGAGAATCAGAAGTAGTTTGGTACTTGATAGCAAACTGCCAAGAGCATCTCTTCTCTTAGACAGAACTTGACACAGCTCAGTTTTCCAAAGGGATGAATGAGTAACTTGGGCTACTGAGAGGGCCCGGCCCTTGGCTCCATCACCGCACGGAGCCAGGCAGGGTGGCAGCACCTGCAGCTGGGGAAGCTCCTCTCTGGAGACTTGCTAAACATGAACTAACTGCAGTGAGACACCTGCCCACAAGGCCTTTGAAGACCACATTGGCTGGGAAGTTTTCAGATTTGTAACAACTTATTAAACTGAACTCCTTGTGGCCCAAATACCACTGAGATCCCCGGCAGGACCAGGCACAGCTGCCACTTCCCTGCTCTCAGAATTCGAGTGTGATAAAAATTTCCCAGTTTTGCTTAGGTTCACCTTTGCTTCATGAAGTTCCCATAGTAAATACAAAATGGGAGGACATGAGAAACTTGTTAATTAATTAATCAAACAATCATTTTATGACACGCAAAACAATCTGAGTGAGAGTTATAGAAAAAAAAGAGCTCACCTCACACTGTAGGACAAACTGTTTTCCTCCTTTAATTCTCAGTAAGATGCATTTCTTATCTTTAATTTGTGTTTCTTCAACAGATACTATTTGTTCCATTGTCAGGAGGTTTTGCTGTAGCATTTGCAAAAATAAAGCAGAAAGATGATTTGAAAAAAACTGCTGCCCATCAAGTAAAGCTAATATCTAACTTTTCTGGACTAGCCACCTAAATCAAAGTATGAACATTAACAGCCATTACACAAATTTCTCTCTATTTCTGAAGACTGGGTCATGAACTAAAGTTAGATTATAAGGTAAGAGAGAGATTTAGCATGGGGCTTGGCTGCTTCAGGGACAATGAAATACAAGCTAAGAAAGCCAGCAATGACAGCATGAAATAAGAATCTACAAATAGGTGTGTCTACAATATTAACTGTTTTCCCTCAAGAGAGTTGCATATAATTTTATATATTTCCCAAGTACTACTGCTGTTAATAAGAACAGGGCAATCTTCCTATTTCAAATAGTTGGAAAGGAATATTTAAGCACTATATCCTTAGAAAAAAAGCAAACATACACCCCAGTTTGCAGAAAAGCTTTCCCTATAGACTGTAAGAAAACAATGTTTTGCAATTCCAAACCCTCATTTAACTAAATATACAAATGCTCTGCCTAGCACATCATCACAGCTGGACTAAACTAATGTTACTATAGCATTTTCTTTGAAACAAAATGCTATAGCATTTATGACCTTACCAGTTTATGTTTTTTTGTATAAATAGTCCAGCGGTCCTAAATGAAAAACAACACCATGAACTACTAAATTCCTTTAAAAACATAACAATACAAAGTCAACAGGTTTCTCAAGTCAACTTTATGTTTCCTCAGTGCAGTGTAGCTACCCATTAACTATGGTGATACTCAGGTTACTCAAATCCACTGGATTTACTCAGTGGATTTACTCAGACAAAACTCTCCTGCCACGGGGAGGTATGTCTGAGGACAAGTTCTCAGATTTGCCTCAGCATCCACCTGCCTTTCACACCCTTGGAAGCTGCTGCTCTCCCTTGGAAGCTGCTGCTCCCCAGGTAACCTCACTCACCCTGGACTCCCCTTCTCCTCTCCATTCAAGTCGGTTGGGGAAGAGGTAAAAGTAACGACGCTGCCACTGGGTCAGGAAAGGGTTCCCCAATTTCAGCATGTATCCATGCATAATACAGTCCTTCCCAAGTGCATAATCTAGAAGGAGAAGAAACATTAGCAGGTAAAAGGAGGCACTGCCAAAGCATTCTGCAAATGTGCTGTGCTGGGGAAGAACACAGTCCTGCTCACAACATGACCCCGCGTGCTCTCACCAGGTTGAGCAGAGCTTCAGTCTGCACAGGCACCACAGAGCCAGCTCTGCTCGAGTTACATGAGCAGGTACAGCTGCAGGGGAGGAACCAAGAACAGAATTTGGTTCTCAAAAAATTATTCTATCAACTATTAAAGGATTGTATATCCAAAGGTCAGAGTTTGTGGCGCAACAACCTCGTGCAAACAAGTGACGTTTGCTCTAACGGATCTTCTGCTTCCCCTCCCGGATTCTTTGTCATGAAATCAAATCCCACACACTCTTATCTGGGCACACACCACAAACAACACTGATGAAAGGTTGTACAGGATAATCTTTAAAATAGAGTACATCATTGTGTCATCATACAGCATTAAGAAATGTCTTAAGAAACGATACGGAATGAAAGGGTTTGAACAATTCCTGGTGAATGACAGCAATATGAGGGTCTGTTGTGGGGAACTTCAAACACATGTATTACTATCTAGCAGCAAAAGATGGAGAGAAGTGTATTACCTTCCTCGTGGCCAAGCTGCTTATTTTTAGCCCTTTTTCTGGCCTCAATTTTATCTGTGTCTGCATTTACTGCATCATAAACAGTTTCTGCTACTTCTTGCTGCCAACGCTCCGATATTACCAGAGGGAAGTTCTTATATAATTCCTGGTCACTATCAAGCAACTTGCAAGAGAAAAACAACATAAAACCCCAACATTTTAAAAACTTTTACTGTTCTCATCCCCAACAATTAAGTTACCCACATAAGAGTATTATTTAAAAAGATCTATTGAACCTTATCAGAACAAGCAGGTGCAAACGAGAGAAAGCGCAGATACTACTTTAAGCAAAGATATTAATTTATACACAGAGAACTGGCTGCCAGCTCAAAACTTGGTTTATAGCTCCAGAAGCCTTACATGGTTGCATAATCAGTGTTAACAGAATTTCTAATTGTGTTAAAAACTTTCTCAGCACAAAAACCCCATGAATAAATGAAAATATGTTTGTACAAAATGAGCTCTTCCACACTTCCACAGATTAATTTTATGCTCTTAATCATTAAACCTTCAAAATTCAGCAGTGCATGCTGCAGACCTCTGTTTTCCTGTTACACAGATTCTTTTCTCCCCTAATCCTTCCTTACAGTACTTGAACTGAACTGCACTGAAGCTGAAATGACTGGGTGCTCAGGAAGGGCTGTTTGCTGCTCGACACAGGCTATGGAGTGATGGAGTACAAAAAGCAGTCAGTGCTTTGCCTGGAATATTATTAAAGGGTTTCATCTGGGAATAAGGTTAAACTCTCCACAGCCACTCCTGAGCTGCCTCGGTCTCTGCTAATCAGGAGAGAAATGAGACTTTTCTTTCACAGCAGGAACACACACACTGGACCTGAAGGCAGAAGACTTCTCTGCAATTCTGCACGAGCAGCTTACAGGGATTCCTGGCAAGAAGGGAAGGCCACAGGCATCCACTGCTGCTTCCCAGCTTGCAGCCCCAGAGGACACGTGCTCTTCTTGGTGTCACTGGACACTCTGCAGTATGATTCCCAGGGGCATCAGAGGAGAGCCAGGCATCCAAAGCTGGCATCTTCATGAGGGGCAGCTCCTGACACCCTCACAGAAGCTGCAGCTGAGCTGACTCAGAGGCACAAATTATTCAGCCCCTTTTAAAAGACTGTGACACCCCAGTGGAAACACAAAGAAGCTGTACACAATATCCCTCACTGACTCATGACTAAGAATAAATTTACCTTATAGGCAGCCTGAGCAAAGATTATATGAAGGTCTGGCTATACCACTGACTGGCCTTGCTGGGAGTAACTGGATAACTGGTCCCCTCAATGAGTAACAAACCACCTGGCTTCTCACTACATAATGTTCCTCCAAATCCTGGCACTGCAGAATTCAGGAAACTGGGATCCTGTTAGACTAACACTGATGCTGAAGATGGGGATTTTTCTGGGATAAAGAACATCTTGGGCTCTCTGCATTTCTCTTGGAACACAGAATCTTTACAGTGCCAACTTCTGTAATTACAGCAGGTGACACTCTGACAGACAAGATCCTTTTTCGGCACAGTGAGTACTTAACATGTTTTTTTGCTTATAAAGTTTAGAGCAATTAGTTTCTCTCCTGACTCACTTCTGCAATAACAGGAATGAAGTTTGATCTACTAAGAAATGCATGATAAAAATAATGCATGGGACAGACCCAAGGCAAGCCCTGACTCACCTGTTGTCTCAAAGCACCAGGGAAGCTGCAGCAGGGGGAGGACTGCGCAGGGTACATCCAAGGTACCTGATGCCACCACCATGCCAGGCAGAAATGTGCCAGCAGCTTTAACTTTACATTGTTTTCATTGGATTTTGGATAACCTCAGAACCTGAAAGTTTCTTTTACCACTTTCCTAACTTATGAAGTTGCTTCCATTAATATGGAGTTTGTAATTGGTAAGAGGTTTCCAACGTTCTCTCTAACCAGAAGGTAATACTAAGGTTTAGTTCAGTTCCTCCAAGCTACCAGAAACAAATGATGATTTCTACGAATACAAATCATTAAGTATTCTTAAAAATACAAGGATTCCCTAGAAGTTTTCTCAACATTTTAAATATTTGCTTTGCATACAAAACTTTTGATAGGGAGGTAGATTTCAGCCAATCTAAAAAAAAAAAGAAACAAAACCACAAAGACTTGGCAAGCAACAACAAACCAGCCAGCTCAAGCCACATCTTTCCTAACAGCATGGATTAAATTTGCCAACTTGAAAGCAATTCCTTGCGCAGTCAGTAGCCCCTGAAGCAAAGGAATGGCAGAGGAAGATGAAAAGCTGAGCCCTGCAGTCACAGTGCCCTTCTCTCCCTGTGATTTAAAGCTCTATACCTTAATGCCTTTAGTGTCCTCCTCATCAAATGACCCAATATCAAAAGCATCTGCTGCATTAACTTCTCCCCGGGGAGGAATCAATGGTGGAGGATACTGGAAATTAAAAGTAAGGTAATTAGAGACAAATTAACAGGCATTATTTAAATCCAGTCTGTACACATATACAGCCTTTCTGTTTCTGGCAGAAATTACCCACAACTGTGCAGAAGTATGTCCCCTGGAACTAAACTTCAGTGCAAAGAAGTTCTTTAATAAATGATCCTCCAAAGATTCAGGGGAAAAACCCTACAACTTGAGAGTCAAGAAGAAATCATGCAGACATTTGACCCTGAAAAAAGTCCTATGGGTCAGGAAGACTTGGAGTAATGAATGGACAGTAATTTGCACTAACAATCTTTCACATATTAGTGCAAGCGAGTACACAGGCTGGGGACTGGAGCCCAGAAGTTCTCTATTACCTGTTTAGGCTTAGTTTTCATTTTACAGCTTTACCAAGCAGCTGAGGTTACTATCTTAATCCTTTACCTTTTGTAAATAGACTTGCTGCCAATCAATGCCTTTGAAGAAAGGATGTTCTTTTACTTCTTGAGCACTGCAAAACAGAAGTAAATCAAGTCAGTGTACTTGAGAAATATAAATCCTTCAAAGGCCACGTTTTTATCACTTGAAAACATCAGCTCTTTTTTTGCAAAAAACCTTCCTGAGTAAACAACAGAGAAAGACTCTGATATGGAAGCAGTGCTGTGGCTCTGGCAAGCAGTCACTCTTGGTTTGCTGTGGTATTCCATCATGTCACACAACAAACAATGCTCCACTGTTGTCAGATCCCATACACTGCTTTGCAGTTAGAAGCTTACTCCATTCCATTTGATATTATACATATTTTATAGCAAAATAAAGACACTTGATACGCCCAAGGCTGAAAAGCAACCTCAGGTCATTATCACGAAAGGCTTTGTGATAAAAACCCTCTGAACATCTCAGTGGAACAGCAGCCAGCCCCAGCCTCAGGTGTGACTACCAACTACCACACACTGCCAAGGCTTTCTCCACAGTCACTCTCCTCAGAGCTGTCTCTTCTCCTCAGTGAGAGGCACACACTGGCTTTTCAATAACAGCCAATACCAATTTCAGTTAACAGCTACAAGCAAAGTAAGATTAGCAAGGAGCAAGTAGTCAATAAACAAAACAACAACAAAAAAGGTCTTTTTCCTTTGAGTCAGGAAATGACACAGGCACATGTAACCCAAAATGAAGCAAGTGTTCACAGCTTCAGGTGTCTGGTGGCTTGGGGGTTGGGTTTGTGTGCAACATGCTCATGTTATTATAGCTACAATATAAGCAATAAATTTTCCCTATCAGTATGTCTGGATCAAGTAATATGGCTTCATGCCAAAAGACATCAGGCAAAACCATAAAAACAACCCAGGGATGAAAAGTACAAACCCCATCCAACATAAGAATGAATCAGAGAAATTGGGGGAAGTCTTTAATGACAGAAATGGTCCTAAAATTCATCCAAACCAGAGAAAGCTGAAATGGAACTCTATGCAATAGCACTTTTCAGTGTTCTCTCTCCAAAATTAAAATCATCATAACAGGAAGCAGATTTTTACTTGAAATGACTTAATGCATTTAGAGAGAAGTGGAAATTTTTCAAGGCAGTGGTCCAAGGAGAAGACAACACCTACCTTCTTCCTTGGCATCCAAGCCTCTTGCTAACATCCCGCTGCAGAAGCCCTTCCAGCAGGGACTTCAGCTCAGGAGAAAATGAATCTGGTAGCTCCACATTCTAAGAAAGAAAAAAAAAAAAAGAATATAAAGGAAATGTTGAATTACAGAAGAACTGTGAGCTGTTTCCCCTACATAGGAGAAGAGCTTTTCTTTGATAGTGTTTGTAAACAACTCTCTGATGTGTAAGTACAGCCTTCTCAGAGAGCAGGCTCCAGAGGTCCCATTTTTAGAGGAAATGGGAGTTTCCTGAACAGGAGGAATGTGACTGCAGCTGCCACCAGGCCCCTTACCACGGTGAGGGTCATCCTGTCGATCTCATGCTTGTCTTTGGTTTTGTGCTGTCTGAAAGGACTGTGGCTGCAGAAACAAGAACATGCACTGATAAACATGAAGTCATAACATACCCTTTTATCCTCAAAAATGTTTCTGATACTAATCCATTAGGATCTAGACTTCCATTTGCCCATTTTTAAGCATAACAGGAAGCACCCAAACAACTTACCACTTACCCAAGCACTAGAGGGAAACACCTACTACAGTGCTAAGAAGGGAACAATGCAGCAAAGTCTCACCCTAACAGCAGGGCTGAAGCATCAAGTGATGTCTCTAACTCCAGAGGGGCTGCTAATATATTTAAGCAATGAATAACATCACATCATGTATGCTACTACCAGTTACCAAGAGATGAGTAAATTGCCTGTCATTAGAAGTCACAAGAGTGGATAGAGCATCTGCCTTTCTCTCTGCCCCCCACCTGCACCCACTGAGGGAAGCAGGGCTTGTGGTTTCTTTGGAAGCAAGAAAAGCCTTTCAGTCTCACTTGGTTGATGTTGCAGGGACTGCAATAAGATGTCATTGTAGATAACATGTACTGTGTTAGTGTTTCAAGGGATAGACAATGGTGAGGCCCAGGAAATAAAACCCAAAAAACAACAACAAGCTTCCCTCACCCTCTCAGAAGTTTGAAAAGCATGCAGCCTAAGGAGAACCAGTCAGCACTGCTGTCATATGCTGTTCCTTTCTGGAGCACCTCGGGAGCCATGTATCCATGGGTACCTCTGAGGAGTAGAAAGGGACAAAATCCTGATTATAGCCAGAACTAGCAGTGTAAAAAAATAAACCTACAATAAAATAATCATTGCCTTCTTAATAAGACAGTCTAATTTAAAGAGAATCAATTAAAAATTATTTTATTTTGCTTTTCCTTTAGCCATACATGTTTCCTGTGTATGTATCTGCTGTTTCACTATCTCCTTCCAGCTAACCCCTATGTGCCAGATTTAACACCAGCACACCTCCTCCCCAAGTCACCACCAGAAAGCAGCCACCATGTGCTGCTTTTAATCTTGATGGGATTGGAACATATCAGCTTTTTCAAGAAGCTACTGAACTGCAAGTCTTTCAAGAGATGAGGGGATGAAGCTTTCCTTTTGCACAAACTCTGAGACTAAATCAGGGCAAATGAGGGCCCAAGAATAAAATGTGCTAGATAAGATGTGGAATCCACACACAACCCAAGAAATTCAGATCCCAGGTATGACTTGAAGCCAGGAGGCAGAAAGGACCACAATTTGCTTCCAGTTTTACAAAGATCCAGAAAAAGAAAGACACAGTTAATCCTGGTTTTCAGTCAGTTTCAGAATATCTAGTTATCCACTTAGGACAATTAAAACAATCTGGTACTTCAACTCAGGTTCTTATCTTCACTGAACAGTGAATCATCTCAAAATAATGTGTCATCTTCCAGCCATGCCTACACATCAGCTGCTACAACTGTGCAGGAAAACAGAAAGAGGAGTCTCAGAAGCCCTGTTTCCAGCTTCACTGGGTTACAACACAAGCCAGTGCCACGCAAGTGGGTTTTTCTGGTTTTTTCCTTCAGGCAAAGTTAAATCATAAAGACACATAATGGACTTATTTGGTAATAATTTCATGTGCAGCAGAGCTCCTGCACATAATACTTACACACTAGCATGTGGCTTCTTTTTGGAGAAATCACAAGCCAGCCCAAGGTCTGATATCCTCACATGCCCATGTTCATCCAACAAGATGTTTGCAGGCTGGAAGTGCACAGACACAGAAAGGTTACTGCTTGCTTGTTGTCAGTTGCCAGAACTACAAATTCACAGAAGACTGTAACTCACTGTAATTCATTCTCAAACATCAATACCCTCTGATTACTGCTAACTGTTTTTTTTTACATCAACACAGCAGACATTTCTAGATAAAATCTACATTCTAAGGGAGCACCACCATCAGCTGCAGAGGAAATTACTAAATACTGACAAATAACAGAAGAGAAAAAACAGGTGAGGTTTGAAATGGAAAGTATATGGAAGAATAAATCTGCTTTGGCCTCAAGTCCACACTGCTTTTGATTCTTTCACAGCAGGGTCTGTGTGTGGCTCTCACATCCCTTACTTGCAATCCCTGTGCTGCCTGTGCAGATTTTTTCTCCACTTTTGTTGTCACCTGGCTCCTGGACACCTGTTAGAGCAGTCCTCAGCTGCCCAAACATCAGGGAAACATCCCCCAAGCCATGACCTTCCTGGCAATCTCCATCACATACACTCCTATTCCAGGGCCCTCAGAAACAGATCTCTCTCTACATCAACAGCATCATTAAGATGGTGAGATGGAGAACAGTGCACAGGATTTATTCTGACCCCAAGGAAGCAGGTCCCAGGCAGCTAAACTAGATCATAGCACAGACTGGGACAGTGTTGAAGAATTATTAGAAAATTCAGCCAAAGACAAACAAACGATCTGTATTCTTCCCAAGGATTCAGGTAAAATACTTCATTTAACTTATCAATATCTCTGGATTATTTGCAGCTATCTAATGTGATTACTCTGCTGATGATTACCTTTAGGTCTCTGTATACAACAAAGCGATTGTGCATGTGTTCTAAGCCCAGGATGATTTCAGTAGCATAAAACCTCATTTCTTTTTCAGAAAACACTCCGTGCTGGGAGAGGTGGTAGTGCAAATCTCCTCCTAAAATTAGAAGAATTGAGATGCAATTAGAAGAACATACAGGTACCCAAACTTATATTCTGCAAGTACACATGGTGACAAAATACCTAAGACAGTTAATAAATAAATTTAATCAAGCTGAAACTCCATTTTAAAACCACGCTTACTTCATACGCATTTGCACTCAGTGACTAATCCCACAACTGAGCCCAAATGCAAAGTTTTTTATCAGCAAGGAAAACACAGTCAAATGCACAGGGTTCTGGAGAACAGAATAAATTAGCATATAGCACAGCCCAGGCTGGGAGGGACCTCATAAGGTCACTGGAGCCAAAACATTCAAATATTCATTCTGGAGATGTTTTCACACTTTCCTACTGAAAGAACAGGCACAATACAATGTCACCTTTTGAGATAACCCTCACCAACCACATATCAAATCATGTATATTCCTAGAAAACTGCTTCTGATCAAGATACAGATTTTAAATAACCAACCAATAACCAATCCCCCAAGTCCTTGTGCCAATATTTCTGTCATGATCTCACCATAAGCCTTGCTTACCATTCATTAGGTCCAGGATGAAGCAGAGTTTGTCAGGGGTGTGGAAGGCATAGGTCATACACACTATAAAGGGACAGTCCTAGAAGGAGAGGAGCAAGGAGTTCATCTCAGGCAACAAACAAGAAACTTATGAGAGCCTAAAAACAGGTGTGATGGTTTTCCTATGATACTTGCCCATTTTCCTAAGAAATTTCTAAAGCGATTTTTGTACTAATCTGCCTGCTTTGATGTTCCACTTACAGTCCAGAGATCTATCTCCTTTCAATACAAAAATAATTTTTTAAAAAGCTACAAGGAGCTACAATAAAGCTGTCGCCATGGAGTAGAAGGGACACACGCTCTTCCCCATGATCACTGTTGGAGGAGCTGAGCCACATCACCTACAAAATCCCATAGGAAAAGAAGTTTTATCCTCCCCTGTAGGTTTTTATAGATTAAACACACAGCTAGACTGAGAGCAGCTACAGAGCATGGCCCCAGCAGCATCACCAAGGGGTAATGGACAGGAACATCAGACCATGCAGAGCCCCAAGAACAAGCCTGGGGGTGCAGGCTGAGGAAAGGTCAGCCCAGGGCTGGATCACAGTCCCACCTCCTGATGTGCTTTATCCTGGAGTCACCCAGACGTTTAACAAAAGCAGATGTAAAAAAAATTAAAATAAAACACAGCTGGAAAACCCCCTCTTTACTGCCAATAACCTGCTCGTGTGCCCACACCCCTGTAAGGCCATGGCGGGAAGTCCACAGAGCTTCCTCTCCTCCTTAGGCCAATACTGGGTGCAAGTGGCTAAGTTGGTGGTGGTTATCTAATCAGGAGGTGGTTAACCAACCAGGAGGTGGCTATTACCTTGCTGATCTTTTCTCCAAAGCTGTCTGAAACCAGGGAACACTGAAGGGAGGGCTGTGCTGCCAGGGGTGAAGGGCCTGGCAGGAAGCAGCCATGACAGGAGGAGCTCAGCCCCTGACACCACGCAGGAAGCAGGAATAAAGTGACTGAAACAATGCCCTAATTATGGCAGCGTTGATAGTGAAAGCTCTGGGAATCTCTTGCAGGAACTCGTTTCCTTCCCAATTTAGAAGCAGCAAAACAGGGCGGCCTTGGGCAGAGCGGGGGCAGCAGGAAAGGGAAGGAACGGCCACGCCATCCTCAGCGGCACAGTTCACGTCGGTTCACCCTTCCACAAAACCTCCTCAGGTTGAAATACAGAGTGTTATCTCCTCGCCTCTAATCCCCAGTAACTCCCACACCACTGGGGCTGATCCTGCAGGAATGTTCAATCCTAACTGTATTTTATAAATAAATCCTGCAGGCGCCCGAAACACCCTGCGGAAACACGCACGGAAAATGCCAAATTGCCAAATGCTCCCCGAAACACGGCATCTCCAGGAGGTACTGCCTCTGCTTCTGAACTCTGCATTGCTCATCACTGTGGACTACTGCAGTTACCACTTAGCTTCAGAACAAAAGCTTTACTAGAATTATTAACTTGATTTTCTGAATCAACTGGACAATTCAGAAGTGTTCTCAAGCAGGCTCCATAAAACGTCAGAGCAATCTAATAACCCAGAAGGATTTAGTGTTAGAATTTAAACACCACACACAGAAAAACAGAAGAGTGCTTCTATACCAGAACAGAGTGCTTATATCATTATGGATCTTGGGTTTTTTCTTTTTTAAAGAGAAATCTGCAAGTGTAAATGTGATGTATAATTAATTTTTGTGTAAGTCTTCCTACTTTCATCACTACCCTCTCACTGCTTAACAGAGAGAAAAAATTGTAGTACTCTGATACTTCCTGACACAAAAACCAGCTAAAAACCCCAAAACTCAGCGAGTAGTTTTTTAAAACAAATTAAACATAAAGCAATAAAGCAAATTTCCAAGAGAGTAATACTTTGTTGCTTGTGCTCTGAAAACAACCAAGCAATAGTATAACAGTAACGTGGGAAATAAGAATGCACAAGGCAGCCACCATGCACTCAGATTTGGGAGCTCCCTATGCATGAAGCAGTTGTGAATGCCAAAATTTTAGGTAGATTAACAAAAATGATTACACAAACGTATGTGTAATGTGCACAGCTGTTATTATGTATCTTGCAGGGACATCTGGATTCCCAGTTAAATGACTAATTGTACAATGATCAGCTTCCCAGTTCCACTTTGTTCCAGGCAGCACATCCATCCAGTCATGCCACTCAAACCAAAGCTTAGATTCAGGAATGAAATTATCTTATTCTACCACTTTCAAACCTATTTAATTCTGAACATTCAAAATGCTCCAGCATCTCTCACCCCAGCAGGTGTATCCAACCTGAATGGGAGGCATTTTCTACAAAATCTCTTTTCAAACTTTTTCAATTTCTAAGAATCCGAAGAAGTTACACTCTAATGAGCTGATAAGACTTAAAAAAAAAAATACCCAAATGGCTTGTCTGGCTTTTCTGTTGCTAAATGACAAGCTGTGTGCTCTCATGTAAGACAACCAGCTCCACCATTACCAGCCTGCTGAACACTTTTCTTTTTGAATCACTAGAAACAAAAATTCACATTCAGTACTAGAGCAGCAGAATCACAAATTAAAGTTAATAGGACAATTATTACTAATTTGCCTAAATTTCTTGTCTAGTCTCTGCCACAGAACTTCACCCAACGGGCTCTCAGGACTCCTGACACTTCTGGACAAGCCACAACTTCTCTTTGGTGAAAACAGTCAACTTGGTTTAAAAGTGTAATCAATAAATCAGTAATTTCACAGATAAAAGAACAAATTAACACTTTCCAGTCCTCTCTCTATGCTCAATCCAAATGCAAATGTAATTCTGTGTTGAAGAAAATTCCATTCCCATTTCTGTAAGCACCCAAACTGAACAGCAAGCTTGCTTTTCCATTCTTACTCCCTATGCCTTGCTAGATTCAGGGGGAAGGTTGAAGGGGGGGTTAACTTGTCAGTGTCACACAATTGAACTGATGGAATATGCATTAAATGAAAAAGCTGGTTTATTAGGTGGAAAAAAAATATATAAAATAACAAATCAATGATACTTACTCCTGTACTGACAAGAGACAGCATAATTCTTTCATTTAAGGCTAATGTTTCTCCTTGCTTCATCTTGATTCTCTTCTTATCTAAACATTTCATTGCATACCTGAAAATATTAACCATTCAGAAAAAGCACCAGAAAAAATTACCTCTTAATACTGTCATTCACTAGCAGTTATGCCATGCACATTTACAGCATCCTGGAAGCAAGCTCTTTAAAGACTTAAAGCTGGGACTCAAACCATCATTACATACTTAAACAAGAAAAATCTCCAAAAATCACAGAGAATTAAAGCATTTTCAGTGGAAGCTCTCTTAACGAAGAAACGTGCTTAAACAGAGAATTCTGTGTCCAAGCAACCACAGTGATACAGCAATTACAGATCATACATCCACACTTCAGCATCCACTACAAGGCAGGATCTGCAGTATGAACTGACTAACAGATGCCCTGTTCAAGTTCCATTTTGTTCTAACAGTTTCAACTCTACCAGAAAAGTAATTTCTTAAAAACAAAAATACAAAACTCAGCATGTGTTCAAGTTTTCTTTCTGCTCAAAGAAAGGTCAGATATACACAAGCTTTTTTAATCTCCTACCATCTGTATTACACAAATTAATAACATTTTGCTCACAGAAGAGTGTTACCCTAACAACCACCACACAAGAGTAGGATTTCACATAGTCTGGATATTTTTTCAAGACACAAGGTGAGCCAGCTACCAGAGAACAGTTGAGGGGACACGTGTTCCTCCACACAAGATTTCTAGACATGGGCAGCCACGGGTTTTTAGGCCATTTGTTTATAAATACCCTGAGGAAAAACCACAGTGTTCCAGCCCTGCACCAACGCTGCCGCCTGCCTGCACCAGCCCCTTGCTCCCTCCAGCAGCCACCTCATCCCCTGCACATCTTGGGAGTGGGGGAAGAGAGAGCTGGAATGTCAACTTTCCAAAACAAGGGATACAGTCACAGCAAGTGCTCTTGCTGAGGAGTCTGCAAACGAGGACTATAAATAAAAGTTCACACGCTACCCTTGATTTCTGCTTTGACATCCCAAGGGAATGACATGGAGGGGGGGTAAGGCTGATGGGAATCGAGTCTCTCTCTCTCTCATCATGCCCCAAAAGCCCTGCACATCCCTCCCCACTGGGCTGCTTTCTGCATTGTGCTCCTAGCCCCTGTTTTAGGTGTCCTTGAAGGAGGTGATGTGACAGAAGCCTCAGGTGTGTCTCGGTGGGTTACCTTCCAGGGGTGGCTTCCCAAGCTCCTTGCAGGCAGTAAGTGCAGCAGAGGCAGCCATCTAGAGTGGACGGGATCTGGATTAGGGATGGGCAAACAGGTTTGGATTAAGAAAGAACTAAACCAAACCTCTAGCCAGAAACTGAGCCTAATCTGAACTTCTGATTCAAATTGGAAAAAGTTTGGTTCTCCCACATTTCACTTCCCTTTGCTCTGGTCTGATAAAAACTGTCCTTTGCTTCCCTTGCTAGTTCCAAGGCTTATCCACCTCCTGCCAAAGCAAAACTCAGCCATCAAAATGCTTGGGAACCTGAGAAGTACCTCTTCAGGGCTTCAAGACACATGCTTAGTGTGGCTCAAGCTAAACAAAATGTTTTGTTTGTACACGGATAAATAATGAACTGTACACCAACCAGACAGAAGAAGGACAGTATTGTTAGTAACTATTAATGTAAATACTTGAGGTCACTGCAAAAATACTGAGCATGACAGGAACATTAAGATGTCTTCCACTTGTTAATAGCTCAGAAGTTTATTATTATCAAGGATGCCAGTGAAGCCAGCTGTAACCACCCAGACTGGGCACTTCACACATGCCACACCTGCTTACAAGAGAGAGGTTTAAGGATTGTCCCTGGACTAAATTGTTAGAAGAGTAAGATGAAGGGGTGGTGAAGTGTAAATAAATAAACAGCTAAATATTGAGAGCACTTTTTTATCCATGCCCAGATGTTCACAACAGGACACGCTTTATGCCCAGCGCTTGAAATCTGCTGGTTAGGAGAAGTGTGTGAATGGTAAGACCAAGAAAAGAAAAAAAAAACCCACACAGTCTGATCTTGGAGTTCCCACGGAGAGCTCTGTTACACAGAAGTTCAGCACTGGGACAATATTCCAAAGAGCAGCAAAGATCAGTGCTTTCAGCACTGCAACGTGCTGAGCGGGGCAGAACCGTGTGGAATGACACAAATCTGGAATACCAGAGCCAGAAGCTGCCCAGGCATGACCCTACAGATGATCATATTCCCGTGTCATCCTCCAGGCCTACAGCAGCACCAGGCTTTGCTGCAAGAGGAGAGGCAACACCTCCCAGCACCAGCACAGCTTCACAGGAACATCCTGCTGCACGGGCAGGCGCTGGGCCAGGAGATCACTCAAGCAGACACTTCACCCTGCACACATGTGCACTCCCCATTAATCCTGACAAGACCATTTCAATGAAGGATGTGCTTAAGAGCTCTGGTAGGCTGAGCCCCACTGCACAGCTCATAACAGGATCAAATATCAAGAGAAGCTTAAAGATGATCCAGAAACCAGAACCTCTTGGGGAAAAAAATTTAATTACAAACACAGTAATGCAATGCTGCTTTCCAGTGACTTTTGTAAGAAATAATGGGAAGGATGTCCTTACTAGTTCAGAGTTTACAGTCAGCTCTAAAATAAAGTCTGTATATACTCACATTTTTCCAGTGTCTGCTTTTCTGCAGCCGTACACTTCACCAAATCCCCCTCTTCCTATTATTCTATGTACACTAAAATCATTCATGGTCAGCTGTAAATGCAAAAAACCAAAACAGACTTCATTTTTCAGCATTAAAAAAAAAAAAACAAAACAACTTACTGCAAACCCACCAAAACAAACTATTAATGTGTTAAGCTACTTAAGGACTGCACTTCACACAGCATTTATTGTTTTGGAAACAGAAGTCCCTTCTTGTTTATACTCCAAGACTCCCAGCACAAGGCAGAGGGCTGAGCTGCTGCTGCCAAGGGCTGACAGTCTGACAGCCTCACCCCTGGGGCAGCTTCTGCAGAGCCACTGGGGGTGACAGCCAAGGGGGGTGTGGGTGTTGGGCAGAAAAGGAGACAGAGGGTGGCTGGGGCTGTCAGGGAGCAGCAGCTCTGGCAGCTCCCTTCCCTTCAGCAATTATAAAAATCCAAAAGCTATTAACTCGAGACAGGCAGGAGGGATGTCCAGGAAGGGATGGTGAGGACAGCAGGGCTAAGAATAGAAGAGCAGATCAGTGACATTCACCATGCTCTTTAATAAGCCTTCTGAGAAGCAGAATTCCAAACTGAACATTTTCTTCCCCATATCAGCCTTTGACAGGATAAATATCCTTGTAAGTACTTACATGAATATTTAGTTCTACGTTTTTCCATTGACAAAATCTAGTAAACTTGTCACTGTGGAGAAAAAGTTAGAAAGTTGTCTGAGATCACTGCGTGCAGTACTATAGGAAATGTCAAGACTCTGATGTTTAAAATAAAGTTGGTGCTAGGGTGTGTGGCAAATGATAGCCTTCCTTTCAAACAATTGTAATCTCACTCCCACCAAGAAAAACAATTCCCAGGCAGTGCACACTTCGTTTTCTACATCCTTAGAAGAGAAAGATGTCAGATAACCTTCTCCCTTCAATTGTATGTGCTCAGCATGGCCTCACAGCTCTCTTTCAGAGAGTTTTTAATTTTTAAAAACAACTAAGTTTGGAACTAACAGATATTTAAATTACATAAAGAGAAAGATAATTACAAGAAAACAGAGGCAGCTCGATTTATATTAATGAACCCCCCTATACTCCAAGGGACTTTTAAAACTCATTTTATCTTAAAATAGGAAAAACATCAATACCACCACAAGCTTTTGCCTGAAGAATACTTTCTCATTTCCACATAAATAATTAAGTATTTATTTTCAGAGTAAGAACTAATAGTTCTATGGAGGCATTTTTATAATGACTTCAATTTGGTGGCAGATCATCCATTTATTTGGTACATTTGGCTGGGGCTGGAGGAGAGCCTGCATAGAGCAGTGCTGGTGATGGTCAGAGGGCTGCTGGGCTGAACTCTGTCTCTGCCTTGTGTTCTCCACTCCACCTTTTCTGCCTAGCTGCATGGTGTCCAGACCCCCAGCAGACCAACTGAGTCTTCCAGCCACACAGGAGAGATGGTTACTCATGGGAACACCCCACAAAACATTGTTTTGTGCTGAGATCAAACTGCCATCAGTTACCACTGCTACAGAGCAACAGGAAAACCCATCACCTTTAGAGTTTTTCCACTCCCTCATCCTGACATTAATCCTGCTGTACAACAGCCAGTCCTTTGCAGAAGCTTGCTGCTAATGCACTATTAATTAAATGAAATTTACTAAACATTTTTAGCCTTATTTTACAGCAATATTTAAGTGACCTGGCTCCCTTCTGTAACAGGTAAGAAGTTTGGGTAACACATCACGTTCATACCTTTCCATAAATTTTTGAAATATTTTTCCTCGGAGACTATCACAGATTTCTTCTATATATGGCTACAAGAGAGTTAAGAAACACAATTAGTACTGAAGCATGCAATGAGCTGATTATGCACCACTGCCCACCACACAGAACTCATGCTGGCCCTGCAGAACTGCTGCATCCAGGGGGGTTTCCTTGAAGGAAAAAAGCTCCTGAAGCTTTTAAGTTTCCTTTGGCTTTTGGAACCTGAGTGGGTGCCCTGAGGTCAAACATAAAATATTTTCACAAGCTAGAGGACCTCAAATGTTTGCCCTGGGGGGCTGTACAAAACCTGCACGGGAAGAGAACCAGAGTGCAGTTCTCTTCTCCAAGAAATCCAAGGCAGGGTCCCCCCTAGCAGAGCTGCTGCCAATGCTTCATCCCTTTGCTGCTCCCCTCCTCTCATCCCCCCAGCCCAGCACCTTCCATTCACAAGTGGCTTTTCCTGGGCAAAGCTCTTCTCCTGCCCTGCCAGAGCACACAGCTCCAATCCCAGCCCAATTAGCACAGAGATGGAACTCAAGCAACAGTGTCAGCAATTTGTCAGCTCACCTAATTGTGGCATTAAAAACAGTTGAAAGACAAAGAACAATCAGGCAGGGGAAACCTTCCCATTTTTGCAATATATAAAAACGTGTAAGAATTTACATCAAAGACATTTAAGCTGATAAACACTCCCATGATTGATGAGGCTCATTATCTGCAAAAACACTTTGGTGTAATGCATCTGGCTATAAAAATGAGCACAATGCTGCATTTCTTGTCTGGTGTCAACGGGTATTAGAGATGTAACAGTACCAGAAATACTTCACCTCTCATTTCTTCCTTTTCTAAAGTAAATATCAACACAAGCAAATGTGTAAGTTCACAAATGAGACAGGATACCATTTATCTTTATATTCAAGTGGAGGACAAGCAAGTCCCACACTTTCTTTTAACAATTCAGCCTTCTAGAAGGTGTTTAAAAAGCACATTAATTTTAAAGGTGCAGAAAATCCTGCTTGGGGAGATAACTTTTGACTGGATTTTGTCTTGTGGAAAGACAGAACAACATGAGAGATGGTACAAATGCCCACACCATCATCAGCTATGAGATAATAGAGCTTAAAATTAAAGAGAAAGGGAAAAATTGCAAAAATTCACATTACTAAACTCTTAAATTTCTCCACTAGGCATCTTTCTGATGTACAGTGATTTACTCTAAATCATTTAATCTCTTAAAATTACATAAATTGTAAAACCATTCCCAAGCTATAGTTTGCTTTCATAAATGTGCTTTAAAATATTTTAAGATAGGAATAGTACTTTGTAAGTTTTGTTTGACTTAGAGAAGCATTCTAACATCACTGCTAGAGGGAAGAATATTTACCACCACCATTTTATTCTGTTTCCTTAAATAAACATGCACAAAATCACTTACTGTCAAATGAGTGAAGAGAACATGAGCATTCAGACTGTTGTAACCTCACCTGAAAAAGGCTGGCTGGTACTTGTTTCTTGGCTAAGTGTGTTTGTACATGATCTACAGCTTGTTTTGAGAAAGGCTTTGGGAAAAGAAAAAGAAAGATTTCAAACAGCTGGAAATGTAAGGAGTCCCATTTAAGGTGCAGAGCACTGGTGTCCTGTTGGTATGAAAGTGCTCCACCACCAAGGAACCAAAACCAAAACCCCCACAATCTTTGTGTGATTAGTTTTAAACAAAATCTCAGACTTTACTCTGAGATTTCAGACACCCAAGTCCCACACCTGGACTGGCTTTCCTCTGGGGTTCTGGGGGTAGAGTTGTTGCTGGGTTAATGCATGGATCTGTGTGCAAATACATACAGACACAAACTACAGATTTAAATAAATATAAAGCAGATGAATCTCCAAATATTCCCCCTTTGTACTCCACCAAGATTAACAAAAATTGTCACACATCACCAATTTTTACTGCAAAACCCCAGGGCATGGCTGACTCCAGCCAGCCCCAGTGGCACAGACTGCACCCACAGCCCCACGGGGATTTGCACCAACAATCCCTTCAGCAACTGCTCTCTGGAGGGAAGAGCAGTTCCTCTGGATTCTCCCTGCTGCCCAGCTACCCAAGGCAGGCCCAGAGGAGTGTGAGCTGTGGGTGATACCCACGTGGGAGCAGGACAGGAGCTCCTTCATGATGTACGTGTCATAGATCTGCCGACTGCGGCTCAGGCGCTCGTCCTCCGAATCCAGTTTCTCATATTCTTTAATCTGTAAAGCAAGAGGGAACAACCCATTAGGTGAGAACATTTCTAATGACTTTTTACTCTTGTAGTGTAGAAAAACCCACAAAAAACAAAATAACAAACAAACCCCCCCCCCCTCAAAACCAAACCAAACCAAGCTTGGTCTGAAGTTTTATTTTACTTCCTTATTTTCTTAGTTAAGACCTGAAGGAAAACCCATCTGCAATCCCAGAATTCCAGCTGACCTGGGATATCCCTTCTTACAACTCCTATGCAAGGATGCTGGGCACACCCCCACGTTTCTTTCAGGTGTGATATAGTGTGTTCCAGCAATGCCATATGGTTAACACACAGAACAAAACCTGATCCTCAGTTCCAGAATAAACCCCCCACCAAGTTCAGGGGAGTTCAAGGAGTCCTTTGGAGTGTATTTAGGGAAAGAATTCTTCCAGGGCTAACAGAATGTTAAAAAAAAACCCACAAGATCTTTAAGAAAAAGCCTCAGCTCTCACTGCTGGACCTTCCCAGCACCAGCCTGCAGGTCCCCAGGGGAGGGTCAGCATGCAGCTCTGCTCTGGATCCCCACACTGGCCCCAGAAAAACCCCAGGCCCCCAGAACCCCACAACAGACTTTTCCCCCTCATTCAGAGGCTGCTCTTTTCACCAGAGGAACTCCACAGCTCAGAGCTGCTCTCCAGGTGACACAGTCACACCAAGGGATCTCTGATGGTGGAACACTCACTGAACTCTGTATTTTTCTGCCTGTGCTCCTCTTGTTTGCTGACTGTGATAAGCCAACAGTTCCACCACCATTTGCCATCTGTGACTACTTCCCCCTTGGTATCAATTTATAGTTAACATGATGGAAAGTATTCTTTGTCAAAGAAATATTTTTTAATTAAGGCAACGCCACAAGATGATCAGTACAGGAAAAAGCCTGATGTGTATCACAGCCACCAGCTGATTTACATGTTTATTAAACAGACCTTGACTGTGCCATGCCAGAAACACCCAACAACAGAGCAACAGGCAGGGCTCAGACCTGTCACCACTTACACCCATCACCTGCCCCTGGCAGCAGCAGGTTCTGCAGGATCACTCCTGCCCCAGGGGGGATGGAGGGATGGAGGGATGGAGGGATGGAGGGATGGAGGGATGGACTCTGTCACTGGGGATTTCAAGGCTTTCCCTGGCCCAAACTTCAGCTCACCTCAAGAGAAGTGTCTGACAAAGTTTCTCCTCCACCACTGCCATCAGGAAACTGATCTGGATGAATCACTCCCCAGTTAAATGCTGGATCGTGACTCCAGCTGCAGGAATATGAAATCCCTGGAGCAGGGGCACTGCTGCATCAGCCAGCCTCTAATGTACCAATGTACTCTAATTATCCCAACATGCAATAAAGGCAGTAAGCAAACTGAATGTAAGCTGGAAAGCTGCTGAATCTGGTGTGTCACAGAAGAAAACACAGTGAATCTCTCTCTAAATGTCTTTAAAGGGATTTTCAGAAAGTACATGGCAAAGCATTTAAATTCTTTTAAAGCAACACTTTGTGAAGAACCTAAAAACACAATTTCAAACTGTTTCAGAGATAAAGAGGCAGCTAAGAACATCTTGCTACACAAGCTGCTCCAACATGCCTTTCTGATCACCTACAACAGTGATATCTGCAGTATTTAAAAAGATGGAAATGATAGAGAAAAGATTCTTCTTTACTGACAGCAAATATCTAATCTGAGCAGGGGAACCATGCAGTGCTAAGGGTTTATCTCCAAACTGATAACCAGCTTCAGCCTATTTTGTGCTGCTAGCCTGCTGGCAAGAAAAATGTTAAATAATCAGTTTCAGATGATAAGACAGGTTATCTCAGGCAGCATTTCTAATTAATCCTGAGCAATGCAGGCTGCCTTTTCAAAGCACACCTGCATGTCTGAACTGAGAGCAGCACCTGTGAGAGGATTAAACAGTTTTATATTTAGAGTCTCACCAATCTAACAGGGGATGGAGGGGGAGATAATGCTGGTGAGGTTTCCAGGGGGCTGGGGGACATGCTGTGCTCCCCCACACTCCTCTGAAACCTTCAGCCCTCTGACTGCCCACAGCACCAGGGCTGGCAGCTTCTGCCTGGGTTATCCCATGGCAAAGGAGCACAAATGACCCTGTGGATCTGGAGCCATCACTGATCTCATCCTCCTGAGGATGCTCTCAGCCACCTCCAGCACTTCCCAGGGTGTTTCTGCAGCCCTGCTGCAGGGAATGCCAGGGAGTCAGGTTAGATGTTACAAGAAACACGAAAAAAATAACCTGTTACTCTCATAAAACACGTGACACCAAATTCCCAACTGGGTTAAAGAGCTACACTGCCATTTTTGAAGTATCTTGAAGTTGTTTAAAATGATCATCCCTCCCCTTTGAGCTGCAGTCGTTGCTGTGTACAGTACTGTGCCTTATGAACCAACCATTCCAAACCATTCCAAACCATTCCACTAGGGAGCTGAGGGACAGGACAGCCACAGAGCCTCCCCTCATGTGTCCCCAAACCCCCCAGTGGCCACTGACCTCTTCATAAAACTTCAGTTGAGGGACAGCTTCGTCGATCTCATTCATGCAATAGTCTTTAAATAGCAAAAATCCTGGAAAGTGGGAAAAAAAAAAGTAATAATTTCAGAACAAACATATGAGTGCCATGATAAACTGGAAGAGAGGACAGAAAGGCAGCTGGGGAACACCATGGGCTGCAGGTAGCTGGGTGAGCAGCCCTCCTGGCCAGGGCAGAGCTCCACAGCATCCTGAGCAGGAAGGGATGGATAACCCCACTCACTTCCCACACCATGTTCCAATTTCTACCTGCTGAGAATCTTATGAGCTGTTTACATCACACACCAAAATATCCCATTCCTCTTCGTGGAGCAGATTCTGTTTCCTGGTTTGGAGTGAAAATCAGATTCCATTCACATTTTGGTTTTCTTGAACTAGATTTATCTACATTTTATTGATGCAAAACAACCTGTTCTACATTCTGACTTCAGAATTACTGGTTAGTGCTACCTGAAAGAGGTTTCATAGCTCTGTAAGATACATGGGTATCTTTATAGTTCCTTTGAAAGTCATTTAAAGCATGACCTCTTCAAGCTGCTGATGAATATTTTCCATTATAATCATCTTAATGCAGCATTTAAACCCCATCTCATGGAAGGACTCCCTTTACCTGCTCCTCAGCTGGTACCTGCCACCTTTTTCCTTTACACAGGTACTCAGCTGCTTGGCAGGGCTAGCTGCAAGCCCCTTTGAGCTGCAAACCAAGATTTTCCTTATTTAGAGGGACTGCAGACTTCTGAAATCACACCCAACTTTTGGAGGTAAGACCACAAAGATGTAAAATAAAATAACAAAGGGAGGAAGAGAAGGCAGAGCAGTGAACCCAATAGCACTTCAAGACATAAAAAGCCACTTTTCAATTAGAAAAAAATATATATATACAGGAGACCTCTTGTTTTAAGTTAAAATGTTATTGTTATTTGAACTTACAGCAAAATTCTATTCCTGAAAAATTCAGCACATCCCTGGGTGCTCAGCTAAGAAGTAACAGACACATCTACAACATCTCATATTTTCCAGACTACACCATCTCTAAACAAATGCAGAGCCCACCCCAGGTGCCACACAGGGATTTCCCTGCAGTCTGTCCAGGAGAGCATTTCTTTTGCCAGGAAAGACTGGACCAGGTGATCCTTGAGGTCCTTTCCAACTCAATATTCCACAGTTCTATCATTTCTCTGTCAGCTGTGATCACCATGTCCTTTCAGCTCACTAGTACCTGATTTTACTGAAGAACAAAATAAAAACCTCACCAAGTACCCAGAAGCACAACCTGCAGTGGCAGTGGATGAAGCAAAGCTCACCAGGCAAACAAAAGCTTTAATTTATGTGTCATTAGAACCTTTACCACCTTCCTGGCAGCCCCTCCAGCTATTAAATTAAATTTCCTATTGGAAAAGCTAGTTTTCCTGGGGTGTCCTGGATTTATTTGGCCACAATCAGAATGCCAGAGAAGGGAATGATGCCCAGGCAAGTCCTGTGCTTTGCTTGACTCACCCGACCCCAATGACATTCTGAAGATGATACAGACTGGAGTTTGTCCTCTAAATAAGGGCAGAAATTTAATTCAGAGATTCTTTTATAAGATTCTCTAAACTTTCTCTAATGATTCTCAACAAAAAGAATCGTTCTTGAAATATTTTATAAACAAATGTGGTTTTCTGAGGAACAAACAAGCCCACCCCAAGTATTTTGCTCTTTAAAAGCAATTTGTGATTTGATTGCTTTTTCTCTCTCTCTTTATTTTTTTTTAAGGCTGACCACCCCACAGAGCACCTTGCCAGTTTCTGAACCCCCAAATGCCACTTCTGGAACTGAACTGGATTCATTAACTCTTATTTTACACACGATGGAAAGAGCAGCAGTGAGCACAAGAATGCTGAATTGACTGAGCTTCTATTTGGACAATGAGGCAAAGAAGATTACAGTTGTGTAATTAAGAGACTAAAGAGTGGCACAAACAGCAGTGAATGCAATGAAAGAAAAATCCTGGCCTGGTCCCAGCTCCTGGCTCTTCACCAAAAAAATCCACAAAAAAACCCACCCCAAAAACAAAAACCAAAAACCAACCCAAAACAAAACAACCCACAAAGACAACTGTGGGAGGAGTGTGAAAATACAGCGACACCATTTTTCAACAATGCCATGCCAAACATTTTTAGCCCTCTTTAATATTTTCCAAACTTTTTAATTTAATTACCCCAGAGAAAAGGTTCAGGAGAGCAGAGCAGAAGGGACAATGGCAGGGCTTGTGCTGGCAGAGGCACCAGCCTGCTCCTCCCCAGGGCTCTGCCATGCAGAAAACCAGAGGCAGCCAAAGCAAGAAGTTAAACTTCCAAGGTTATTAATCCAGTCAGAAGAAGTTACAGCTCCATCAATCAATAGTGGGAAAATGCTGCTGGTCAGGGCCCAGTGAGGAGGAGCAGAGTGATTACAGCAGCAACTGAAGATGCACAACTCCAAACTGCTCCTCTGAAGATTCACAAGGGAGGAAAATCAGAACCTCCACTGCAGCTGAGTGCTGCTTGAAATAATGTAAATGCCTGAGTATTAGGAAAAATCACCAATATTTTGTGGGTAAATTCTTCACTTAAGAAGCGCTTAGGACTTTTATCCTTTTCCAATGACTGGCACTAAAGTTCCAGCTCTTCCCAGCACACCCAAAATGCAGCCACACTGCTGCTGCCCCCCTGCACCCCCCCAGCTACCAGAACACCTCAAACCCTTCACTGCCCTGAACCCAAACAAACCCAATTAGAGCTCAATGTTCTGCACACTCCAAACATTCCCAACTTGACCTCTCATTGAAACAGCAGCTTCTGCACTTCCACTGCAGCAGAAGGGAAACCTCTGAGTGATGTGCTCAGATTGAGGGAGAAATGATTAACCAGAAATGGGAGTTGCTCAGATAATAGCAGCAGGAGCTGACAGACACAGCACTGAGTAAGTGACAGGAGTTTGAAGAAGTTCAAGGAGAGCTGATGAACAGCACAATAAGCACAGTTAACTCCACACTGCAAAATAGCACCAGGAACAGAAAGCAGGAATTAAAAAAATGATAGCATTAAGTAACAGATAAAAGGAACCAGCAATTATTTATGAAATCAAGATGCTGACAGCTTTTGCTTTAAAGATTTCTCTCTATATACTGTACAATTTCTTCAACAACCAGATCAGGAACAACCTCTTAGGGGAAAAAAATAATTTTAAAAGGTTTTTCTGGTAACACTGAAGTGATGGATGGCACCAATAACACACATGTGAGCACAAGACAGCTCCAAGCCTCTGCTTTCCCTGTTGCTGGACAGTAATTTTTTTGCCCCTGTGTTTTTATGACAATCCTGCACAGCCTGGCTTGCCTGATGCCACCAATTGCACCGACTCCTGTTCCCATCCAGCAGGCAGGGATGAAGCTGACCCTTGGGCTCAGCAGCTCTGCCTGAACTGGACACTCGTGCCCAGGGTGTGGGTGATGTGGGGGAACAGGGCACACAGAACATGGGGGTTTTTCTTCTCTAGTTATTTCAAATTATGGTTTTCTAACACGAGTTTAGAAATGCTGCATGAAATCCTGAAAAAAGTCAGCAGCAACCCCCTACCCCATGCCTGAACTAGTAAGACCTGCTCCTAATTCCCTAATTCAGCATTTCTTAGAGCCAGGCTGGGGCAGAGAACAGCCCCAGCTGCTGACCAGCCCACACACTTCTCCCAAGCCTGGCCTGGCTCCTCACACCATATTTATGGGCTGATTATGGAGTCTGCTACTTGATTTCCCCTCCCAGCCTTCCACACCACTTCTCCCTTCCCAGCAGCTTCCCAGGGGGGTGGCAGCTGTGGCAGAGGAGCTGTGGCTGCCCCATCCCTGGCAGTGCTGGAGGTTGGAGGGGTTTGGAGCACCCTGGGCTGGTGGGAGATGTGGAACTGGAGGAGCTTTAAGGTCCCTTCCCACCCAAACCAGTCTGGGATTCCTGGGTTCTGTGAGCAGCACTGGCCTCCTGCTGTCTGAAGGTTAGTTACCTCCCTGTTCACAACACCATATCCTGACCTCCAGGAGAATGTCAATTAACTGGGAGCATGAAATAACAATGATTGAAAAAAAAGTAATGAGGAGCTCCATGGTAAAACAAACTCCAGAGGAGATTACTTATCTAACTCTAGCTGGAGTTTTATTAATATCTGATTCAAATAGCCCTTTAACAGGAGTAAATAAAAATCTTATTAAAACAAACAGAAGTGACTAGGTAAGACAGCAGAGCTAAAAATAGACACATTTAACCCTGAGAGAAGTATTCACAATGCCACTGATTGAGAGGAAGCTGCCTCTATTTACAGCAGACCTGACTGTGATCCAAAATGCTGATGCAGACTCTTCCGAGTCGTCAAAAGAGCAAATCAGAAAAACAAAAATATCAAGCTGCTTCCAAATCCCAACAGAAGGGCTGGGTATAAATCCAGAAGCATGAAACCCAAGCAAGCAGTGACATCAGAACCCACCAGAACCCAGCCCAGCTCCTGCCCTGGAACTGATGCCCAAGCAGTACCTGGAGCCCAGCACCAGCACCAGGCACAGCCCTGGGTCTCAGACACAAAACCTTGGGCTCCAGGGCTGTGATGAACCCATCCCCATCCTGTAACTCTGCAGCTGGGACACACCATCCAGCCCAGTTCAAAATCTTGTCTACAGGACAGGCAGGTGCCACAGCACAGGACAAGGGCTCCAGGATGGGGAGAGCCAGGGATTTCCTTGTTCAGGAACAGAGACTTGCTACTGCCAGGGAAAACTCAGCAGTGTAGGAATGACAGCTCTGGCTAGGTACAGAGCCACAGAAATCCACCCAGCCCAGAAGGCACCACAGCTTTCACTCCTTGGCTTTCCATTTATGAGCTATTTGTCCTCAACCTATTTTTCCTAATAGAGCCTAATGCACATCCACTCCCCATTTAAACTAATACACCAGAACAAATTATAACCTATCTCTGTGCACAAAAAGCAGAGTAAAAGAACAAATGATGTTGTACAAGACAGGGCTTGCATACCATGATGAGGCATGCAGAACAGTTCCCTCAGAACAGAATCACACTGAGCCCAAATTAGTCTGCAAGTTGCCAGGTAGCTTGGCTAATGACGTCTGTAAATCATGATAGGAAAATAAACTGGGGCTAAAAGGCTTCAAGTGTCTTCAAAGAAAAAAAGGAAATCTTTTTTTTTTCCCAGGAATATTTTCCACTAGCTTTTCACCCAGTGACATCACCCACACTTGCTGAAACTGGGTCAGCCCCCTTCCCAAACACCGGGATGATGGAGCAGTATTCCCAGATTCTGCAGCAAACCCCAGCACAGACCTACAAGAAGGAGGATCCTCAGCAGCTGATGCACTGACTGACTGAGAACATTCAATTCTTATTCTGCTTCGAGCCCAGAAGAGCAGTTTGGAGCAAAATGCTGGAGGTGGATTACTGTGTCTGCATTTCAAAAGGGAAGGCAGAGGGCAAGGGCCCTTCCCCAGCCCCTGAGAGCAGCCAAGGGCTCAGCATCCTCAGGGCAGGACAGCAGCTGCCCAGATGTCAAGTGGTAGCATCCAAGTGACAAAAGGATTTCTAAGGAAAAGCAGAATGTGCTCTATTTTTAACATGCAGCTGTAAATCATAAAAAAAGTGGTGTCTGTGCTTCACCTACTGCAACTGCCACTGGCTCTTGGCCTCAAAAAAAAAAAAAAAAGAAAAAAGAAAACCCAACCCACCACATATTATTTTAAAAGCTCTCACAAACATTAAGCACACAATGAATCATTTTTTGAAGCCATGAAAACAAAAGAATGGGAAAAGCTTCTATCTGAACCACATGTAGCACCTATCTTTCACACGCTGGTCTCCCTTAACATGCAGAATTCCACTGGACTGAAGATGTCTGGAGATGCTGAAATGGGATTATCAAAGGCATTCAACATACCAAGAGCGACAGGGAAAAAAGGATTGTAGGTATGAAAATGTACCTCTGAAAGACCAAGGACTAATATCACTAAGCAAAGATCTATTAAAATATCCTAATTCCTAAAAGGACAAGAAAATACAGAATTGAGGCATTTCATTTCAGCCAGAAGAACTGTAAGGAACATGATGAAATGCCTTCACTGAAGCTCATCAAGAAATACAAAGCACTTGAGGATTTTTCTCTTTTCACCAGTAAATAGGAGAAACTCCCACTGCTTTTGCAAGGGGTATCAGCAGCTACTAGCAAGCTATTAGCAGCCCAACAAGTATCAGCAGCTTAAGAACTTAATGATAGTTGGTTGCTCTTTGCTGCATGGGTTCTTTCCCCACATCAGACTATTCAGTCCCTGTGAAGGACTGTTGTTATTTCCATCAGGATTTTTCCATCATACAACTTCTAAAAATGACTTACACCAGGCAAGCCAATATCCCTCCATTACTGGAAAGCACAGCCTTGCTCTTGCCACGCTCTGAGCTGTGAACCATTCATTGCTTTGAATTATTTAACACACGAAGCACACTGGGAGGTGTATTCCTGCTTCTTAGGAAGGACCTAGATCTGTTTTCTTGGGAGCAAGGGGATGTTAGGGTCACTTAATGAAGCTGTGGCATAACCTCACAACAGAAGGGGATTTTCTGCTCTCTAGAGCCAGTATTCACCCCCCCAGGTCCTGCTCAGCATCTCAGCCACTGTCAAGGATCAAAGTGTTCTGCAGCAGCAGGGAGGAGCCTGCTGGGCTGTGCTGAGAGCCCAGACAGACCCAGCAGCACTCCTGAGAACACAGACAGCACCTGGGCAGGTAAAGAGGAGCCAAGGCACCAGAAGTGGCAGCACAGCCACTGCTGCTCCTACAGCTCTCCTTTGCTGCACTCTGCACTCCAGAAAGTGCTGAGAGATGGGGGTTCAGAAGCTGCTCTGCTCCCCCCTAAGAGTCTGAAGACTCAGAGCTCTGATGCTACACCCTGACACTGCCCCAAGTGACCTTCTCTGAACCCCCCAAACCTGGACCAGTTTCACCAGGGGGGTTGCAGGCTGTATGATGGATCCTGCTTCCAGAGGACAGATACTGGTACAGGGCAACCCAACCACCTGAAAGGCTTACAGCAAACATCCAGCTCTGCTCCCTGCTCTGCAAACAGACCCAGGAGGTAACTGATGGGCAGAGCTCAGCAGCCCTCTGCTCTCTGACTTCTGACTGCTCTGCCTCTCCAAAGCACTGCTGAAACTCACAACACAGAACAGCTTCACTCATTTAGAGTCTACTTAATCCTCTCCTGGTTCTTGAGCTTTCCTCCTGTCACTAATGACTGATCCCACCCAGGAGAATCCCTGCCAGGACCAGGGAATCTGCTGTAGCAGCAGAGATACCCAGGTCAGTCCCAGTGAAGTTGTTGTTCTGCCTTGTTACAGACTGGGAAAACATTCACCTGTCTCACAGTGGTGTCCAGGGGCTTCACTGCTCTGTGATAAAAACCCCAGCAGAGTGCAGTGGGTTTGGGTTGTCTGAGGCTGCAGAGGGGGAAACCTGGCTGGGACAGCATTGCTGTGTGTAAAGCACCAAAAATGGGCTGGGAGAGCTCCAGTGAGGACAAGCAGGCAGAAAACACTCCCTGTGGGATGGCAGTGACTTTGCACTGTGGGTTCAGAGCAGTTTGGGTCAAAGCTTCCAGGTTGGAGCCCTTCCTGGCTGCTGGTGGGACTGGAGAGTCCACTGGGAATGATCCACCTGGGATCTGCAGTCTCTGCACAAAGAAAGGCACAGGAGGGTATCAAGCTGCAGCCCAACAAAGAAATGCTCAATTATTTACAATCAGAAGAACACCAAAAATGAATACATCCATTTTTCATAGTGACTCTGGTTACTGTTTGTCCCTGACATGCAAAGCAGAGAGAGACCTCCTGAAAACTGCCTGCAGGCAAACTGCCCAGAAAATCTACTGCAGGAAGCTTCACCAGCATCCTTCTAACTGATCCTCAGTGTCACCCATGCAACTATCATGCTTATTTACCCACAAAAAAACATTGAAAGAAATGTCATTTTCAGTAACATTTCAATTATGAAATAAAAACTAGATCTCAAACTAACACTAATATGGGGGGGGGGAAAGATGCATTGAGCAAACCAGACTGAGATTCCATAAGGTGGCTCCAAGGGCTTATTTTCTGTTTTTTTCAGTGCCCACACCCCAGTCTGATGCAGGGGGACAGCTGTGAGGGAGCAGCTCCCCTGATGCCTCACACTGACACTTGCTGCTTCATTTCACAGCCACACAGTTCCCAACATCTCCCTGGGGTCTGGGGGTTGTGGTGTTGTTAGCTGAGCAGACAAACCAGGCAAAGAGCTTCAGCAGGTTGGTACAGGCCTCCTGCAGACTGCTCACAACCCAAGCTTTGGTCTCAACTTGAATTGCAAATCAGAAGTAGCAGGAGAAAGCAGATCAGTCTTCAAGCAGTACTTTAAATACCATCCCTGGGTTGCATGGTTACTTCCTCAGCTTGGTGCTGTCTGCTTCTGCCTGGCAGCTCTCTCCAGGGACAGAACCCCAGGGTGAAACCACTTCAACACCTTGAATTTGCCTCCCTGCTCCTACAGAAAACCCACTGAGCAAGCAGCTCTTTTCCCTCCCCTCAGGCTGCAGGTTTTTTCACAGCAATGTACCAGAGTGGAATAAAATGATGACAGTGGCACCAGCCCCATGAACTCTGTAGGGAAGGAGCTCAAGGCTGTGACACTGTCAATCACTCAAGCCTTAGATCTCCAGCAGCTAATGTCTGTCCCTGGGTGACTTGCCTCTAAAAATAATCTGAGTTTTTAAAGACACTTAGCACAGGGGTTTTGCAGCCTCTCCTCCTGGAAGGATTCTCTCATCCCCTGCTCACTCCAGAGCCAAAACCCCACGTGCTTTTCTTTACTCCCAACTAAATTTTATTGCTTCCATTGTTATTTCCTCTGAGGACTATTAATTAGTTCAGAATGCTAACGGTACATAGATCTTATGCTTAAATTAAACAATAGCTTTAACAATGCTCCAGGGAGGTACTTTTCCCAGCCTGTTATTTTTAGGTCTCTGGGGGAGCACAGTGCACTGTGCCACAACACTGCCAACAGAAAGAGGAAGAGCCAGAATGTTTTTCTCAACAGATTTTAACTCGAGATCCAGCTAACAATTAGCATCAAAATTCTGCAATAATGAAATGAGTCCCTAACTAGAGAAACAAGCAGCAGAGAGCATGATTCAGTGCTGTAAAAAACTCTTCAGCTCTTGTCACCTTAGTTTGTTGGGGTTTTTGTTTTGTTGGGGGGTTTTTGTGTGGATTTTTTGTTTTGTTTAGGTTGTTGGGGTCTTTTATACCAGCACGTTGTCACTGACAAAGCAGCCAGCAGGGTCAGGAGCACATTTCCCTCTAATGCAGAGGGCAGGCAGAGAAGTCCCTCCCCACACAGATCTACAAAATAAACCAACCACTCATCTGCTCTGGGAACTCAGCTGAAAAGCCACCAGAAAATACCTCAGCTGTACTGAGCTGCAGCAGCAGGAAGGGAGCAGAGGAGCTGGCTGTGGAGGAAGCAGCAGTGATGCAGATGGAAACCCTCACCCTGGCTGGGCAGCCCTCCAGCATGGAGCCTGCTGAGCAGAGAGGCTGTCAGGGCTGGGGGAATGAATCACCCAGAAAGATCAGGCCTCACTGTACAGAACTGGATGGTAAATGGGGAAAAAAAGAAAAAGTTTGTAACTTGTTACAATTTTTTTTTTTAATTGGTTCTTTTTACAAGTGTTAAATGTCAGGAAAGTAAAACAGAAACCAGATTCAGCTTCTGGTAGAAAAAATGCAAAACTAGGCAAGGTGAGAAGCTTGTAGTGCAGCATGACAGCTGCTCAACACCTCAGACATGCTCTGTCCTCATCCTTCCCCAAGCCCAAACCCAACAGCTCTGTGTGCCAGATGAGGAATTGAGAAGGGTGCAGACACACTGCCACCAAACAGCCACCAGAGAACCCTGAGCCAGGACCTGAAGCTGTAAAGATGTTTTATTGTCCCACCCTAAGCCCTAAGCCAACCTGACCCACTGCCCACCAGGCAGAAGCCATTTGTCACCAAGTCCAACACCAGACCCCAGAGTCCCTGAGCTGCAGCTGGCAGTGAGCTCACGCCAAAGGGCTTCACTTTTAGAAGAGGATTAAGTAATTTTATTAAGTTATTAACTGCTATTATGACCTAATTCTCTCCTTTCACCCTGGGCAGCCCCACTCCCTGCCCAGCAGTGATGCACATGGCAGCTGACACCAAACCTGTCCCTGCAAACAGGGCCTGGGGAAGGTGCCCACGGGCAGCACGTGGCACATGAGCACGGGTGGGGAGGGGCAGGGATGCCACAGGTAAATTACAGACACTGGGACACCAGAAAACAGCTTTTTGGGGTGGTGTTTTTTTTTTCTAAAGCAAAGCCATGTAATCTGGTGTTTTAGCAAACAGGATGTGGTAACAACACTAGCTGAAGGTGGTTATGCACTCTGCTTGGAGACAAGATGTACTTCCCCATGAAGCTGCTGAGCAGGAGGAAGCAGCTTAGCCTGCTGCTGGCCACCAAGCCCTGCCTGATGGCCACCAAGCCCTGCCAGAGCCTCATCCTGGTGTCCCCTGACTCCCTGGGTGATTCTCAGAGAGCTGAAGCTGACTCTGGAGCCACACTCCTGCCAGGCTGTCTCCAGGGGCTGATCAGGAGCATCCGATTGCCCTCTGCAAGGAAAAGGTTTAATTATGAAAGGTCAGACACATGTTTTTACCCAGGCTGTGCATCCTCCCAACCATCCTGGTCCCTGGCAGGCTGCTGCCATGCTCCTCCTCAGCTCCCTGAGCTTCCTCCTCTTATTTTCATCCCTAGAGGGTAGAGCAGAAGTTTTGGTTTCCAAGCCCAAGCTGCCCCTGGAGCTGGAGCCTGGGGGGGGTGGGAGGGAGGGAATTTGGGACAATTTCATGGTGGGACCTGACAAGCTCTGCTCCTAGAAGGATTTAAGGGCTGACTAAGGATAAACACTTGCAGCTGATAATTAGACACACTCCTAGGAAAACATCCAGCAGGAAAGACCCCACACCAGAGAGCAGAAAGACTTTTATCAGACAACTGACCAAAAGCCCTGGCTTTTACATTGGAAAGAAAGGTTCTGAAAAAGAGAAAAAATAATGACTTGGAGCTGTAGGAAAGAATCTCCAGATTATCTGGGGAAAAAAAATAAAAATAATTTTAAAAAAAGCTTCAGAGTCCTCATCTACATCACTTGTCAAGGGAAACAACAGGTATCTTGGTGATGTTTTGTGATGAGCATTAAGGGATAAAGCACTGTATACTAAACAGCCCTTCAGCTGAGCACATCAAGGCAGAGGTAGAGGCAGGAGGAAGGGGATGAACCACCAGAATTCCAGCTCATGCTCAGGGACTGAGTCAGACTGACCCCAAACTGCAGCCCAGCACAGACCCATCCAACCTCAGCTGCTGCCTCTCCACATCCCCACCACCCAGAGAGATAACAACACCAGTAAAAAGGTGATGAGACTTTTAATTACCTCACTGGATTTATTTCCCCAGCCTTTTGCATAATGCTTGCCTAAAATTGAAGGTACTTTACCACAAGCAATTATGCTAATGTCTGGAAACAGAACTAATTTAATGGCAAGAACTAGCTAGAAAAGGCAATAAAATTTAAATGAACAGTAAGGAAATACAATATTTGCAAAGCAGAATGTTCTATTAAAGAGCCATGTTTCTTTTTAATCTTTTTTTTTTTTTTACTATTTATTTGATTTGATTTCCATTCTGAATGCTACTCCAGAAGAAACCAGCTGCAGAAGGAACTGGAACTCCAGAGAAGTGGTGGGAGAAGCCCTCCCCAGTCCCAGCTTTCAGAGGATAAATTACTGCTGGGACTGCTGTGAGGGGAGGAGGAAAGCTCTCTGCAGCCCCAGAACTCTGCATCTCCAGAGAAAGAAACTCATCTGCTAATGAAACTCTGGGCTCCAAAATTCCAGACCCAATGGCTCTCACACAGGACACTCACTGCTGCTCCTCCTCCCCTCCTCCATTTCTGGAATTGTGTCCTTGTCCTGCACCCCAGAAGGATACAGAGGATCTCCATCCCCCTCCCTGCTGCACAGGGGCTGATTCCTGGCTCTGGGATCAGCTCCCTGGACACATCCTCCCATGCCTGCTCCTCACCTCCAGCTTCCCAAAGGAACACAGCACCCCCAGGAGGAACACAGCACCCCCAGGAGGAACACAGCACCCCCAGGAGGAACACAGCATCCCCCCCAGCCCACAGCTCCCTCTTAACTGATGCCACACATCCTCCTGGTGACAGGCCCATACCAAGTAATAGAATTTTCTCCTCGATGTTTCCAAATAATTTAATTATTTTTTCCAGTACTTCCCCAGAACATGAAGTTAAGCTGATAGATTGCCTTGCTTCCTTTTCTTCCCTTTGACAACANTTGGAAAGAAAGGTTCTGAAAAAGAGAAAAAATAATGACTTGGAGCTGTAGGAAAGAATCTCCAGATTGTCTGGGAAACAAAAATAAAAATAATAATAAAAAAAAAGCTTAAGAGTCCTCATCTACATCACTTGCCAAGGGAAACAATAGGTACCTTGGTGATGTTTTGTGATGAGCATTAAGGGATAAAGCACTGTATACTAAACAGCCCTTCAGCTGAGCACATCAAGGCAGAGGTAGAGGCAGGAGGAACACAGCACCCCCAGGAGGAACACAGCATCCCCCCCCAGCCCACAGCTCCCTCTTCCCAGTGAAGACCACACCAGGGGCACCTTCTCTCCTGCTGCTCCCTTACCAGCCAGGCTCATTGCCCTGCAGAGGAAAAACCCCAAAGTTTAACTGATGCCACACATCCTCCTGGTGACAGGCCCATACCAAGTAATAGAATTTTCTCCTCGATGTTTCCAAATAATTTAATTATTTTTTCCAGTACTTCCCCAGAACATGAAGTTAAGCTGATAGATTGCCTTGCTTCCTTTTCTTCCCTTTGACAACATTTCATTTTACTGAAGACCTTTGTTTTACCAACTCCTGCCCATATTCCAGTGGTCTTCAGGCCATCCACACCACTGATTTGCCAGCAGGCATTACAGAGAAGTGGCAGGCAAGCCAATCTTAAAAATGTTGGAGTGCAGCATGTTATTGAAACACGACTTACCTATTTTCTGATTAAAGATCTTGTCAAAGGTTAATTCACCCCTTTCCTCAAGGTATTTCTGCATAACACTGCGGATGCTGAAAGAAAAAAAAAAGAAGGAAAGAAAAAAAAAGAAGAAAAGAAAAAGAAAAAAAAAAAAAAAAAAAAAAAAAAAAAAAAAAAAAAAAAAAAAAAAAAAGAGAGAGAAGAAAAAAAAAGGGTTACTTGAAATTGCTGATTTTAAACCAGACCTTTACCATGCTTTGGGGAAAAGAATCACTGCAATAAAAGGATTCAAGCAATGAAGACCCACAGCCCAGCAGCAGCCCCTGAGTTAACTGTACCTCACACTGCAGTCCCAGACACAGAGAGTTCTGTGAATTCAACACTGCAAATTCTTACCCCAAAATTCAATCTTCACCTATTAATACCTTGCCAGGCATCACCTTACCAGCCTAAAATTAGCCTTGCAGGCTGAGTACTGTGATTTTTAATGGGTTTCTTTAAAAGGTTCTCAGAGTCTGAGGTATAGCAGAAAAATCACTTTTCCCCACTGTAAAAATTAATGCCATCCAGTGAGGAGTATCAGTAACAGCAGTGCTTATTCAGAGGAGAAAAGATGTGGCTTTTACATCTCAAGCTTAACATATTTATAACCTGCACCACACAGCAGGATGTTGCTAGAACCCCCCTTCAAGAAGCTACAGTTACCTAATGAGGTTCAAAAATGCCACAATTGAGCCTAAATTGGGGAAAAAAAAACCATCAAGGACTGCAGGCATTCCCCTCACTGCAGAGCCCAGCAGTCTGCAGGAGCTCCCAGGCCCTCCCTGGCTTTGCCCAGCAAGGTTTTCATCCCAGTTGGGTATCTGCAGGTTGATCAGAGCCCCCAGGAGATGGAGCACCCAAAACTGGGGTTTTTTTCCTCAAACCAAAGCTGCCTGAGGCTGTGAACACTGGAGCTGCCCCGGAGCACTTGGACAATGAGCCAAGTCCAGCTCCACCAGGTCCCCAGCTTGGCTGCCACGCACTGAGCAGCTCCTGTGCCTAATTCACAATGTCACCATCACTCATTTAAACCACATTGATAAAGATTTCCTTTATTTGTCGAGTAACCTCAATATTAATTTTAATATAATGCCTATAAAAGTTTCATATGGGCAACAATACAAGTACAGACATTTAGGATCAGTGCAGCCTGGCAGTCCTCAGCCCTGGTGAGCAGCTCCGTGGCCACAGCATGCAAGTCAGAATTCCTCTAGACTTTTTCCCATTTCTAAATCGATTATTTTTGTGTGTACTACTTATTCTTACAAAAATAACCCCAAATACCCTGCACAAAGCAGTCGTGCCCTAAACAAGGCTGTTAAACATCCCCCATGCTTCTGCAGAGGCAAAACTGAGCACCTCAACCCTGTCACATGTGAGCTCTGAACTGCTTCATGTCAGGAAATAAAACTGAAAAACCTCCTTCTGAAATGCAGCCCAACAGGTCAGTTATCCTGGGCAAGCTTTAATATTTCCTGGAAAGGAGTAACTAGATTTCTGTGGTTATTCCTCCCCCATTTTTCCTCTAAAGCCTCTCATGAAGAGGTCCCCGTGCAGCTCGGGGGCCCTGTGGCTGGGACCCTGCAGACCTCACCCACAGCCCTGCCAGGGGCTGACACCCTTGGGCTTCCATGGGCCCCAGCATCCAGCCCCTGAAAAACCTCACAAATATTAACAAACATCTTTCCCACCCTCTTTGGGGCAGTGTTTGAGCTCCTCTTCAAATGAGGACCTCAGGCACGAAGTCTGAATGATCTGACCTGGAAAACGTCTGCACTAAAAGCCAAGAAATCAGCTCAAAGGCCCCCCAGCCAACCTAGGGAAGAATTACTCCATTCCTACTCATGTCATGGGTTCTGTGTATCTCAAAGCCCCCCGTGTGACACAGATCTCTGAACACTGGGACCCAGAGTGAGAACTCGGGGGTGAGCACCACACCAAGCTGAACAAAACCTGGGAGGGCTCAAAGATCACACATTGTTCAGTGATGAACTTGCTGGTCTTTTTATTTGGTCATGAACAGCCAGGTCTAGTCTCTGTGTATTTTAACAGCCCAAATAAAACACAGATTTCACACAAAAAGACAGCAGTAAACAGAGATCACCTTCTGTGCTGGGGGAAAAGTGAGGCAGCAAAATACAATTTATCAGATAATGGAGAGAACTGCAGGATTTGGTGACTGTGAAACTTCATGAGCTTAGCTGGGTCCCTTCCCACTCCGTGCCCCCCATCTCCCCACACACAGAAGGACACAAAGCAGGGGCCATGCTGTGCCCCATGGGCCCCCTCCTGCCTGACCCAAACCCCTCAGCTGGGAGCACTCCTGGGCCACCTCCCGTTCCCACTGACCACCAGACCATCAGTAACACCATAAGCCTTTTCAATAATAATAATGACATCAAGAAAGCTTTCCTCTGCTCCAGCAAGTGCCCTGAGAGAAATTACAGAAAATCTCTCAGTGCAGACAATGGGAGAAGAGAATGAACAATTTAACGAGTGACTGGAGTGTCCAGGAAAACACTGACTGTGTGAAGGTCCCATCTCCCCAGGGCTGCTGCTCCTCCTCCCCCTCCTCAGCCAGTACTTCTGCTCTGCTGGGTAACACATCAAAGGAACAAAACGTTTTTGCAGCTCCAGGATCTGAACAAATCTGTAAAATGATCACAGGCTACGGGAGCCCGTGCTGCATTCCAGCTCCTGAACAACAGACCTGCACCCCTCAGAACTGGTGCTGCACATGCCTGGGAAGAAATGGGAATACATTCCATGGAGTGGATTATGACTGCCCAGAATAATCACTCCCTAATTCTCACATGAAAGTTAAAGGTAAAAATCCTACTGAGTCCACGAGCAGGGAGGATAAACCCACACAGCCTTCAGGATGGGAAATGTTAAGATAGAGCCTCAGACATCCCACAAAACAGGAGGAAGGTTCCCCCTCTGCTTTTGTATATTGAATGTGTCCTGCCCTGTAACCCAGCTGGGATTCAAACCTGCACTGCCCAGACCAGCAGCCACTTCTGCAGAGCTGTCCCACCAGGCCCAGTGCAACCAGTCCACTAATGGGAGAACTGGACTCAAGCCTAAGTTCACCTCAGTTCACAGGATGATCCATGTCAATAGCAGCATTCACAGTGAGCAGAGACAAAAGCTGTCTGGAAACAAAACCCAGGGAGACTTCAGAAACAAAAGAATATCCATGGCAAAGCCTCTTGTCCATGTACCTTTTATTCCAGAGAGGAAGAAAACAGCAAACAACAAAAATTCCAGAAAGCTCAAATCTACTGTCCACATACCACAAACCAACTGAGGTAACAAAACAAGTATATGCAGGGGCAATCAAAAATCAGGCTTAAAATCTTGTGAGCACCTGGACTCTGGATACCTCTCCACTGGTTTAACCAGGAGCAGATTTAACCAGGTCCCTGGAAATGCAGAGCAGTCCTTGGCACCTGGGCCTGAGGGAATCGCTGCAGGGCTGAGACAGCAAAGAAGTTTGGAGAGAGTTTTAATGGCAAACAGAATGAGCCTCTGGATCCTCAGCACTGCAGAGGGTCCCCACAAAGCACCTGAGGCTGATGCTGCAGACAGCAGGATGCCATGGCACGGATACAGGGGCTCAGCCCTTGCAGCCCTTCAAGAGCTGAAGAAAACCACTCAGCTCCTGGAGCAGCCCTGAGCACACTCCCTGCCCAGCTACAAAGCTGACAACCAGCAGCACCAAACCACAAACCCAGTGACCAGCACAGGGCACTCCAACCTGGCCAGCTCCCCCACCTCCCCAGCCCCAGCTGCAGTTCTCTTCAGAGGAGCCTGGAGGAGCACCCTGAAGCTCTCAGGACTTCACCAGCAGCCTGGCTGTTCAGACCTGATCAAAGCAAAGCAAAGCTCCAAGGTTCAAATCCAGCCTGGAAGGAAGAGCTCCCAGTGCCTGCAGGCAGGGTGACAGGAGGCAGCCAGCAGCCCAGGGTGGCACAGGCAGAGAATGCCCACTAGAAAACACATCTGAAAAACTCAGAAGAAAACACATTATGTTCTCTTTCAGAGAGACAGAGACATGAGGAGGGCAGAGCCCCGCTCATCTGCAGCCCTCCTGCTCCAGCAGCAGCAAACCAGGAGGTGCCCTTGGGGGGGAACCCATCCCAAAGCCAGGGACTGATCCTCCTGCTGCCCCATCCTAACAGGGCAATGAGCAGAGCTGGCAAGAGGAATGAAAACTCCTCCTGGGTGTCTGAGTGTGTCTGAGCCACACGGCCCCTCGGATGGATGGATGGATGGATGCTGGAGGGCCTGGCAGCTGGGAGCTCAGCTGGGGCAGATCCAGGCATCAGAAGCTAGGGAGGAGAATCTGAAGAACAGCTTTGACCTTTCCTAAAAGTTCTGCTGTTCACTTCCAAGATGCACAGGTTTTGCCCCTGCAGGTCTGTCACACTGCATCCTGCAGGAGTTCTTCTGAAAGGAGAGGGAAAGGGTAAAGATGTGATGGTCTGTGCACATATTCTTACTACTGGAAACAGATCCAGAAGCTACTTACTGCCCTTCTTACTTCTGTATCTTAAAGAGGCTCCTATTTATGCATCATATTTAAAAACATTTTTTTAAGAAATCAGTAAGATATTTTTTTTTCTTATAAATCAGTGAGAGCTGAGATTTGTGAGACATTATCTATTGCACAGATGCCCACACAGCTTGAAGTAAGATGTTTGGCCTGGTTGGGAGCACTCAGGAATCACATGCAGCATGCAAACCCAGGGCTGCACACACTAACACACCTATAAGCTGAAAGAGAAAAAGGAGAAGAGAAAACCAAAACAAGAATGAAATGGCAGCATTTAACCCTTCCCACCACCACTTCCAGGGGCAGCTCGGGCCAATCCCAAACAGGATCTGCCTCAGCCCCCAGCACCTCACATCCAGCTCTATTTCTTCTCCTCCTCCTTGCTGCCAGGGCAGCTCTCATCCTTCTCTCCTGTGCATACCCCACACCCAGCACACTCAGCTCCTGGCACATCAAACACTACTCAAACGTTAATAATTATTCCAAGAAAATGCTCAATATTCAGCACTCAATTACCACTGCCCTTGGCTGCCAGGCTCTTGCTCTGCTCCTCACTGCCATCCCTCCTGCTCCCTGCCCTCCCAGCATCCCATCCCCACACCACAGCCACCTCCCTCTGACTCTTCTCTGCTTTCTCCTCTTCTTGTTATCAATTTCCCTTTCTCAAACCTCTCTCATCCTGCCCTCACCAAATTTATCACTTTTCCTCATCCCATCCAGCTTTCATCTCCACTTTCTTCACCTTCTCACTCTGTACAAACACACAGACCCAGAGGCTCTCACAAAGCCCAGGAAGGCCTCAGCTTCCCCCCAGTCAGACAATAACTAATTAGACTCAATTTCAAACAAAAAGAAAATCTGAAAGCCTGAAATATAATACTGCCAACGTGTCATTAGCAATGCAGTTTCCTCTGCAAGTGCTTTTTACTGAGGTTTTGCAGGGTAGAGGGGAAGAGCCACATAACTGAAGACAACAGGGAGAAGGGATGAAATATCTCAACGTAGAGGAAATCTGTGTGACTGACTCCTAATGATGCCATTATTTTCTCATAATATGTTCAGTGCTGGCAAGAAGAACCTCTCCAGCTGAAGAGAAAACTCCCCTTGAACAAGGCTGTGAACTGCAGCAAGTCACTGGGTCACAGACCCCACTTGAAGGGTGAAAGCAAAGAGCAGATATTCAATTAAAAAGAATTAGCTTCCCTCCTGTGGAAGGGAGAAAAAGCATGAACACATCACAAACATTCAATCAGTTTCATTTTACTTCCTCCCAGACTGGCACGCAGGTCAAAGATCAGAAGAAGTTAATACTTCTCCAAATGATTTTGCTCTCAGATGCTGTAAAAGGCATTTCACTCACTGCAGCTTCTGTTTGAGCAATTAATGGGGCAAAGCAAATCTCAGCAGATAAAGCCAGGAAGGACCATTACATCATCTAATCTACAACTTGTAAAATTCCATGTTTGCAGAGGAAACCAATCATTGGAAGTCTGTAAGAAAACCAAAACAAAACAAACACTTTTTTTTTTTTTTTTTACAACAACAAAATAGCACGGGAAAAAAATACATTCTTTTTATTCTTTTACCTGGTGCTACATTAATTAGTGCACACACTCATTCTACTCTCAGCCTCATCAGGTGACAAATCCAGCAGCAAGGATTGAAGGAGTTCCCCCTGGAAGCCCAATAACTGGGCAGTCCTCACGTGTTGGGGGTTTTTTAAAGCAAAAACAAAATTACCAAAGACATGTCAATTTTTTTTTCCCTCTTTCCATATCTACAAATGTTTAGAACTTTCTTTAAGGAGCAGCCTGGAAGTATAAACAGTAAGTGAGGTACCAGAGCTGCAGGCAGAGGAGGGACTGGGACACAGTGCTTCCCTGCCATCTATTTACTGAGTTGTAGTCTCAGGATCCAATTTTACAGAGACTTAAATGTTTATTTGCACAGTTCCAAATCCATCGTGAAGTTGTTAAAATTGGACCAAAGATCCTGCCCCAGAGGCCTTTGAACTGCAAACATGACAGGGTCAGCAAGCACAGAATGGCACACAGCCACCACAGCCAAAACTCCCTTTTTGGGGTTTTTTTGCCTTTATACAAAGTACATTTAAAAGATTGAGCAATGCAAGAACCACCAAAAGTGAAAACTGGAAAGAAATATTAGGCCTTTGAAACAGGTCTTCTCAGAACTCTTTGAATCAAGTTAAAGCTACAGAAATATTCCTTTTTTTTTTTTTCCCCTCCAGAGGGATGCCCAGCATCCCAACCACCACAGCAGGCACTCTCCTGCAGCAGAGCAGGAACAGAAGCCTGGAATTGTCTGCATTGATTTATTGCTCCTCACTGGGTGTTTTAACCTGACAGTTATTTTGGGGTTCCAGAAGTAAGGGAGATAACCTTAACCATGACCATAGAACAGACTGGAAACAAGGCTGAGAAAATTGAGGGGGGGGGGGGGGGG
>JAAWXA010000024.1:950649-969410 GCA_038090715.1 Florisuga fusca
CAGGGGGGGGGAAGATAATTTAAAAAAACTTAAAAATCAGAGGATTGATGCCCAAAGACACAGAATTGCTTCAGGGTGACAATAAGCATGAAGTGATGGAGAAGACACAGGACAAGAGCTAAGAAACCCAAAATGCTGAGGAGAAGCAAGTCAGCTCCCAGGCACTGCCTCCACCCCCCATATAGCCCAGGGCTGGGAATCAGAGCCAGGAAACCCCAAAAGGCTCAAGGACAGACAGCAATGCAATCCAGCAATGTAAGAAATCCCAAAGCAGCCCAGTGGCATCCCCAGAGCTGCATTCTGCCCTCGGGAGAGGAGCAGGGGGGGTTCTTTTAAAGCCTTTTCCTGGCAGGATGCAGAACAGAGATTCTGCAAGGTGCACCCCAGAGGGGCCACCCCAGGGTGGGGGCAGTGGGTGCTGGTCCAGCAGGCACAGTCTCTGTGCAGACTCTGATCTCCAGGGCAATCTGCCCTTTCCCCAGCTCCTTCCTCAAGAGGGACACAGCAGATAATGAGAGGAGCAATTCCTGGGACACTGGGAGGGGAAGGAGTTCCTCCTCACACTCTCAGAAACTTTATTTCTGCAAGACATTTATCTAAGTGTTTATCTGGTATTGGGATGATTTTCCTGGAGAAGCCAGCAAGCACGGGGTGAAGCTCCCTGTGTGGAAAACAGCTGTATTTTCTAAAGCTAGAAGCTGTTGCTTTTACACTAATTTAGTTCAATTAAATCATGTGATTTGATTTATGCACCTGGACCTGATAGCTCCTGATAGGGCTTTTCTAATTTTATTAATAACAAAAAAAAAACCACCCACCACCACCACCAACCAACCCAAAACCTGCTATTGATAAGAAGATTAAACCAGGCCATTCCACATGATTTCACCAGAAAAGAAACCCAGGAGCTGCAGACATTTGTTTCCTGATGCTATAGCTCCAGCCTGTTGTTCCCAACATTCCAGAAGGGAAGGCCTGGGCACTGGAAAGCTGTCACACCAGAGGAGCAACACCTACAAGGTCACTTTGCTGAATGAAAGACAAATCTCCCTGTACAGCTTTCCCCTAGAAACCCCAAGCCTGCTCCAGATGCCACAGCCCTGCTCCAGGATGGTCCCAGCAGCACCACATCACACAGACCCCAAAATGCCAGACCCCATTGCACGAGCCTCCCCAGAAACATCCCCAGAAACATCCCTCTGGTCTCAGCACAGTAACAGAAGGCTGCAGACTCATCTCTTCCCAGCTCACCCTCTTTCCCTCCTTCCTTAATTAAGGTAATGATGCCCCAGGGAAGGTCTGTGTTACAAAACAGAAGCTTCAGTCTCAGAGCAGCCCCACAGAACTAATTGGAACAGGTTTCCTAAGGCCAGATCTCACATTCCTGTGCCCACAGACACTCCAAGCAGCCCATGCTCAGGAGCTGAGGCACCCGAGGGCCTCCAGGACTTATCTGAAGCTCAGGAAAACCAACAGCAGCTCCTGCATCTGCCCAACATCCTGCGTGTGACAGGACATCACTGATCCTCCACACAGCTGCCCACAGGGCCCTTCCTCCAGCCCCTCATTCCTTGCCTGATAAAGCTCAAGAGCTCTGCACCAGGACCTTCATGTCCCCATTCCCTGTTGCTCAGGTGTCAGGCACTGCAGCTGCAGAAATCACCCTGAGAGCCCAGGGAGAGAACACCCAACCTGCAGCAAGCAGGGGGACCATCCACATCCATCCCCAAACATGCAGATTTCCCAAGACACTGCCCTGGTACTGAGCTAAAAAGCAAGAACAGTTTGTCAGCAGCTCCAGCCTTCCCTATGGATACTCAACTAATTTGAGAAAGACACTTCTTTTTTTTTTTTTTCCCCCCCCCTGCCTTCTCAATCAGACACTTCTGCTGACAGCAGTGAGGAGGCTGAACTGCTAAACAAAATTTAACTGCTCTGTCTTATACACTCACCCTGAGCAGGAATAAGTTGTTCCACAAGAAAATCACAAACGTTCAGGCCTGCTGGTAAGGCTAGTTCAGAAAAAAAAAAATAAACAAGAAAGAAGAAGAAAAAAAGAAAAAAAGAAGAAAGAAGAAAAGAAAGAAGAAAGAAGAAAAGAAAGAAGAAAGGAAAGAAAGAAGAAAGGAAAGAAAGAAGAAAGGAAAGAAAGAAGAAAGGAAAGAAAGAAGAAAGGAAAGAAAGAAGAAAGGAAAGAAAGAAGAAAGGAAAGAAAGAAGAAAGGAAGAAAAGAAAAAAGAAAGAAGAAAAATAAAAAAAGAAGAAAAAAAGAAAAAAAGAGAAATAGAAGAAAAAAAAAAAGAAGAAAAAAAAGAAGAAAAAAGAGAAAAAGAAGAAAAAAAAAGAGGGAAAACCCCACAAAAAAAAATAAAAATAAAAAACCCACCACAGAGGTTTTTTCCCCCTGCTCTAGCAGCTGCCATATGAATATTCCAACATGCCTCTTCTCCCAAGCCAAGCAGGACATCAGCAAGCCTTCATCCTACAGACTGCATCATCCCTGAATGTGGGAACTCACCTCTGGGACACCTGTGACACCATGACACTACACCTATGATGTTATGAGTTGCACCAAACTGAAGGAGCAGTGCCTTTCCTGACCAGAATCATCAAGAGAAACTCAATACTTGAAGTAAGGCAATAAGAAAAAAAACAGAGGGTAGTCTAGGAAACAAACACCTTCCTTGGGACAGCCTGGGCCTGGACAGCCCTGCTGAGCCCCCACCAGCCTGTGCTCCTTTCCTGCTGACACATCCAACCCCCACACTGACACCATACAGCTGCACAACAATGAGTTTATAGAGAACCACTTCATGCAGAATCCCCTCTCTCCCTCTGTAGTTTCACACCTTACAAATCAATGAATCCACTTGGAGGAGTCTGAGTGTCCTGCATGCTGCTGGTCATCTCCTTTAGTAAGCACTGGAAAGGGTATAAAAATACCAACCAACCCGTCTGCTTTGACTCTAAAAAAAGCCACACGTGTCAAACAAAACCTTAATTGTTTTGAAATTTTAGACAGCCAGTCTTAAGAGGTTCTGCTGAAACAATTTACAGTCATTATTGCTCCGAGCAGATGGAAACAGCTCCAGCAAAACATCACCACCTTACAGAGCTGAAGTTACCAGGACACAAATTCATCTGAATGAACCATCAGATCCCTGCTGTCATCCCACCTCCTCTTTCATTTTGCATTCGTTGGCTCCATTTCTTGCAAAGTCCAGCAACAACAAAAAAACCCAATAAAATGCACAAAAATGAAAGGCACAAAAATGAAATGCACAAAACTTTTGAAAAACCTGAGCCTGTTTTTTTCCTGAAAATGATACTTTTCAAGGTTTCTACCACTTGCATTCAGACAGTGAGGAAGAAACAGAACATAGCACAAGGTCTCCTGGAGCCACTGCATGCTCCCAACAACCTGCACATAAAATAGGGGGTTTGGGTACAACCAGCACTGCTGAGACAACCAACAGCACAACAAAGCATCCCAGGTCCCACACTTGCCATGGGGAAGAAGCAAAGGGACAGAGGGAAACACCAATGGTAAAGACAACAGCATCAGCACTGTCGGATTCATCACAGCCCAACTGCCTGGGCTGAGTGACACCAGGGTTTTCATCAGGGATTTTTCATCAGAGGAGTTTTGCAGAGCTGCTGGCAAGGAAGGGCAGGGAGCAAGGCAGGCAGTGCCTGCTGGGTCATGGAGGGAAAGGATGGATGCTGGCAGCCCCAGCCAGCTGCAGAGCTTTATCACCACCATGACATTGAGCAGAGGATGCTCAGGGAGGTGCAGAGGATGCTCAGGGAGGTGCAGAGGATGCTCAGGGAGGTGCATGCCACCTGCAGACACCCAAAACTGAACAGCACGCTTGAGGCAACAGAGACAAAAAAAGCACCTAGAAAGATGCAGAGGGATGACACAAGCAGAACAGCAACAAATACAGAAATTACATGAACAACTGCCAGGAAAATTTTCTCAGAGACAGCACTCTAAATGAATAAGCACAACAAGAAGGCGTTAAAGACAGAAAAAAAACAACGTCAAAGAGCTGAGACTGACAGCAGAGACAGAGGAGCTCCAGCCTGTGGCTTTGAGGTGTCACAGAAGTTTCCAGAGGCACAAGAACAGGCTGAAGGACACATCAAAGAAACAGCTGAAATTCAGAGAAAGAGTGCACTAGTGCCAAGAGAACAGAATTGAAAAAGCAGAAGAGAAGACAGAGTAATGATGCTTAACTCCTAGGAGGAGATGTCACTCGGGCTTCAACAATTCTGAGCAAATCACAAATAGCTCAGGATGGAACTGGAAAAGAAAAAGCAGCCTCTGAGCACTCAATGAACCCCAATCAGGGATTTTAACAAGTTAATTTGAACACTTGGTAAGAAAGCAAAGGGCACCTCAGAGACTGAGCTGCCCCAGAAGAAGCTGCTGGGTACCAGTGCGTGAGCCTTCAGCTCTGGGGGCAAAGGGAACACAGGATGAGAGCTGAGGAAAACATCATGGTGAAAGTGTGACTTGAGGATAAAAGCAACATGCCCTTTCTGTCCCCAGAGGATGGGATTCAGAGGAAGGCAGAAGACCAAAGAAAAAAAGTTGGGATAACAATAAGTATCCACTTGATAGAGAAGTAATTACTGCAATGAGCAGGTTGGAAGAGACGAGACAAAAAACATCTACAACTGCAGCCAGAGCAGCCTGGCCAGATGGATGCTATGTTGTGTTACCATGCCCTTGGTATTTGTACACCAAAAGCACCCTGAGCTTACGTGATGTTTATAGTAAGGAGGCTTTAATGTGAACTTTCCTGGTGAGGACAGGCACAGGCAGCAGGAGGACAGCAGGGCTGTACACCAGCTCTCTGCCAGCACTGCACCCTGAGTCCCCTTACCTGATCTCCTGGACTGTTTGTCTCAACCTCACATTATGCAAAATCCTTTATTCAAAACAGAAGCAGCAGCTGGCCAATAAGGAGAGCTGTTATGTAGTGTTCTTCCACTCCCTTTGGCCAACATCTAAAATCTACATGGACAAGGGGAAAGCTTCAGAAGTCTGCTGAGTAACCTAAAAAAAAAAAATTGAGTGCAGTTGATTTTCTCCTTTCCCCCCCAAACACAGAATAATTGGCAGTGATTCTGCAGACAAATATTAAAGTTCTGTGTTTGCTCTTATTTCAGTATGCATGGCCTTCTCTCCATACTTCTGCAGGGGCATTTTGCCTTTGCCAGCCCTGCTGTCCAGCCACCCACAAACCAGGCTTTCAACCAGCAAGGTAGAACTAAGAGACACCACAACTTTCCCAGCTCTTGGCAAGGCTCTTAGGAGTGAAAGGAAGAAACACAAAAGGGAAGGAAAAGCAGATGACAGAGGATGGAAAAAGGGTTGTTTTGTTTTGGTGCTTTAAAAAAGAAACAAACAAACAAGACTGCACTAAGCTCTTCCCTGGGCACTCGGGTCTCATCAGCCTCCACTTTCCCAAACTGATATTTAACAATTTTGGGACAAAACCAGTCTGAGGATGCTCCGTGTAAACTCAGCAATAATCAGCCCCAGGGCCAATAAACTCTGCACCCTCCGAGTTTATTTGCTGCTAAGCCTTGGCCTGCAGCCTCGGAATTCTCTCTGCCTGCACTCAGCGATTTCCTTGTAAACAGGAAGCCCCCTCGCATTTGCATGGCAGCAAACTCAGTTCCTCCATTTAGTGTCAGCCTCACCTCCCAGAGAAAAAGCAGTGCCACAGGTGTGCCAGGCTCCAGCAAAGAGACAGCTGCCCCAGGAGGGAAAACCTTGGTCACGTTACTGCAGGCAGTGGCACAGGACACAGAGAGAAACCCACAGCAAACACATCCCGCTGCAGCAAGGCCCCGGCGTTTATTTTATTATGGATGTGATATTCCAGTGACCTTCCTGCTGTCCATCCAGGATGGCTGTGGTGTCACAAAAAAGCTGTGCTCCTGCTCCTGCTCCTCCCAGGAGCTGCTCATACACACACAGAGAAGTCAAAATTCATTTGGGAAAACTGTTTGATTTCAAACTCGGGTGTGTTGGGTTTGGGTTTTTTTCCTGCACTGTTACTATATCAACCTGCACTCAACCATCCAATTTATGTAATTCTAAATGAATCCCTTTGCCAGTGATATAGAAGTATACCCAACACGCCATGTCTGGTTTTATGAGAGAGAACAACAACAACAAAAAAACCAGAAAGCAGCATGAAGACATCTGACACCAGAATAACGGTCACAGTTTCCTCCCGTGTGAGGAAATCCCTGGTTTCAGTTAGAAGCGGAGAAGTTCAGTCATTTCAAGCAACCTGGAGCCGTTTGTGGTCCCAGGCTTAGGTAAGTTTCTGTTCTCATTTATGTCCACACTTCCTCTCATTCATCTGCTGAGCTGTCCTGCACCTCCCCTGTCCCCTGGCACTGCTCACAGCTGCAAACCTCTCCCTCTCCTAAAGCTTCTCACCTTCTCCAGAGCATGGCAGTCCAGAGGGCAAACAATATTTTTGCCTTCATCTTTCAAGTAATCTGCAAATCTCCTAGAATCTCTTCTAGGAGCGGGGCATTTCAGCACCCAACCCTTCCCCTTCCCTCCTGCTCCACCAAACTTACACCTGGCTGCCACCTCCCACCCAGCCGAGCCCAACGGGGCCAAACCATCCCTGGGAGCTCAGGGAAAGCACCAAACACCCACGAAACGCAAACCCTGGAGAAGGAGAACAGCACACCCGGGCCTTCAGGCCTCCTGCCATGCTCTGAGGCTGCACAAGCCCTGGCAGGAGGGGATGTCCATCCTGGGGGCAGCTCCCGAGGGTCCCCACAGGCACCAAGACCCTGCACACCACGAGGGACAGGAACAGCCACAACCCACCCACTGACCAGCAGCATCCCCAGCAAAGCATCACACCTCAGGTTAACAGCGTGGGCTGCATTTCAGAGATGGTTTTGAGAAGCATTGACACACACCAGGAGGAAAACAGGCACCTTCAGCCCCTCCAGCAAGCCAGCCACAACCAGACCCTCACAACACCTGCCAAACTCCTTGACCAGAGCCTTCCCTGGGACTGCTGCAGGATGGGCACCCCCTGTGCCCCTTTCTGGGCAACCTCACTGAGCTACCAAAAAAATCAAGCATAAAAAGGCAGACACAAAAAAAGCAAAAGCGAGCAGAGGGATCTCTCTCTCAGCAGACAGCCAGGCCAGGCCACCGGCAGGAGTGCAAACCATCTTGCGGTAAATTTCGGTTCACATTTTTCCTGTTGCAACATTCTGTTTGCTGGTTAAACCTTCTTCTTAAATATATATAATATACAGGGAGGCCATGAAGGAGGGAGAAGGCTCGGGTTTAATTTCAGCAAGAAATAAGGAAGCGATGCTCGGGTGATTTTATAACACACACGTAACCGGGGGGCTGTCATCCCCCAGAAAAGCAGCTTTTACCCCCAGAAAACGACCTTGGTCGTGCCCAGGCAGCCAGGGAGAGCTGTGGAAGCTGCGGGTGATGGAGCTGGCCCCCAAATCCTCCCAAAACACAGCTCACGGCTGCACATCCCCTCAGCTCCCAGAGCCGAGGGAGAAACCTCTCACCCTCCCTGCCCGCATCGCTTGTCAGACCTCGTGAAGCAGCACCCAAAAAAATAAAATGTAAATAAATTAACAAATAAATAAATCATAGCTCTGCAGAATTAAAACAGTGAGAATGATTCCGTTGGGTCTGCCCGTTATATTTATGCTCACCGCTCAAAGAATTCCTCACCCGCTGGATTGAAGCGTCAAGTTTGGGATCAAATAAACACCCAAACCGTGGGGTTATTATTATTATTATCCCCCCCCCACGGATAAAAAGGTTGCGCTTTAGTTTTCGGCTTTTTCCTCCACATCTTTCCCTGCCGATAACGTCTCCCCCTGCAGAAGTTGGGTCAAACACCCACCCGACCCCACCAGTAGCTCCGGCCGCAACCCCGGTGCTGCGGGCCGGCCCGGAGGCCGCGGGGAGGCGGGCAGGGCGGAGGGCCCGCTGCCGGCAGACCGTTATGTTCCGCACGGGGGGGCCGGGANGATGCGGTCGCCGGAGCCGGGGCGGACGAGACTCCCGGGGAGGGGGCGGCCGGGGTCCTCCCGGACCCGAGGGGCGACCGCATCGCCCCGCAGCCGGGCAGAGAGCCCGGGAGCGAAGCCCCTGACACCTGATTTTAAGGAACTGAGGGGGCAAGCGGAGGGTCCTGGATATTTAATTTACCTCAGACAGGGTTTGGGGGCGCCCCTGGGCCACCCCTCTGCCCTAGGGGGTCAGGTCACGGTTCGGCTGGGCTCAGCATCCCTGAGCCGAGCAGTGCCATGGCCCAAGCACGCGTCTTTAAATGCCCTTCCCCGGGCTCTGTTGACACCCGATGGGTTAATAGACAAATAAAGGCACCTGTGTGAAACCCCGTTACAGCTCACTGAAACTTTTGCTGGCAAATAAGGTTGCAAAACAAGGCTGAAAACCACAGAACCCCAGGGCTGGCCGGGCCCGGGACAGAGCTCCCGTTCCTGGCTGAAGATGTAGTAGTAGCAGCTCTCCTGCAGCCAAGCAGATATGCAGATTTCTGCTTCTTTCTTTCCTGAATTTCGTCAAATATGTCATAAATAATTGGCTCAATGAAAGGCTAAGTCAATGACAAGTCTGAAGTTGAAAACTCAGCTTGTTTTGAGCTCTTATCAAGCACTGCCACTCCTCCTTCCTACATCTTTATGAAAGTTAATGATCTGATGAGAACTAGGTAGAGGATACGGCTGGGAGGATTTCACCATACAGCTCATTGTGAACCGTCTGAGAATCTGCTTTTCCTTGAAAACGTTAATTTAAACCAACAGTCTTCACCAGAACAGATCTGTTGGGTGAATGGGTGGGGTTTTTTTTCATGATGAAGTGGAAGCAAACCTGTTCTGTTTTGGTTTTCTTTTCCTGAAGCTGAAGAGAGCAGAGCAGGTAGTGCTGGCATCCCTCGCAAAGTTCAATTCCCCAGGTGGCAGACTGCAGCTTTCCCTGGCATTTATCTGCATCCCGGGTCGAGTGTTTGTCTGTATTACCAGTGGGATCTGCTTTCTCTATGTGTTTTGTGTTTTTTATGAATCAGTGTTTGCAGGTAGTATTGTGTGTGTGTTTATAAACAGCGTGTATTCCCCCGAGGTAAAGGAAACCCTGAACTAATCGATGCCAGGGTTAGCAGAGGTCAGAATATGATCCACTCTAAATGCATTTAAGTATCTCCTGACATTTCTGGGATTGCTGACTGATACTGTTCAATCAATTTAAACGTGTCTCGAGGCCTGTCTTGGCTTCAGCACAGGGTTTTGCGTGCAGCATCTTGCAGAGCCAAGAAACCCTGCCTCCTCCCTGGTGTGCCTGCCTTCCGAGGAGCAAGCTTCTCCCACCATCTGTGGAAGATTTAAATGTTTAATTTTGCACTGCTCTGTCTCACAGGGTGACAGATGATATTACAGAGAATAACAAGTCCAAAGTAGATTTATTAGTGTGCCCTACACTGTCACCAGAACGGTGCAAGATGGCACACCAGGACAGAGGCACATTCGAATAAAAACAAGAGCCCTGCTGCTATGCACAGCTAATGCTCACAATATACCTCTTGAGGGGAATTTCACATGGAAGATTATCGAAGGCTGTTTTCTAAGTATTTCCAATATATTCCCAGAAATGCACAGGGCTGGAGATGAGGAGCATTAAGCAGTGCTTAGCTCAGTCCCCTCCATGGGATGCTGCTTTCTACAGAGAAAGCCAACAGCCAGGAACCTGCTGCTCTGCTCCCTCCTCCTCAGCAGTTGCAGGAGAGGATAATGTATTTATTGGTGATCCCAATGGGATCTGAATCTTCATGGCTTGTTTGTGAGACAGCCAAGCAGAGAGGTTATGTTTTGCTCCTTCCTTGGCTAAAGGGAGAGAGCAGGAATCCCTTCCCTGCCTCCTCTCCACAAAGTGTTTTAAATCAGCTTCTGACCCCGGGGTTACCTGGAGGAAAAGCACAGGAGCTCAGCTCCTGCTTAATGAGGTTGTGTGAGGATTCATTAGCAAGCATCGGTGGAGTGCCTAGAGGACAGTAAGAGAGAAATAAATGCAAACTATTTGTAATAAAAATCAGGCAACGTGAGCCCCTCTCCCTCTGCCGCCTTCCCCTGACCGTGCCCTGCAGCGGAGACACCAAGATCCAGCGAGTTGCTCCCATGGGACCCAACCCAGAGGGACAATTTTAGCCCAGCACCCCGAGGAAACAGCCTGACACTATCCCCTTTGCCTGGGGTGGCTTTGTCCCCTCTGTCCCCACGCCCAGCGTGGAGGCACACAGCCAGGCACAAGGACATTCCTTCGCAGCGCCCGCACCGAGGCTGAATTGCATCCCATCTCCCTAATGCTCTGCTAATAAGCAGTGAGAGGCAATACGGAAAACAAACAGAGTAATTAATGGCCATTTCTGCAGCTGCCTTTATTCACTGACTATTCCAGAAGGAGCAATTTCACAGAAGACAGCCTCTGCCTTTGCAGAGCTGCTGCATTAGGCACCCAGAGACTCAGGAGCTCTGGCCTCCTGGAGGAGCACAGTGGCTCCTCCACATCCCCACAGACTCCTCCAGTTTTCTCCTGAATACTCTTAATGAAAGCACTTCAACCTCTCCTGGTGGGTATAGCCCTCGGGATAGTTTATCATCATCACATTCCTTTTTGTAACAAGCTGGTGTGATGATGAGGCCAAGTTTTAATTAGGAAAAAAAAAAGATGGTGAAATTATCAAAGATATTATTCACCATCAAACATTTGGACTTGAACACTCATAATAACTCGGGGGTGACAGGCCAAGGAGGCTGTGCTGGGGACAGCAGGAAATCTTGTCCTGGCTGGTCTGTTCAGTGGCAGAGCCTTGGCTGGGCCCGTGCCTTGGCTTAATCCTCCAGAAGGAAATATGAGTTCCTTTGGAACTGACTGAAATGATTTTAGCAGTATTTTTTAATCAAAACAAATTGTGAAGAAATAGTGACTCTACTTCAGCTGATGGCACCATCAGGATGCATCCTGCTGGCCCCTCACTGACTGGATTGCCAGCCACAGGGGACATTCTCCAGTACAGATCATCTCACAGAAACTGGGGCCCAAGTCTCAGGTGGACACTGATTGATGTGGCTACATTGGCTTTGGTGGCAAAGGGGCAGCCCAGCTCCCTCTTCTCCAAGTCTGCCCTGGAGCTGGGGTTCAATTTCTCACAGCTCCCACAGGCATCCCCATTTCTGAGCAGCGAGCCCAGCCCTTCCTCTGCCACGCAAAGAGCAGGGACCAGCTCCAAAAGGACACAGAGGTGAGCCAAACCACACCTGAGCAGCCACTAAGATGGCATGGATCCCTCCTGGGCTGGGTTTTTAGAGAATTATTCAGCACAGTTTGAGGTTGCCCTCTGGCTGGATGGGGAAGCCCATGTGGCTCAGCCCCCAGGCAGCAGATGCTCTGCCTGCCCCAGGACACAAACCTGGAGTAGAAAGGGGGAGATGTGGTGGGGGCTGGGGGGCTCCCAGGGCCTGTGTGGGCTCCTCCACAGCAGCAGCAGATCACACTTCTTTGCTTCTGTTGAGAACCAGAAATTGTTTGAGTGGTTTCCCAGTTCAAATCCAGCTTACAGGCTGAGCTAAACTGTTCCTCCACTCCTTCCATCTTTTGCCCAGAGCTGAACCACCTTCAAGAACTCCAAGGCTGAAGAACAACAGCACGTTTTGTTCCAGTCTAAAGCCAATGACTGCAACGAGGACCCTAACAGCAAATGACTTACAGCCCTCTGGAGAGTCCCCCAGCTCCAGCACTGGTACCAGCTGGCACTACAGAAACATTTTCCCTGTACAGACTGATTAGACAAACAGATGTCAAGAGGGAACCATGGTGCATTCACTGTTCCGTGGTCTGGCTTGAATGTAACTTGATAAAAAAAAAGATAAAACAAAAAAATATCAATAATTGACTAATTCAGGTAAAAATTTTGAGGGACAGAAGGAGAAGAATTGACAAGTGTGCAGACACTGACCTGGCAGAAGTTAATGTGGTATCTGCCACAACATCTTACAGAAGGCAAATCATGCAGTGCTGGGAATAAAAGCCCTCATCTCCAGGGAGGTTTTGCTGCCCTGTCAGTACATCGGGAGGAGGCAATGAGCCCTGGCAGGCAGTGGGGGGTGCAGGGCTCCAGCAGCAGAGTCCATGCCTGGAGCAGCAGGTGGGGGGCTGCTGAGATTCCCCCAGGAGGGCCTGCACCCAGCCAGCCTGCTGGAAAAACCTTTAAAATATGTTCCTTGGAAACAGCTCCAGTTATCTGGGAAACGCTTTCTAGTTACTTCTTTTCCCCTCTCTCCTTTTTTTTTTTTTTTTTTTTTTTTTTTTTTTTACTCAAAGTCTATTTGCACACAAATTGGCTTTTCCTGTCCTGGCTGATCACCCACCCAGATCCAGTATCACACATCTGGGCTGGGAGCTGGCCCTGGTGTCACCAGGGACCACAGCACTGTCAGGGAGAAGGTGCACAGTGGCTGAAGCTGAGGTGATGCTGAGGAGCCCTGGAGCTCCAGAGGTGCCTGGGGGATGTCTCCTTTCCTCCAGCCTGGCAGCTGGAGCTGTCTCTCCCCTAACCTGAAAATTGTGTTAAAACCCAGGTGGGAACAGCCCATCCTCCCTCCCTCTGAACCTGCTCAGGAAACCAGAAGGGAAATCAACCCATTTTCCTGAGCCAGCCATTACACTGTTAATTTTTCTACAGGGCTGCATCATTCTCTATTTCAGTGAGATAAACCAGCTCCCTGCAAAACCAGAACCAAGCTGGTGTGTTCCATGTCCCGGGCCATGGGCTGCTCCATCACCACAGGGCACCCTGGGTCGAGTCCTTGTGCCCACAAAGCCCACGGGAACCAGTTCCTGAGGAGACAGGAATGCAGTGCCAGCTCAGGAGCAGGGTGGCATGGAGTTTGTTTGTACTTCCAGCAGATCAAAGCGGCCCTTGTTTGACTTCTTCTCCCTTTAGTCTGGAGGAGAAGAAGGGGAAAGATTGGTTCCTATTAATAGCCTCACATCCCACAAGATCCAAGCCTTGCAAGGAGCCATGAAAGACTGCAGCATCTGATTCTCTGAATAAATGAGGTAATTTTGGAAGAAGTGTGTGCTCAGCAGCCTTAATTACTGCTTTCCCCAGTTTGGTAGGAGACGACAGTGACAACTTAGTTCAGAGTCAGTATTGCCCAGGTCCCAGAGGAGCTGTGCAGTGTGGAGAGCCCCCGCACAGCTGCCTTGCCCTAAAACTCCCTGGTTTTCCAGCAAACATCTCCTGGACTGGCAAGGGAGGGAGGGGAAGGAGTGTCCCAATAAAACAGGTGGGCACAGGGAGAGTTACATGGAAAAAGGCACAGTGAATAAACTGTCAGTCACCTCAAAAATGTCTTTCCCCCAAAATGCCTCCCTAGGGATTTAACACCTTTAGCCCCGTGGCACTGGTGACATCCCCTCTCCTAGGGGACAATTCCCCTAAGAGAATCAGTCATTACCATGCACTGAACAGCAGGTCAAACCCAGATGGGATGTAGAGAAGATCCTTCTTCCAGTTTTCAAGGTTCAGGATTCAACCAAGTGGTGCAACCCTGTGGGCTCACATGTCCCCTCCAGCCTGGCTGCTGCAAGGGCACCACGGGGAATTCAGGTTCCAAAATGCCATGGCAGTGGCAAGGGAGAGGCAGCAAGTGGCCCGTGGCCCTGCTGTGGTCCCTGAGCCAGCACCCCTGCCATGGCCACCCCTGCTGACCCTCAGAGACCAGATCAGTGCCAGAGGAAACTTTTAACAGCTCAAGTGCCCTACTTCTCCTTGGAGCTCCTCACTGCAGATAATGGACTTTGCCTCCTGACTTAATCTTTGCTGTAAATCTATCTCCTTTAATTGCTTATCATCTGGAAACCTCAGAGAGAACCAGGGCAGACATTCCCTGCCAAGTGATAGACCCATCCCATCCCCTCCCTCCCTGCCACTGTCCTGCTGCCAGCCTGCTCCCAGTACAACCAGCACGCCCAGTACAACCAGCACAGCCAGACCATCCCTGGGCCCACTCACTTCCACGTGTGCCCTATCCCTGAGGCACAAGCAGCACAGGCCCAGAGCAGGGGCTGGGTTCCAATCTGCTCCTCCAAAGATGCTTTTCATCACCAAAATGCCAGGAGGCTTTACAGCTCTGCTTCCCGTGAGGGCTGCAGCTGTCTGGCCAGGGACACTCGATGGCTCAGCTGGGTGACAGCTGGAATCACAGCTGGAATCACAGCTCTCCTGCTCAGCCCCCAGAGTGAAGGGGCTCTGGTCCCCCTTCCCATGGCACAGCCTCTTCCCAGCCCTGGCAGAGCCATGGGAAGGCAGCCCATGGATTTGCTGCTGTAGGGCAGGTGCAGCAGGACCCCAACTGCACCGGCACAAAAGCTGCCGGGGGGTAGCAGCCTGGATTTAAAGAATTAAAATCCAACAGGAGCCGGTGTGGTTTGTGAGTACAAACGCCTCGGATGGCAGCTGGGAGCAGCGTGCTGATCTCTGGCTGTCAAAGGAGCAATCCCGTCCTGCAGAGGGAAGATGAAGACGTCAGGGGCTGGGGAGGAAGGTTGCTAAGCGAGCCGTTCCCTCCTCATGATGCACGACTTCATTTCCCCGGCTCCCAAAATGGATCTTACATCTCAGTGACATTTGCCTCAGAGCGTCTGAGCATCCCAAAAATAGCGTGCACGTTTCTGCCTCCTTGGTGTGGTTTTGCTGAAGAATGTCCCCATTGTCTGCTGGGTTCATGGCATCAGAGGGATGGAAATTGCAAAACCCTCTCGTGGTGGTGAGAGGGATGGGGAGCAGCACTGCTGGACTCCTGCCCCTCGCCCCCGGGGGCCAAATCCTGCTCCTGCCCCACCGCCCAGACCCAGCAGCAGAGGCTGCACAGGGGTGGCAGAGGGGACAGCCACCGTGTCATACCCCTGGGCACCCAGCTAAAGCCAATTCTCATGGGCTGCAGGGTCACACCGGCAGCACCCGGGGACCAGGAGGGATCAGCTGCTCAGGTGGACATTTCATCCAAAATTGCCTCAACTCAGAGCAGCACAGGCTGCCCTTTTAGATAAGCTGAACCGTACAGAGAAAAGGTGTGGCACCAGCTCCTGCACCTTATGTAAGGCACAAATTGAGAAATAGAAAAGGGAAAAAAAAAAAAAAAGTTCCGTCCATTCTGAAGAGAGAAATTTGTTTTTCATTTTTTCCCTGATTCCATAAGGACACCCACAGCAGCTGATCTTTGCAGTGCTCACATAATCCGGTGATATATTTTAATCCCATTATGTGGCCATGTGGTCGCTCGCAGTCCGCCCGGGCTATGAGGAACAGATGTTCCCTAATTGCCACTTCTGCTGTCCAGGACTTTGCATCACTGGAAATAGTTTCTTTGCCTTTCCCGTTGACATTGAAAGCCCTTCCCTGCCTCTGCCTGTTACCCGCCGACAATCCGGAGATGCTGCCGGGTACCCCCCGGGCTGATGGTGTCTGCACCGAATCAGCAGCGCTGGCCCCGGGTGCTGGGCACAGGGACGGGTGACACCGCCTTTGCTGGCCATCCCCGAGCTCCGATTCCCTGCTTGTCCTTCCCCAGCTCGTACCTTTGGCTCCGCACGCTACTGAAGCGTTTTGGTTTGGTCCTGAGGGTTTCACACTCAAACTTTGGGAAAGCCACGCTGCGGGGCGGGGGAAGGTCACCGAGCCCTCCCCCAGCTGAAATCCTCTGGGAGGTTTTAATCCCATTATGTCTCCACGTGGCTGTTTCCAATTCCGGCTTTTGAAGAAGTGATGTTTCTTAATTAGCATTTGAACTGGACAGGAGTTTTTACATGCTGAAAGAAGCCCAGGAAGGTGTAAAGCTGCCTCTTTCTTTCCTTCTTTTTTCCTTTTTCCTTCCCCCTTTCTTTTCTTCTCCCTCTTTGCACTAGTTAGGAACAAAACAAGCAGGAACTGGAATGGGATGGGAGCCCGGCATCCTTCGATGCTTCCGATGCTCCCGGCTCGGGTCAGCTGCTTCCCGAGCTCCGGGTGCCAGGAGGGGCTGAAGGAGCACGGGGGTCACCTCTGCCGATGAGTACAAACCATCCCCTCCCCTGACCGCCTGAGCAGCTGTTCTGCGGGCCGGGACCAGCCCAGCGATGCTGAGGGGTCCTGTGCTGCCCGCCCGCACCCCTCGGGCTGTGTGCTCCCCACTCCTGAGCCTGCCTTTGGCTGCAGCACTGGGAGCCTGAAGCGGGACCGTGACTTGACCCAGCACATCCTTCTGACACCAGCGTTAAAAACTGGTCGCTGCAGACAGGTCATTTGATAAGGACAAGCAGAGATGTTCTACTCCAGTGCCAGGACCTGGTGTGTCCCCTCTGCCAGGCCCCCAGCAGGGACCCACCACGCAGCAGGTCTCCTTGCTCAGCTGCTGCTTTTTCTCCCCAGGTGCTTTCTCTGATCAAAAGAGGGAGAAAACCAAGGAGGCAGCAGCTGGGAGCTCAGCATCCAGCCCCACTGCCCCCCAAGGAGAGCAGCAAGCAGGCACCCTCAGCAGAGGGGGGACAGGCTCCTCTCAGCTGCAGAAACAGCACCACGTTATTTCACCCCTGTCCCATCTTTCACACTGATCAGAGGTGAGACTGATTTTCCACATGCCAAAGCTGAGCTCTGATAAATCACAACTCTGCCCTGAAAACCACAAGACCTTCCTAATAATACATCCTGGGTTCCTGGTTATTTTTCCTTTCTTAAGCCTTTAGCATTTGTGGCTGTGGTCTGTGCATGTATGCATGAACATGAGGCTCAGAGCTCAGTATAAACGAGAAAAAAAAAAAAAATCAAAGCTAAAAGTCTCATGTAATCACATGGCTTCAGAAGCCAGAGAATTAAAGATAACAGTAACAATCATTTCCAAAGGACAAGAATCTGCAAAACCCACAGTAAACCCTTAACAGCTGGCAAGGAGCAGTCAGTACCCAAAGTATCCAGGCTGTGGGTAAAACTATGACTAAGAATAAACCGTTCATATTTTTGAGACTATTGTTTTTTAGCCAAAGATTTCCCTGACCTCACCACATCTCCCAGAGCGCGGGGATTCACCCACCAGGGAGGCAAAGGGAAGCTGGGGGGAGAACAGAAGCACTTACACATCTCTATTCATCACATTTTCTTCCACCCCACCTTGCAAAGACAGGCGATGGCCAACGCTCAAATGGAAAAATAAAACAGGAAGGAAAAGGCACCTAAATCTCAGCTGCAATTTCGCCGTGGAGTTTGCATCGTTTTTATTCTGGCATTAATTACTCAATGGCAAATCACTGCTTGGGGGAGAATTGACCTGCAAAGGGTCCCAGGGGATCCTAACAGCTATTTACTGGGTAAAAAATAAAAAAACAAACAAAAACCAAACCAAAAAAACCCCCAAAAATAACCAAAAACATAAAAAACCAAACAAAAAACAAACCAAACCAAAAAACCCCAAAAAAATAACCAAAAACACACACAAAAAAACCCCCCAAAAACCACATAGTTTGCCAGTCTGGAAAACAGCTTTTGCTCTCCCATCTATTGGCATGACAGCAAAACCACCCACCCGCTGGCAGAGCCGTGGGACTGCTGAAATATCACCAACCACTGCTGCTGGCAGCACCCACTGTCCCCCACAGCCCCAGTGGCAGCAGTGGGGGGGTGGGTGCAGGGGGTGACACCATCCAAAGGACAAGGGACACGGCGTGAGGTGGCCAGGGGCACTGAGCTGCGGGTGGGGAGCGGGTGNCGCCGTTCCCCATTACCCAGGTGCAGCAACACAAAGGAGCCCGTGTCCCCCCTTTTCTTTAAAAGCCTCATGATTGGCGAGGAATTTTCAGGTCTGGGATCACTCCGAATTTCCCCCCGGTGGAGGGGACCGCAGAGATTTTCCCCGCCGCAGCACGCCCGGCCCAGCAGCTGACATTTTGCAGCAGCGTTTGGCAAACCAGGAATTCAGCTGAGGTTCCCTGCGGGGCTGGGCTGGGCCAGCCCTCCGCTTTCTGCCCGGTTCCGTCAGCCCAAACAGCCAGAGAGGTTCTGAGAGGCGGAGGATCCAGGGAGCAGAACCCCATCCCCCAGAGCAACCTCCCCGCCCCGAGAATCCCGGTTTTGCTGGAGTTCACCCCAAATGGCAGCAGCCAGGGGGAGTTCCCTGCTCTTTAGCATTATTAATGCTAAATTAAAGCGTTGTTGCTAATTAAAGCTTACAAGGGCTAATTGGTAAAGCAATTAGCCTGCAGGTGTCCTGAGGGAGAGGGCAAAGCCCCCACAGCTGCTGCTGCACCCCGTGGTGCGTTGGGGACATCTTTGTACCCCCCGAGGGGACTGGGGGCTGCGGAGTAGCCCTGCACCCACTCTCCTGCACCCCAGGGCTGAACCCCCGTGCCGGACCCCCCCGGGGTGCCGACTGGGGAGCGGGTGGGCAGCTCCCATCCCTCCTCCCATCACCTCCCAGTGAGACAGCAGCGGGTGGCACTGAGAACATGAGGATGCAGCGATGGGGGCCCCTCCCCAGCCAGGAGCATGGGGGCATCCCGCTGCTGGAGTCCCCTCCTCGCAACCCCCCTGCCCCCCAGAACGAAAGGTCCTGAGCCAGGACTTTCAAACTCCAAGCTTTATTCGGTTGCTTCGGCAGCGGCGTACATCACACGGGGGGAGGAGGGG
>JAAWXA010000024.1:972088-1148309 GCA_038090715.1 Florisuga fusca
CCCCATCACCACTCCCTCCCACCCCCCAGGGATCCCACGGTGTTCCCATGCTGCAGAGCTCTCTCCTGCACACAGAATCCCCTGGGGGTGCCACAGCAGATGTGCTGCAAACCCCCCGGGGCACATCAGGACTCTGCTCCCACACCCAGGACAGCCACACTCAGGGTCACCTTCCCTGGGTCATTGTCACCAGAGCCAGTGCCACAAGGAGGGCTGGGTCCCCAGGGTCCCCCTGGCTGGGGGCAATGGGGTCTGGTGGGGGTCTCTGTGCCACCACCCAACCCTCCCAGCACTGCCACCACCCTTCTCCTGTCCCTGTGCCTCCAGGGGGACACAGCCACTGCCCCCCCAGGTCCCAGCACAGCTCCTGCCTGCCCTGCCCTGGGCTCTGCCCTCAGCTGGGATCAGTGCTGGGCCCTGGGACACCATTCCCAGACCATCCTGGAAGAAGTTTTTGCCACTCAGGGCCACAAAAATCTCCTTGAACAGCTGCAAACCCGAGCCCAGCTAAATAATACTAAAAAAAAAAAATAAATAAGTAAACAATAGTAATAATAATAACGATGATAATCATCACCATCACTATTATTAACACCAAGCTCTGGAGCAGTCTTTGGTGACCAGCACAATGGGCCTGGGCAGCCTCACATCCACCTCCCATCTCTGACACCAGTCCCGGGAGCCTGAGGCTGCTCCATGCTGGGACACCTGGTTCTGTACTGGAACACCCAGTTCCATGCTGGGACACCCAGTTCCATGCTGGGACGCCCAGTTCCATGCCAGTTCTTGGGGCACACAGGTCTCCTCTCTCTGCCACCAGGAGCTCTGCCCCACACAGCAGTGCCCATCCCCATGGAGCAGCAACCCCTGGGGCTGGGCTGGGGACCCCACAGGGTGAGGCCCCTTTGGGGTACACAAGGGACAGCTGTTGACATCCCTCCCCCAGCCTCACTGCCCCCCCAACCTGCCCAGGACCCCCAGGACCCCATCCCCACCACCTCTGTGTCCCCTGGGGCTGGAGGGAGGTGGGGAAGGNCAACAAAACAGCTTCTGGCTGCAGACCTTGGTCTGGCGGGTGCATCAGCTGGCAGCAGGGGGTCAGGCCGAGGGGGTCCCTCAGCTGTTCTGGAAGCATCCCCGCTGGTGCCACTGCTGGTCCCGCACCCGGCGCAGGGACTGCAGGAGGGGGTGGTTGGCGTCCCACTCGTTCCAGTGCCGGTACTCCCCCTTCTCAAAGACGTGCTGCCGGCCCCGGTACCCCGGGTACTCGTAGCCCACCCACCTGGGAGGAGAGAGGGCAGCGCTCAGCCCTGCCCCGGGGTCACCCCCGTCCCGGCTGTCACCGGAGCTGTCCCCAGGGCTGGCGCTGTCACCACCCCTGTCCCCGGACCCGGAGCCGGGAGGGGTCGGAGAGCAGAGAAAGGGCCACGGGTCCCTGCTGCTGCAGAGCCTGGGGAAAGGCTCGGAGCTGTCACACAGCCCTGGGGACACTGCTTGGGTCCCTCTGTCTCCCCACAGGCCGGGGGAGGGCGGCAGGAGGAGGGACGGAGATGGGCGTGGGGACAGCATCGCCATCCCCGCTGTGCCACCACCCCGAGGGACCAACCGTGGTGCCAGGGGACAGGACCTCCTCAGGGTGTCCCCGCCTGCCCCCGGTTGTCCCCATCCTTACGTTCCATTCAGGGCCCTGACACTGGCCACACGGTCCTGGAAGCCGTGAGCCCAGAGGCTGGGGACATCATCATCCACGATCTCCATCTTCCTCCCGGTGTAGCCCGCGTTCTCAAAGAGGTGGATCTTGTGCTCGGGGCTGTCCTGGGGGGAGGTGTGGATCAGGGGGTTGCCCTGCACACCCCCAGCGCCCCCACAAACCCCTCCCTGAGCCCGGGGGACACAGTGGCCCCGAGGCAGCTGCTACTCACGATCTGGAGGGGACGGATGGACCTCAGACTGTCACTGTTGTGGCTGTTGGACCAGGAGTCCCAGCGTGGGTAATCCCCCTTCTCCAGCACAAACTGCTCCCCAGAGAATGCTTGCCTCTCGAATCCCAGCCACCTGGGGGACCAAGGGCTCAGGGACACCAGGGACACCCGCACCCCAAGGTCTTGTCCATCCCTCCCCTCCCCAGCACTTACGGGCCAGACTCCACCTGGATGGAGCCCACCTTCTCCAGCTCCTTCTCAGTGATGTTGGGGAGCTCCTCAGTCAGCTCACACTTCTTCCCCTGGAAGTTCTCCAGCTCATAGATGGTGATCTAAGGAAGGGAGAGACCCCGTGGGCTGCAGCCACACTGGGGAGGGGGGGAACAGCCTGCCCAGGGCAGGGCCCCCCATCCCTGCAAACACAAGCAGCAGCAGAGCCCAGCGGTCCAGCCGTGTCCCCTCCATCCCACACCAATGTCCCTGCCAGCTCCAGTGCTACCCCTGCCCTGCCCAACAGCTCCCAGGAACTGGGAAAGTGGTTTCCTCAGTGAAACCCAGGCAGAGAATTCACCCAGCAGAGGTTCCAGTGCAGCACTGGAGTCACAGCAGGTTTGTGCTGGGAGAGCCCGGGGGGTGGGCTGTGGCCTCCTGCCCCCAGCTTGCTCACAGCTCATCCTTTCCCTCTCACTGCTCCCTCCAGATCCCTGGCTTCTCCCTTGCCTGGAACAATCTCATATTTTTGATGTTTTCCTCCAAGTCCTGCCAGGTGCACCACACCTGCCCCCGACCTCCTGCTTTGTGCAGAGCTTTGAAGCTTCAGGACAAACCCAAACCGGGGCCAAGGACCAGAGCATGGCAGGGAGTGGGGCCTGGGGTGCCCAGCACAATTTGGGACCCGGGGCCAGTGGTCATGCCAGCACCCCAAGCCCTAGAGGGAACCCCACTGGAACCCCTGAGCCTGGGACAAGGGCAGAGCCTCCTCAGACAGCACTTGGTGGGGGTGTCAAGGGACAGAGGTGACACCCCCGTGTGTTCAGGAACTTCTTTCCACCCCAAAGCAAAGCAACCCAAGCTCCAGACACCTCTTTGCAGGATCTGCTCCCACCTCCAGCCTTCCCTAACCCGGGAGCAGCTTTTCCCAGTTTCCTGAGCTGTGGGCAGTGCCCAGGGCTGGTTCACCTCTGACCAACCTACAAAGCCTAAGAATCATAACCTTTAAAAAACAAACAAACAAAAAAAATTAAAAAAAAACCCCAAACCATAACACCACATAAGGAATTGCAGTGCTGGCTCCCAGAGGGATGTTTTGCTCTCCTGGATCCAAGCACGGAGCAGCTGCACCCCCAGCCCCGCGGCCACCGATGCTCTTGGCAGCCACAAAGGCTGCGGCAGCGTCTCCTCCTGCCCGGCAGCAGCAAATCCCCGGGTTGGAGCTTCGCTTCGCTTCGCTTCGCTTCTCTTCTCCTCCCTCTCCCCCCCTCCAGGATTCCTCCCAGCAGTGACACCAAAGCTCAGCTGCGTTCCGGGACCCCGACCCCGCTGGTTGCCCCAGTACAACCCGGCGCCCTTGGACACTGGGACCAGCCTGGCTCTCAGCAACACGCAGTGACCCGCAGCATCACCCCGAGTCCGCCTGTCCGTCCGTCACCAGTTGTCCCCAGTATACCTTGTAATTGCCACCTCGCTCGCCAGTGCCCTCCCCAGTCGCCATCTGCTCGGGGGGACTTTGCTGCTCGGTCATGGTGCCTGGAAAACCCAAATTGGAGGAAGTTAAAACAGCATCAGCTCTACGGGAGCATCAGCCTCTGAAGTTGTTAAAATAAAATAGCAAAGATGAAGCTGGCGTGGGGACAGGGAGGAGAGCTGAGATGGGTGTCCCCAAAGGCAGCAGCTGCAGATCCCCGGGGGTGTCCAGGTCTCCATCCTCCCCTCCTGCATCCTCACCCGGGCATCCCCAAATGATGAACCAAACCATCTTCCAGGGACACGGGACCCCTCTCTGCCCCTGGGCAGCTCAGTAAACTCCTCTCCAAAAGCCTCTCCTTGGTTTCCAGCAGGGGTTTGCCAGGTTCCAGCTGCTGACATCTTCCCCCCTCCTTGCTGATCCTTGAGGTCCCTTCCAAGGACCTCACGCTCTCCAGGAACATCTCTCCAAGCTCCCACTGGAGCAGGACACCCCGGCCCAACACCTGCCCCGGTCCCGCTGACACCGGGGGCTGCCGAGAGGCTGAGACCAACAACATCCCCAGCCCGGCAGCACCGCTCCTGCTGCCCAAACCCCCGCAGAACGTTCCCTGCCGTGACACCTCGACTCAGACACGTTAATTCTTTTTTGTTGTTGGTTTGGCTTGGGGTTTGGGGTGTTTTTTTGGTTTTTTTGGGTTTTTTCCCCAAGCCCCTTCCAGTCCAAGCCGTGCCGCCGGTACCTCTGCCGCCGTGGTTCCGCTCTGCCGAGGGCCGGGGGTGGCCCTGCTATTTATGGGTCGGTTCTGAACAGAACAGCACATTATTTGGACGCTGATACAGCAGCTGCGTCCACTGAATTCCAGCCATGAGCTTTCAGCTCAATACTCGGGCTCGCAGCGCGCTATGGAAACCTTATTCAGATTTCTCCCGGATGGCCCTTAAAAAATGTGCCACTCGATTTACAGAAGATTAGCGCCGAAACTCACATCAGCACGTTCACGCCTCTTCTTGCCAGGTCCTCTGGAAAACTCCCCCATCAGCAGATTAGTGGGAGGGTTCAGCTTAGAAACCCAGCACTGCGCAAAAAAAAAAAAAAAAAAAAAAAAAAAAAAAAAAAAAAAAAAAAAAAAAAAAAAGAAAAATAAATAAACACAACAAAAAAAATCCCCCACACAAAATATTTGCAGCTTGTTTGGGCTCCAGACACGGGGTCGGCTCAGCCCGGACCTGGGGGCACGGCAGGGACCAGAGGTTGAGGTTTGGGGTCCCCCCTCAGCTTTGAGCGTTGCCAGGAGGGTTTCCTCCACTGAGCTCCTTTCCTTTGCTCCCCAGCTCAGCTCCATCCCCGGGGGTTTGCCCAGCACACACACTGCCCCAGGGGACCAACGGGGTCTTCTGGGAGCCGAGTGGGTAGGTGGTTCCATCCCTCTTTCCAGGCAATCCATCATCCCCCGGGGGGCAGCACCATCCTGCACACCCCAGCTGCCAAACCCCCTCTCCCGGCTCTCAGGTCCAGTTCCCTCTTCCCTGTGTTCAGCCCGGACCCCCCCTGTGAGTTACTGCTCTCCCAGGGGTATCCCACCTGCTCTCAGCGTCTCTTGAAAGCAAGAGCTACACCTGAAACATCTCCCGAAATCCCCATCCAGCTGCTCTGCTGGGCCAGACCTGGAGCTTGTCTGTGGGCAGGAGGTTGGGCACCCATCCCACCTGCCAGGGCACCCAAGGGAGCTCCCCGTGCTGTGCCAGACCTGGCACCTGGTTCATCCTCATCCTCCCACCGCCAGACTCCTGGGGATGCTCAGCCCCAGCCGGGAGCCGGGGATGCACCAAGGGACCATTCACACCCCCGAGCCTCCCTCCCCAAACTCCCGGAGCTCCTCTGCTGGGAAGGCAATTGCAAGAACATGACAGAAGGGGCACCAGATCTCACTGATTTGTCTTCCTAACAGAACTCAAATTTCCCTTTGCTCTCAGCCTCTCAAATCCCTTTGAGAAATGTTTACTGTACGGTGTTAGAAAAATAGGTATTTTTTTTTCTTCTTAATATCGGGTAAAGCTAAATTTTAACAGTGACTGTGCAGTACAACAGACAACAGCCAGAATATCTTCATTACTTAGGAAAACACATAGTACCAAATGCTTTCTATAGAACAACATATTTATAGTGACCCCTATAGACTTATTCTGCAAGGCTAAGTGGCAGAGCAGACAAATTTAACCCCTACAATCCCTCCTTTAAGAACAGGCTTGTGCCATCCCATTTAATAAGCCATTAGACCTTGTCTCCTCCTATCAGAAGAGCCCAAACCTATTCCAGATGGCATTTCTGCAGGAATAGGGATGTCTGTGGGGAGAGGGGGGACAGCCCAGGAACCTGTTTCTAACCCCCCAAAAAGGCTGCCCCCCCCCTCCCCCTCCCCTCCAGCACTCACCCCAAGGCAGTGCTGGGCTGGCTCATCCTCCACCTCCTCCATCCACAGCTCCTCCAGCCCCACCAGTTTGGTTCATACACAGGGGCTGCCTTGACACCAGCAGGAAGTGTTGGGAACTCCAGGTGGCTTCTCCACACCTCCTGGAGCATCTCCAGGATCCCCCACTACCTGGATGCCCTCCCAGCAGAAGGCAGGGGCTGAGACTCCCACCTCCTGGCAAAGGGAGGAGAAAGCCCAGAAGTGTGGGTTTGCTGTTCCACCACCCCACGGGTGGGACACATGGACACCTCCCAGAACACCACATCCCACTGATCACACCCTGCTTTTCCCCAAGCAGACACAGCCTGGGCCCCCCTGCTCTGCCCTGTGGGTTCCCCCTGACGGGTCCCTCCCCACGGGGTGTCTGGGCTGGGACCCCCTGGCTCCCCACTCAAGTGAAACCAAAGGTGCTCCTCATCCCCATGGGCAGGAACACCCAGAGCAGTAACTGTGCAGCAGCAGCACCAGATTGTTTTCATGGCCAGGGGAACAAAGGTAGAGCCAGGAGTGCCTTTTACCAGGGGCACCATTAAAGCTTTGTATTAAATTATTGATGTATTTGCCTTAGGATTCCCACTGAGCTGTTTTGGTGTCTCAGATCCCCATTTAACACCTTGGCATCAAACCACCTCCTCAGTTCAAGCCCCAGGACAGCAGACACAGTCCAGTGTTTGCACAAGTGCTGAAGGTTACAAACCAAAGTGATGCTGCTCGGGGGGAAAGGGGCAATTCCCAGTTTGTGTTCAGCAACCTGACACTTTGTGCACTTAAGAGCTTGACATAATTGTTTATGAACAGCTGAGAGGGTAAAGCAAACTTTTGTGCAAGCAGAAAGGTGAGGGAGGGCTCATTCCTGCAGGGCCACTTCATATACTCAGGTATTTCAGGGTTCAAAGAGGAAGAGAAACATTGCCTCTTTCTCTGCAGGCAGTGGGACCAAGGCAGCCAGGCCCTGACCAGCTCCTTGAACTGAAGGTAAAGCCACAAAGACAATAAAAAGGTGAATCTGCAAGCAGAAAAAATAAAAAGGAAGAAATCCATAACTGGGGACACCAATAAAAGGAACCAGAACCAGTGTGTAAATCCCCAAGTGACCAACAAAAACAGAGGAAGGATTTGTGGTAATAAGGAGAGAGAAGTGCAACCAAAACCAGAAGCATTTACAAACTCCCCAAACCGTGTATTTTCACTATTAAAACCCTTCACCTTTCCTGACACAGCTTTTTAAGCAAGTAAAATAAGGTGAGCAGCAGTGAGAGGGGGATGAGGGCTCTGCACTCCATGGGAGTACTGGGATCTCCATCACATTTGTCATTCCTCAGACACCATCAGGCCAAGAGTTGAAGGCTCCTCTAAGGCAGGTCCCAGTAATTAATGAAAAAGCCTACCTGGAGAAAAGGCTGAAGCTGAGAGCTTGCTCCCACCTTGTATTAACAGCAAAAAAAAAAAAAAAACCAAAACACCAGGTGGCAACGAGTAAAAGCATAAAAAATTCAACAAGCTTTGTTTTTGGAATTAAAATAGAATTGTATAAAGTGTATTACAGTCAGGTCTATCATTTAAGAAGTAATAACATATTTATAGATCTTTTATTACATAGTGATAATCTGGAGAGAAATAGGTATTTAATCCATGTACAACATAAAGAACTGACAGCAGAAAAAACACTTTCCCATTCAACAACAACTTTCTAAAGATGCTTTTTAATTAGACATTTAAGCATTAAACATTTCTCAGTAGTAGGTTAAACTACTAAATACAGTAAGTTTCAGTGCATTGTCCAAGCAGATGTGGAAATGCAGACACATCCAAGGGGCTTTGTGGAAACCTGGTGTTAATCCCCTCAGTTTCCTCCAACACGGAGCAAACGCTGCAGGGACAGAACTGCCCAAGGACCAGAAAATCCTCCAACTCTTGGTAACACAACTGTCTGCCTGCTGCATCCGAAACCCAAGCTTGTGTCAATATTCTCCTAAGCAGGGGGAATTTACCTGATTTCTAGAGATTATTTAAAGAAAGCCCCAACCCCCCCCCCATGACCAAGGGCAAGGAAGGAATTCTCCTTCCCCTCTCGCAGCTCCAGGGCTGCCCAACACACACAGGGACTACAGCCCAAGGTGTGCCTGAAACCCATCCCAGAAGACACCTTCAGGAGTCTCCTTTTCCACTGTCATCCAAAGGAAAGGGGAAGAAGAAAAATCTGTGCAATATTTTTCAATCAAGCCCAGAGGAGCTCTTGCTCAGTCAGCTCGCCAGCCCCCAGCTGCCAGCCCAGGGTGAAAAGCTGCCAAGAATGAAAGGCCTGGCAGGAACCTTGGGTGTCTCCACTGCTAGCAGAAGGGGCTGTAAAACTAATGGTAGCAACAGCTCTGATGAGAAATAGGGCAAAGCACCAAGTACAGGGTGTTTTGGTTTTTTTTTTTTTTTTACAAAGAGAAACTTATTCCTCTCCATGGAGGACGGGGAGAGCTGCGATCGGAACTGAATCTGAGAGATGCACATATGGGACCTGTCTCCTGACATCCTGCTCTGAGCTACCAGCAGACTGGGACTAAAAAACCACCTCAATCTGTAACTCCTCCAGAAGAAGAATTGGCACATGGTTTTGGCAGCTACAAGCTCGAGAGACAGCAGCCCGGGCATGGCACTGCGGCGAGCAGATGCAGCAGTGTGGTGACCTCATGTAAATCAAGCTCTTCAAAACACTGATCATAAGGAAAAAAAAGGAAAAAAAAAAAGAAAAAAAAAGAGGAAAACGAGTTCAAGTGCTGGTGCTTTATCTTTAATATCTAGGGAAGCCCATAGGCAGGGTCCAGCCCCAGAGCTGGCATGCTGTTCCAGCAGGAGGAAGGCTCTGGGCTTGAGTCACGAGGAACACCAGGGCAATAACAGCCTCCTTGGGATACATTTTTAAAGGTTTCCTGAAAAAAAGAGCACTTATCTGGGGAAAGAATAAAGTATGTCCCAAATAGACATCTCGGGTGGTTTCAGAGTCTGTATCCAAAGCTATGAACACATGGGAGATAGCAGTGATGGTGGGAACAGCCCCGTGATGCAGGGGAGAACTGTCCTGCCAGGGCAACAGCTGTCTCACCCAGGAAAGGAAAACATCTGTGAAACTGAAGATCACATTTAGGTTGCCCCACAAAATCAGCATAAAAATAAAAACTTAAACCTGGTATTTACAGATCAACGAATAAAAATATGAAGTGGGACTATTCAAACTGCTATTAAAGTGACATTCACAATTAACTGGAACCCTGATATGTGTAACATCCTCCCTCTTCCCTTCCTTTTTTGTTACAAAAACAGTATTTACAACTTTTTTTTTTCCCCAAAGAGAACTGGTTGACATTATTGCTTGATCCTTTTTAGGAAAGACGTTCCAATGAAGCAGTTATTCCACATGCTGACAAAACACAGAATATACCATTCCAAGAGTGACAAAAGTTAACATTTTGTTCATCTAAAAATTATATTCATCTGCTGGGTAAGCAGATCCCATGTAAATATAAGCCAATCAAAAATACATTTTACAAAAAAATAATCAAGTTTCCTTTTTCAATATGGCAGTAAACATAATTTGTTCTTCCACTCTCACCTTCCACAGACCTCATTCTAAACAGGAGCTGACTATTTTTTCACCAAAAAAATTAAAAAAAAAGAAAAAAGAAAAAGATAAATTTGATTAAAATTGTTATTTCCATAAGCAAACACAAAGCCCAGCTCCCACACATCCCAGGCTGGGAGCTGCTGAAGCCCTCTGGGGACAGGTCAGACAGGACAATCTTCCAGGGCTGAAGTCCTCCCTGCCAACTTCTTCTCCAGGGTAGGTCTCCTGTGACTGTCCTCCCAGCCCAGGAATGACCCAGCCTTGTGTTTGCCTGTGAACACCAAGCAGCTTTCTCCACAAAACAGGAAGGCACCATGCACATAGCAGTTGAGGCAGGAAGCAAACAGCAGCAACATGACACATGGATTTCAGGGTCAGACGAGTTAAGGCTTCTGTTGAACTTCTTTCTCTTCTCCAGGTCAGAATCCCTGGGGGCAGGCAGGCAGACCCCACTTGGTGGCTGTCACCAAGGGGACACTCTCCTCCTGAGCTTTTGTCCCCACGTGCTTTCAGGGCAGGTACCTTTTCAAAGCTGGTTCTCATAATGGCTCTGTCTCTTCTTTGATTTCAGCTCCTTCAGCCACTGAGGAGACTTTTCTTCTGACCTAAGAGATATAAAAAAACACTCTTTATTCTTTAATTGTGAAAAGTCATTACAGAAACAATTACAAAAATTATATTTATAATGTTTGCTGCAGCTTTAGGAACCTTACTTTATAAAATAAAATAAATTATTTTATTTCCCCCAAAAGGAGGATTACCAGCCATCTTTCTGGAGGAAATCCCTCACCTTTCCTCCTTCTCCACACTGGAGGGCAGCACTCTGCCACCAGCAGGCCCGAGCTGCAGGGGTGGCTTGGGGGACTTGAATTGCTGAGCAGAACTCCCATCCCCAGCACTCTCAGACTCCTGTCTTTTCCGGAGTTGGGCCTGAACAGTACAAATAAAGAAAAAAAATCTCATTTGTGAGGCACCAGTCAGACTTTTTTTTTTTTTTCTTCCAGAAGCAAAGCAAACCACTGATTTGCAAAAAGAGAGCAATCCATGCCTGAAAGCAGAGCAGGGATTCCTCATGAACCTCTGTAGTTCTGAAAGCATATTTGCTATTGCAAAGTTTGGGTTTTGTTTTTTTTTCCCAAAACAGTTAACATCTCCAGCCAAGATTTAAGAGTGAGAAAGATAACCACGAGGTTTTTCTACACATCACACCCACCCCCCAAAACCAGCATGGTCATCTCAGCACTGCTCCCAGCCAGCAGCTGGTCTGGCTCCTCTGGCGTGTTCTGCCCATGTTCACCTTGAGAACAGAGTGGTCCATGCCTGGGAACACGGGCAGCCTCTGAGCCTGCACAGCAGGTGACCTGCCAGTGTGCTGGGTCTTCTCTTCCTCATCAGAATCTTCCTGTTGCATAGTTTTCTTCTCTTCTAATTAATTGTTTAATAAAACAAAACAAAAGAAAACAAATTTTAAAAAAAGCAGAGGGGAAAAAACCCCATTACTCAGCAGGCTTTTCATCTCTCCCTTGTTCTAGACCTTTCCTTCCATTTCAAAATGTATTAACAACAATCTCAACACACCCCAGGGCCGGGTTCAGTGCCTCAGCAGAGACGAAGGCAACAAACAGCAACAGAAAGATTTCCTGCTGCCAGCAAGCAGGGAACAGAAGGTACTCCCAGTCCCACCAGTGGTGCTGCTTCTCCAGAGCTCAGCTGAGCAGGGCACGGGGAGAGGTGTCTGCCAGGGACCCCGGAGCTCACACCCCCCTGACAACCAGGCTGAGCCCAGCTCCTGGTTTCAGGTGCTGGTGGGTTACCTGTGGAATCTTTGAACATCCAGGTGTTATCTGGTTCTTCCGTCAAGGAGAATCTGTTCTCAAACTCCAGCCCTCTGCTCCTCCTCAGCGAGGTGGGACCCGGGGCCCTGCGCCTCCTCTTCTTGCTGAGCTGCACGCGGTTCTTCAGCGCGCTGGAGTCCAGCACTGTGGTTTGCTGGGAAGAGAAAAGAGCCCCTTAAACAGCCTGGAAATCAAATCCACCTCCCCCATAATCACCTCCCAACCTACTTTAACGCATTAACCCTTTTGGGTTAATTGAACTGTGTATATTGGCTCGATTGTTATTTTTGTAGCTACTTAGAACTACGGGAAAGAGAATTTCTGGGGAGGATAAAAGTGCCACTGGGGCTCCCTGGGTGCAGGGCTGGGTCTTTGATCTCTCTTGGCCACGGAAGCCTGATCTGCATGAATTATTTTCACTACATTAATAGAAAAAAACAACTGCAATAAACAGGCTGCTGGTTCCTAGAGTGTTTCAAGAACACAAGCCTTGCCTGCCAGTAACAGCTGAAGGCCAGTAAGAAAGACTGGGATCTAAAAAGAGCAGCCACACAGAATTCTCTTCTTTTTTCACAGCAAAAAAATTTCATTTTGTTGCAATATTTCCTTGTTCTGACATCCACAAAGCTTTCAGGCAGCTCAGCAGCAACAAGGAGCCCACAAGTGAAGTGTCAGAAAATTTCTGTGGTTAGTCCTTCCCCAAATCCATCCCTCTTGTAAGGCAACAACATTGACAGAGCAAAAGCAGCAGCTGTAATCTATCAAATTATTTAAACCAGTTTGTTGTCAGAGACTGGCCTGGAATCAGCAAACATCAATGAGCCTCCTCCTCCTCTTCAGAATACATGGGGGTCTGGTGGTTTTTTTGAGATTTCAGGTCAGGAATAAACTCCTCACTAAAGCAGCAGCTACATGACCCATTTAAGATGGGCATCGTGCACTGACCAGCACATCTGCCATCAGATTTTACATAATTTTAAAAAGGGGCACCAACTCTGATGAAAGCCAAAGCAGCAGTTCCTAGGTGCTATCCTGAAAAAGTACAGTGGTGGAAGTTTTTTTAAAGAGCACTAAACCTCACCTGTGTGTGGCCAGAAATGACTGCTCTTGTACTAGCTGACAATGTGAAAAAAATCCTTTAAAATGCCACTGTAAGCTACTACAGAAAGAGACCAATTGTAAAAAAAGACAAGTATTAGTAATTGTCTTTCTAGCCTTCAATCCCCATGGCTCCCAGCACAGCAGCCACCATGGCTATCCCTGTTACCTGACTCTGCTCCCTCAGTCCATAGAGCCACTGAACTCTGCTGCTGCAGCTCACTGAGGAGCAGAAAGAGAAGCAGCAACTTTTCCAAGCCCTGGGCAGACATTACCAGAGGTCAATAGCTTTGGGGAATTTCTCAGAACACAAGCATCAGAGGACCCAGAAGAACTTTGCAGCTTTGATCTTAAACTTTTCAGGTGGGAAGCCAGCTGGGAAAAACCAAATGTGATAAAGAAAAGGCAGAGGAAGATTTGAGTGCAAAGTTTCCAGAAGATACCACTGTGTGGTGGCCAACAGGGTAACACCCTGGCTGACCCAGAAGGAGAGAGAAATTCTCTTTCCCATGGCTTACATCAATGAAGGAGAAATCAGTGGCCTTCTCCTCAGGGTAAGTGTCTCCTGGAGGAGGTAAATCAGTCCCATCAGTAGAGTCCATGTCAGTGCTGGAACGGTCCAAACTCGTGCTCCTTTGGTCTTTGGAGAAGTCATGATGCTCCAGCAGGGAGGCAGGCTCTGTCTGAGAGGAGAGGGAGGATGGGTGGCTGCTGGGAGGCTGCTTTCTTGTCGAAACAACATCATTTTCTGAGGAGGGAGATTCAGGCCCAAAGCTGCAAAGGAAGGAAAGGATCCCAGTGAGACTGAGGGGAAAAGAGCTGTTTGGGGGCAGCCCCAGGCAGGGCTCTATCAGCAGAGGCTTTCAAGGTGCTCAGGGAGAGCACTGAGGCTGGCAGGACCTGTCCCCAGCACTGGGATGCTCCCCATGTCCTCCTGAACACTTCCCCTATGGCCAGACCACCAGAACTGGGTGGGGGTGACTGGGAGCTGCCCAGCTCTGTGTCTCCCTTTGTCATGTAGGCTGGAGCATTTCCTCTGAACAGCAGGAGACTGTAGGAAACACAGTAAGGCTCTACTGGCAGTAAAAATAGGGCTGTCTTGCTTCTAATTTTAGGAGTTTCTCATTTAAAAAGCAAAACTTCAAGTATTCGAGGAGCTCGGGTTTTTTCTGCTCTCCCTAACAAGAGTTTTCATTTCCTCAGCCCCTTTTCTTCAGCAAATACCTAAGAAAACTCCCCTAAAACCAAAAAATATCTGAACCTGCACATGTGAGTACATGCACCTGTTTTAAACAATAGATCTCAGTCCTTGGTACAGCCCATGGTGATAGAAACCTGGGGAGGAAAACACTCAGGAGCCTCCTGCTGAATAACAACTTTTATCATGCTGCAGTACATGAGACAATTTCCAGTCTGGCAGAGCAAACACTGCACAGAGGGTTTCCAGCACAGGAGTAGAGTGAATGCCTCTTCCCTTCCTCAGCACTGGGCCCCAGGATAATTAAGAAACAGCACTAATGAGCTCCAGGGGGAAGGTTTTGTCTAGCATTTTTGCATCAAGTGCTATTTGCTATCTGCAGCCTTAGAAAAAATAAAAATCCAACCATAGAACAGACTGAATTTAATACTTCAACAAACCAGAATTTTCAGGTGGAGCTTTTCTAATCAGGAAGAATCCTCCAGGTTTGAACTGATGTTCAGGTGCTGGTTTGGAGCCTTTGTTAAAGATCTGATTTCAGAAAATGCCTAGAACAATCAAAGTTGATTTTCCAGAAGGCTTGGATGTCACTGTGGGCATGACACTTTGCTCACTGAACTTCAAGCTGAAAGTTACCCTGGTTCCATGACCAATAAAATATTTATAACCCACAGTTCTCAAGTGTAGAGCACACCAAACATTACTGGCATTAGTGTCTGCTGTAAGATCTCTACAAGTACAGCATTAAAAAGCCAGATAAAAGGCTCTTTTCATACTACACTGAGCAGATACTGGCTCCAACGGTGTAAGATCAAGCTATAATTTACACAAAAGGTGTAAATAATAAAATTCCTTACAACTGAGTGCTCTAGCTTTATGTCAATAGATCATTGTAATAACAGAAAAGCAACAGTTCTGCATTTTTCATCCAACTGATGGCCCATTTCATGTTCCTCTTCCCCATGTTAAAATGCACAAAAAAGAAATCAACCCCCAAACTGTTGGGGTGCCCTAAACATGATCAGACACTCCCTCATCTACCCAAGAGGGAGGAAATCAGGTAATTTCAGCCAAATCTTCCCAGAACCCTAGTTCCACCCCCTAGAGGCACATGGCACCTGAGAAAGTGACCACTTCCTAAAGCTGAAAATGCACATTTCTAATTATAATTACAAAGGCATAAATACAAAGCATTAGAAGTTTTACTGCCTGTGTTAATCCAGTCAAAGCAATTTTGTGCATTTATTGAAGAAAAAGATTGTTTTCCCCATGTCTTACAGAATAAGTTGAGTTGGAAGGGACCTCTGAAGGTCTCACCTGTCCCTGCAGCAAGCAGGGACACCCTCAACCCCTCACCTTGAATAAGATCTTTCTATCACTTCAGGACCAAAAAATAGCATCTAACTTGCAATTTGCTCAGGAGCAGACTTGCTAAATCCACCCCACTGCAGGCTGGCTTTCTCAGAGCTTACACAAGTGGTGACACTGCGTTCCCCCGGGAGCTGAAATTTCAGACCTGGCTGCCACTTGCAGCTTCCAAAGGAGCCCTCCTTCAGCTCTCAGGAGCAGTGCAGTCACTGAAACAGCTTGAAGAAAAGAAAGCAATGTCCAGTGGGCTCCTCTGGCTGCTCCTGAAGGTGCCAGGGGCCCTGGCTGTCCCCTGCTGTCCCTTACCTGTCCCCGCTGTGCCGCTGCTGGCTCCAGGTGCCGTAGTGGCTGTCAGGCTCCTGCACCAACGTGTCTGTGTCCTTGGCACCCGGGGGCTGCCTGGAGAAGCACTGCTTCAGCTGGTCCTGCAACACAGCAACCACAGCTTCAGCATTCCTGCTCCTGAAGCACGGGGTGTGCAGAGCTTGGGAGCTGAACTTGGGTCAGGAGGAACCGGGAGTAAAGGGGGAACGTGGAAAGGGGGATTCAAAGCTGGGTCAGAACAAGGATTCTCTGTAAAATGAGCACTGTTTCCCTGAGTAAATAAGGCAAACAGGAGGAACTCACTCCCTTGTTTTACTAACTCCACACTGCTTCCAGAGCATTCTTCTCTCAGGCTGCACAAAGTTCTCAGAAGCACTTCTGCAGACACACAGAATTCTGCTGGGGTTGCACTGAACCTCCCCAAGCATCCAAGGGAAACACCAACTCCACTGCTCTGTCCTCTTTCCCTGGGTTTAATAAAAGGATTTTTATTTTTTTTTCCCCCACAGCTCTTTATCTGGAAGACATTCAAAATCAAATGCATAAATAAATAAGCAAGCACAGCACCAGAAGGCCCCTGAGAAGGTGATGAGTGCTAGCATGAGGTTCAAACACCAAGTACAGCACAGAAGGAGGACAGACCACGGTGGTTCTGCTGTGTTCTACTCCAACCTTTCATTTCCCAAGTAACTATTTTTATTTCATAGGAGGAAAACTGCATCCAAGGACCCTTCCTTTCCAGGGAAGGGAAGTGGGTCAGCTGCTGGCACCCGAGATTTGCAGCAGAGCAATGTTAATTTGCTCCAGAATACAGCACTGTCCCACATTTTGTTCTGCAGTTGTACTGAGTTATGGAGTAAGAGAGTTACTGACATAATATATTGTGCCTAGATAATGAAATGTTGGCCCCTTTTGTATTCATTATCCTGAACAAACAGAGGGATGGCTTTCAGTGCCCCCACTGTTTATGAAGAGCTCATCTGACTGTGGGTTATGTTGATTTCCACCTGTCCAAAGCTGCTGGTCTCTTTAGAAAAATAAAAAGGGGAAAAAAAACCCACCCCACACACACACTTCCTCAGACCCCCTTCTCAGATCCTGCTGGGGGAAACCACCAATGCAGCTCCTTCACTTCAGGCAGGATGCACAAAGTAACAACCAAACTGGATGAAAGAGGATTCCCTGAGTATTACTGCACCTTTGAGCAAAAGGATTGCACCTTTTCTAGTGTCCTTAATTTTGTAAACCTAAAGAATGCTGCCTCAGGACTACACAGATACAGCCATTAAGGGTAAGAGGGTTGGAAACCAGTATTTTCCAGCAGCTCTACCTAAAGCACATCATCTCCAGGCACACAACATGCTGTATCACTTCCAGTTTCTCACTTTGTTTCTAACCAGACAACATGGTCCAAAAAGCTCAGAAAGGGGAATGGAAGCAGCAGAAAAGCAACTTTCTGTGCTGTGTTCAGGAGACACTGTTTACAAAGAGGGGGTGTTATCATGAGAAGGATGGCTGCAAGGAGAGGACATGCACAGCCCAGATAATGCCATTGCAGAGGCAACAGGAAAGACACTGAAATGCAAACACATTGCTCAGTAATTCTTAATTTTACCTTGCAGACAAACTGATCAGCACACACTCCTCACTTCCAGGCAACAGCATACTTGATGTTATATATATCTGAACTCTGAGATGCAGTTTTATAACCAAAATGACACAATTAACACTCAGGTAGCAAGTGTCTGTGCTAAAACTGAAGTCTGGAAAAGGAACATGACTACTTCTGTGGACTGAAATTCAGGAAAACAAGCTGGAAAGTCAAAATGTAAGGAATAAGGCACTCCAAGCCCTACCAGCTCACTTGATGAGATCAAGTCATGTTACTGCATTCTGCTCCCAGAGGAAGCTGCTGATTTCAGTGCTGTGTGCTTCTCCCTGGTGACCCCTCTCAACCCACATTTTTTAATAGGCCAAATGATTAGTTAGAAAAAATAAACATTCTTCCAATTCTACAAATCATTCCTTAGGCCTCAACTATTTAAAGACTCAGCTGGCAGAAGGGCTGCAGGGAATTTTCTGAGAACCTGGGTCAGCTTGAGGAGAGAAAAAAGGCCCCAAGTACAACCCAAAGAATGAGAGGTGAGAGCAGCCAAGCCTCCCCCTGGCTGGTGGAGGTGTCAGGAGGGGACCCAAGGTGGCACAGCAAAGCCATTTACTGCCCGTGCAGCTTGGAGGGATGGCTTGTGTTGGAGGAGGAAGCAAGAGCCATAAAGGTGACTCTTTCCAGGAGGTGGTTAGTAGCAAGCATGGGAATGATGAGTTTTAGCTTGCCCTTTGGGGATCTGTTGTCCAGCAGCCTCTTCACCCTGCTGCAGGCAACCTGGTAACAGGGCAGCACTGGGACCTGGGAAAAACTCATCCCCTTCATTTGCAGAATGATTAGTCTCAGAAACAAGAAGCTTACTTTCAAAAAACAAAGGCTAGATTAAAAAAAATAATAAAAATTCTCTATTTCCATCCTTCTTCAGTCTCTGTGCCCTCTGGAAAGCACTTACAAGTTTCTATTCCACTTCTGTTTCTCTAAACACCAGTCAAGATGACACAAATTCCCTGAGAACTGCAGACATGCACCATTGTGTTTCATGGCTGAGATGCTTTTAGACACCAGCAACTCAGATTAGATCACAGGGGTACATTTGCATTTTCTGGCACTGACATTTTACTTGGAACAACTCGGTGTTCCTGCCAAAGAACATGAATGAAGAACAACCTGGGATTACAAATGGAAAGCTGTAAAACACAGGAGAGAGTGGGAAAGTAACCCAGGACTTGCTGAATGTACAAGAGACAATCTCCAGGTCTGTCACCAAACCATTACACTGCCCCCAGTACTGGGAGGGGAAAAGGAACCAACATGCACTGCTAACAGTGACCTCTGCAGAGGGTGAAAATGAACATTATTTGTGTCTTTGTAATGCATCAGCTCTGCAGAGCAAGAGATCCTGCAAGAGGAAGAACTGGCAGAGCTGCCTCTGACTTCTGTTGCTTTTAAGAACAGAACTGCTCTGGAAAGAGAAGGGGAAGATAGAGCTACCCAAACTAACTCAGGAAACTTGTGCCAGTATCTCTGATCCACTCTTCCTTTATCCATCTCTTGGAAGAAGAGGCCCAGGCTGCAGCAGAGGTGTGCCAGAGGTGGAGCTGAGCCAGGGACAGCCACTGCCCTGATAATCAGAAGAACCATGATACAGGAAAAAGACATTTCAAAGAAAAAGGCAATAAAAAGAGGGGTCTGGTCTCTTCTTGGCACACAACATAAACCCAAATTAGGAATTTTCTTATTTATAATCACAGGAAAATCTTGCCAAACACTACTCTGGATCCAGCATCCAAATGCTGTAATTCTCCATGCTTTGATCTTTAACTTCATCATTCTTACAACAGGAGCCGGGGGGGAACCACAACTCAACTTTCATATGAAATAAACCAGCCCAGTTGGATCCTGATTTGCCTCTCCTTCCTCTTCTAAACTGAGACATTGTGCTTCTGCCTCTTTCAGTGCTCCCCTGGAATTCAGCTGGGTTTGGCAACAGCCCAGGCCTGATCACTCCTGCAATTTCCAGTTCACAAAAATGATGCACACACAGCATTGGTCCTATCAGCAGAAAAACGAAGCATCACCAGGAAAGAAGACATACACTTCTGTGAAAAAAGAAAGACCTGGCACGCGAGGAGCAGCAGTGGAAGGAGATCTCCTGAGTCAGAACCCGCACAGACAGTTTCAAAAATATCTTTGTTTGCTAAAGAGACCGAGACATCAGACAGCCAGAATGACACCCTACAGCTTGAAGTGCAAAAATTAAAAGTTAAAACCTACTGGCATGAAATGAATATGAATAGGCAACTGCACAATGGAATGAAGCTCTGACCATCTGCCTGCCTCGTCCATAGCATCTCAAAGAGGACATTTTTTTGCTAATTTCTTCAAAAGCTTTTTTTCTTTTTTCCCCTCTCACTTTTTTAAAATTAAATGTAGTCAGAAGTTTGGTCAAATGGCTCATATTCAGAACTCCCCTGGCCCTTAAGTGTGACCCTGCTCTTAAGGAGAGTTCCCAGGTCCTTACAAATGGAGAAAACCCCCCAACTGCCCCGTGTGCCAGAGGATGCCAACAGCCTTAGCCCTGTGGAATTGTATTCTATTGTTCCATAGTTGGCTCTGCTGGGCTAGATGACCTCCAGAGGTCCTTTCTAACCAGAATTATTCTACAATTATTCTAATGATCCTAAGAACTATTCCTAAGAGGCAAACTATCTATTTTTGGGTCGCTATCAGCATTACTGCATCAAACCCACCCCACCCAGCACAAAGAGAGAGCCCTAGGAACCACCTGACACTTCACAACCCTTATTATTTTGTCTTTGTAAGTATTTAAATGCCACTGCAGCAAGTGGCAAGTCAAACTCTGTGGAACCAGCACCCTGGGATTTCCCTCTGTACTTACTATCCGGTGGATTAGTGCTGCCCACAAGGAGTAAGTCATGGCCCAAGACCAATGCTCCAGCCAGTCTCTGCCAACCCAGCCTGCAAAGAAGTTGCTGAAAGGAGTAACTGCCCCAGTGTGACACCCCTGGCAGAAGGCAGCACCTTCTGCCTCCCACCCCACCCTCCAGGCTGCAGCCACAGATAAGCAGTTCCAGGAATTGCACTTTTTCTTTCTGACCTCACTGATGAAGCTGAAACCTCCAAAGCAAGCTCCACCCCCAGCACCAACAGGCTGGGAGGACTTCCCAACCCTATCCAATACCCCATTCCACACAATACCTGCAAACCAGGGAATGACTTCACCAACACTGCAGACCGAGCCTCAGAGGAGGGATAAGAGTAACTGAATGAATTTATCTGACAGCCTCAAGGTCTTTGTCTCATTCTGCAGACCTTGCCACCACCAGTGGGCATGGAGCCTGCAGGGAGCATCCTGGTGTCTGCTCAGGGGAACATCTCACCAGCACTGCTGCCACCTGGGCTGGAGAAGACAATCTGCTTCCAGGTGGGAAACTGCAGGAGATGGAGAGGGACAGACAGGGAGGTGTGCCCCAGCCTGCTCTGGGAGCCCTCTCACACAACATCCTCAGCATCCAGACTGCTCTGCTACAGACCCTTCAAATCACAAACGTTTCCTTTTTTCCACGTGCAGTGGAGCAGGCACCAAGTCCCACAGGCTCAGAGATTCTCATGAACCCAGCCCCTCCATCCTCACTGTTGCTATGCAACCCAGGCCTGCCTGGCCAGAGAATCTTCTGCAACAACCAAGTCTAGCCCCAAGGCTCAAACCCAACAGCATTCACCTTACAGACCACCACCTGGTCTGAACATCCTCCCACCTCTTCAGAGCTTCCCAGCTCGATGCATGCCTGGAAAGGCATGGCAAAAATTGCTGAAAAGCTGACCTGGGCATGAAGAAATAAGGGGATGTGCAGACATCCCTTCCAGATCCTAACCTGGGGGGGGGAGGATGCCAAGGAACCTCAGCTAGGACCCCAGAGTCAGTGGATGGGGAGGGCACAGCACAATCCTCCTCACAAATCCTTGATCCTGCACCCATGGCAGACTCAGTCCTGGTCCTACAGCTGACAGGAACACCAGCCTTGCTCTGGGAAGGAAAAACCTCTTTGCTTCAGCACTGCATCTGAACTGACCCACAACCAACCCCAACCCCCGGCATTTAACACGCTGCCCTTTCAAGTGTGTCCCTGCAAAAATCCTGTCACCTTAGTCACCCAAACTGCAACAAGGGACCTAACCACCACCTCTGGTTTGAAGAGAGGGTTAGTGCCAAGCTGGTGGGATCCTCCTCCCAAACCAGCACAAAACATTCCCTGCAACCAGCAAAACGGGAGCCAGAGGAACTCACAGCCAGCAAGCCCAGGGGTTCACTCCAGTTCAACCAGCATGTTCCCAGCAACCCCTTCTTTCCAGACAAAATGTGAACCCTGAAGAGGCTGAATACCATCACAGCTCTTTTGGTGGCATTTTCCACACCTTTTAACACATAAAATGACTTTCCCTCCTTTGGTAGACCCCAAGTCTACCCAGAGCTGACTCCAGACAGATTCATCCTGATGGAGTTTGTTTTGCCAGGGATCTGGTGCCCACTGTGCAATGAGATCTATTCCCTGCTTTCACACTGACTCCTGCAAGTTAACCTCCTTGCTCCAGTCAGGATTCCCAAGACATTTTAAGGTTTGTCACTTTTTCTTGTGCTCTGAAAGCAGAGCTGCCCTGGCTTGCTGTGCACACTCAGCACGTTCTGTGTGGTTACTCTGGAAGGCTGAGGACAGAGCAGAGCTGAACTCCATGTGCAAAAAGCAGACCAGAACCAAATTCCAAATACACATCTCTTGCTGGGGCTGAGCAAGCCGTGACAGAACTTCCTCTGAGAAGTGGGAATTCAGAAAGCAGAGCAGTGTAGATAGCTGGGAATGCCTTTAAAATCCCTCCTATATCAATAGATTACATTTTCTTTTCAGCCTTAGCCAGTCAAGCTAAAAAGCAATGAAACCCCAGGAAAGCAAGGCCAGCAGGAGCCTGGCCAGCAGCACAACTTGGCTGTTCTGCTCCTTGTCCCACCTCAGCACTTGCTCCCTCCCAGAGGGCACCTCCAGCTCCCACCAGCACTGACACTGGGAGGTGAACTGGATCCCTCCTCAACATTGGAAGAGACACAAGCCAGGACATGACAATTTCATACTGTTCTGTTAGGAAGGGAATATATTTGCTTTTTTTGAAAAGCTAGATGCTTGAAATCAACACCTCCTACTTGCAATACTTTATTTCACAGCTCTTCTGCACAGTTAACGTGTTGCCACAGAAGACACAAGTTAAACTTCAAACAAACATTCCCCAGGAAAAATGCTCCTTATAGTTTAAAAATCTAAAGATGCACAGAAAGTGGCAGGATTTCTTGACAACACGTGAATAACAAACACAAATTTTGGAAACAGTGTGCTGCTGGTTTGGGCAGAAATCTCAGAGGAGATGTTGAGATGTTTGAAGATGTTTCAGAAGGGAGCAGTCAAAACACACACCCAGCCCAGTGAAACACCACTATTCCCTGAACCATCACAATGTTTCACTAAAATGAAAAAAGTTAATGGATTGCCAGTCTTCATCTTCAGAGCTGTGCTCACTGAGGGGTTTGTTCCCTTCCCCCTGCAAGACAACTCCAGCACCGAGTGCTCTAGAACAAAACCAACAAAACCCAAGCAAGGTGAATGAGCAGCAAGTGACCAACTCTAAATGTATTTAAATGTTTTCTTATGCTTTAAGAACACGGGAAAAATCAACTCGTGGCAGCCAGCCTAAATAAAATGACAGGGTAACATTGTCTAAGTGATTGTTCCTGTCAAAATAACAAGGGAACAACAAAGGCAGTCTGCTAAAGACCCATCACTACAGCTTTATGGCCCAGATTTATGCTGCCAGCTATGTTCATGGCCTGTTAAACCAAAGAAAAGTTATTAAGAATGAAAAAGCCTGAACTGCCTCAGTATTGGCCCTTGTATCTTCATTAATTAAAGTGAACAGCATCACTCCTCCCCCCAGCCCTGCACCAGACAAACAGCTCCTTTTTCAGAGCCTGCAAACAGGCTTCACCCCCCACAACAGCTCCTGGAAACCTAGAGATAAAATTCCATTCACTGACAGTACAGAGCAAATCTTTTTGAGAGCAATTCATGGTGAATATTAGGGTACAACAGTTCAGCAACTATTTGTTGTAAGGTCTGCATCAACACAGCCAGAATCAAAACACCAACTTGTACGAGTTTCTTTTACAGGGAATTCTTTGTATGGATTTCTTCTTACATCTCCTTCAACAGTTTGTTGAAGGGTGTTCTCCATGAAGGATAAAGGATTACAGACAGACCTCAGGTGAAATCCCCAGAGATGGTACTGACCTCTCATAAAAGCAGAGATGCAGTCCCAGGCCATGTGCAGGTGCACAGGCAGAACTCAAACCAAGTTTTCAGAGCCCTCCTCTTGGTCCCTCACCTGCTGCTCAGCACCAGAGGGTAAAGTAAAAACGTCTGCAGAACCCCAGATCTGATGTTACCATCCCAGAATAATGATGCTGTTTCCATTGGCCCCATGGTGTGTGTGGGGATGGTTTTCTGCACCAGCAGAGCCCGGCCCTGAGCGGCCAGGAAGTTTCTTCAGTCCACCCCAACACCTTTTGTCCTGAAATTAAATATGAGAACACTGTATTTTTTATAAGTAGATGTGATAGTCTCAGACCAATTACAGAAAGGAAACAGAAAGGACAGAGAGCTCTGAAGATAGGGCAGAAGAGAGGAAGGAAAAGCTGGCTGGGAAACAGCAACTGATGAGCAAACCAGTGTGCTCAGGGGGCAAACCACAGTGTTCCACTTCAATTAAGAAATTAGCAGAAGGACTACAAGGAAAAATTAAAACTAAAAAAAAAAATAATCATCTCTTTTGCAAACCACCTGCTGTTGAATATACCAGAGCAGTGATTTAAAATAAACCCCCTGAACATCAGAGGCAGAGCTGGGTCAGGAAGTCAGCCCTGCCAGACACTGAACAGGAAAATGTGACAAGGTATGAAGAGAATAGCAAAGCAAACACGTACTCCCTGGGCTGTTAAAGAGAACTGCTTGAAAAGAAAATTATTTCCTCTCTGTTGCAGCCTGACTCCTACTTTTATGACCTCCAGCAAGGAAATAACCAATTACGTCAAATCCCTTTCACGCCAAACCTAAAGCTCCTCTGCAGTGGATAAAAATCTCTCTTACAAGACAGGAAAAAAAAAAAAAAGTGATATTCATGTATCCATGAGCCCTTTCCCAGCTCCAGAGCTTGCAGCTGTCCCCAGCTGAAACACATGGCACTGCCCCAGGGCCAGGCTGGGGACAAGCACACAGCCACCCCGCTGCTGCAGGACACAGCTCACACCTCCACTGCCTGCCAACGCAGCAAAAAAACCCCCAAACTACCTGAAATCGTGGTGTTTGACTTGAGGTGTGATAGGTTTCATGGGCTTGAAGTTCTCAGCAGCAGCAGGGAGGGGAGGTGACAGCCACCAGCCCTCGCTGGGCACCAGAAAACAGCTTTAAATCTGCACTGCTCAAGTCCCAGCACTGAGGGACTCTGCAGGGCATCCCCACAGCAACAAACAAGTGGGCTGATGATGAATTACTGCTTTATATTAATCCCATGGGGTTTTTGCAGAAACAGTAGCTCCAAGGACTAAATAAAACCACGTTCCATCCAGATGAAAATAAATAAATAATAATAATAATAAAGAAATAGCTCAAGGTCTGGGCAACTCACAAGTCATTCTGCAGCAGAAGATGCAGTGACACAAACTCTGACCTTTCACAAGTCTGAGCACAGAAGTTGGGCACAAATGACACCAAATTCCTGCCCAAAGCCCAGGACAGGCACAATCCCTGCTGGAAGTGAGGAGCAGCAGCTCCAGCAGCTGCCACCAGTGAGCAACCTGGAGAGGTCACCCCGTGGCTCAGGATTTCTGCTCTGTAAGCAGGGCACTGCAGGGACACTGGGACACTTGCCCTCTCTGCAGCTTCCACATCTCCATTTTTCAGTCTCCACTTCTTTGAAACAAGTAATCTAATAAATCTAATATATCACCTTAAAAAAAAAGAAGCCAAGAGCACGTCACCATGCTAACACTGTAGCAGTGGTTACCAAATATTTTCCTCATTCTTTTGTGCTCACTTGACAATGTTTTCTTTTCCAGCACTGCCAAACAGGAGATGAATAGCAAGCTAGGACAAAAATGTTAGACCCACAGCTGATAAAAACTACTGGGAATAGCCCGTCCAGAAGCACCACACCTGCCCCAGGAATGCAGCTTTACCTTCAACCATTCTGTGAGGCTTCCATGAGGCCACAGCAGAACTTCATGAACTCACACTTTGCAGTGAGGAGCTGCTTTATTTGTAAAAAACAAAACCAAACCAAAACCCACACCATCCAAACCACGTTAGCCACTTGAGAGAACAAGCTGTTCAGGATTTACCACAGGCTGGCACCAGGGCTTTGGTCCTGATCCCACTCAGGTCCCCTCGGCACAGCTGCTTCCCACGCTTCAAGCATCAGCCCTAAACCCTCAGGTACAACTCCAACCACCACTTCAGGCTTCTCTCCATGAAATAAGCCAGAATAAACTGGATCTGTTTACCTTTCACAGACTATAACCTAAACCCATCGCTGCTTGGCAGTGCTTGCTGGAAGCAGAAGCAGGAGGTGTGGAGGGATGGCTGCAGGGAGCTCCCCCCTGGGAAGGGGCTTCTCCACACACCCAGCATCTCCCCCAGGACATTTAATTCAGATCATCCCTCCTGGAAATAACCCAGAGCCTAGGGAAGGCATTTAATGGGAAAGGGAGGGGACCCCTTCCCCTGAAAGAACATCCTGCTTCTGCCCTGCTCCTGCTGCACAGGTCATGCTGCTCCAGTAACTTCTATTTCATGACAAAGTAGTAATTATCCTGAGAAAAAACAACTCTTTTTCTATAGAAAAGGAGAATAATGATAATTTCCTATTGGCTGCAGAGTGACAGCACAGAACTCATTACAAACTTAGCATTTTTTTTACTGAGAATTAACAAAAGCTGATGGACCTTCCCACTCGGGCTGCCCTGGGAGGGTGAAACGTCCGACCTGAGGGCAGTGTCAGACTCTCTTCTTCTAATCTGAGACAAACAGGTGGGTTTAAGGGGCATGGGGAAAGTCTCTCTCATGAAATCAACAACATCCTTCCTTGTTCCCAAAACCTGGACTAAGCGTGTTCCCTGGCAAGAGAAAATTCCCACCTGTGCTGCAGAAAGAACCCAGCTGGGAGCAGAGAGGCAGAACCCCCCTCCCTGCAAGGGCTCAGGGGGCTGGGTTTATATTAAAAAGCAGGGCTGGTTTTGTATGAAAAAGCAGCCACACTATAGGTACTATTGCTAGGTAAAAGCTGCCAGGAAACCACGGGAATCACACCACATCATCTACCTCGGGGGGCTCACAAAGGCGGATGGATAGCTTACAAGCTCAGGTGGCTCTGAACTCGTCTGCCTCTTCCTCAAAGAGGAAAACCTCTGCTGACTCCGGACTGAAAACCTTCGGAAGGACTCCCTGCTGCGGGATGCAAAGTGCCTGAAGGAGGAGGTTCTCTTGAAGGGAGTCCTGCTGCCCCCGTCCCCGCTCGTCCGCTCGTGAGCAACCGCAGTCGTGACTAAATTTAGTGCTTCCTGTAAGGATCTCCGCACTGTACCCATCCACTGGGTCATGTGAGTTTGTGCCACTGTCAGCTTGTCTCCAAGGTAATCCATTTTTTCCTTTCCCCTCCAGCAGAGATAAGAAATCGATTTGCAGGAGGCAGTTAGTGTAAAATATATTCGCTCCTCAACGGCCCTGATTTTACTTGGCGAAACGATTCCACTGATAAAATATTTCCAGCTGATGGGAAGAGCACTACACTGTATCCATCAGCATGCTGAGATGTGAACAACGAAAGGTACGTGAGGCTGGAGATGGGTATTTGTCAAGTAGGAAAAAAATAGAAGACTTTTCCTACTTACAAACAGATCTCCAGAGTTGCATCAAAACATGTCTCGTTCAGCCATGTCAGAAGAGAGAAAGCGAGGTCTGAATCCTGACACAGTCACCTGAAATCAGTCCATGTACCAGCACAGGATCAGTCTCTTAATGTCTCATTCCAGAGCCGGAAAAGAGTCCCTTTTTAAGCCAAGTTTTTGTAGAAGGATAAAAAAAATCGTATTCTTCTGTCTCGGCAGCTTTTCAGGTAGGAGTGCATTAAACAAAGTTCTGACGCTTCTATACAATCCATTTAGCAGCAAAACAATTAGATCTTCCGAGCAAGAAATCCAGAATTACTTCCTTCCCCGAAACAACCCCTCTGCAGGCGGGTCTCACAACCCCCTCCTGAGTGGTCTCCCCCTCTTCAGAAGCATCCTGCGAGCCCTCCCCTCCGGATGGCAGCTGCCTGGGAGCTGGAGGGGAACCGTGTCACGCCTGCTGCCTTCAAGCTTGGACCTGCCGCCTGCTCAGAGCCTGCCAAAACCTCTTCTGCATGACATCAGCTCCTCTGCTCCAAGGGGGGCTTCAGGACAGAGGAATGCAGCTGGGGACAGCCAGAGGCTGGAGCAGGACCCGGCAGTGACTTTCCCCTGCCACCAGCTGGAGGAGCTGCCAGGCTCCTGGGTGTCCCCAGCCCGGGTGGCCGAACACTCCCCGGACAAGGCGTGAGAGGTGACACAAAGCTGGTGTCCTGTTCCCTCCTCTCTGTCCCTGCTTTGCCTCTTCTCCGGAGAGGAAACAATGAGGTAGGTGACACCCGCAGAGGTCTGCCCAAGGAAGGATCTGGGCTGGGCTTTATTGGAGTACAGGCAGCGTTACCATGGCAACCGAGGGAACAGCATCTGCTTGCTGCCTAAGCAGGCAGGAGTTGCACAGATCTATTGGAATGATTCATAGTTTGCCCGTGTCACGTGGACTTCCAGATTTTAACCCTTCCTTGGGAACCCAGCAGCGTCCCTGCCAGGGGGTGCCTGACACCAGCACCCAAAGGTTCCCACAAACCCAAACCCACACCCGCTCCCCCCGGGGTGCTCAGCCACCACCATCACCTCAAAAAGCTTTACCAGCTCCCAGTAGATCCTTCCAGCTGAGTGACCATGCCACCAGTGCCAAGTTAATGATTAAGCCAGAAGCTCCAAACCCAGCTGAGCAGGGATGACCATTCCCAGCAGTATTTTTTTCCATTTTCACTCATTGCTCACAACTTCCACAAGCCAGGGCTCGCTGTCAGTCCCCAGCTCTGCTCCCTGGGACACCCCAGGGTTGGTGTTGTCACCCCAAAGCCTGGAAAGGATGGAGGGTAACAGAGGACCCCATGGATAAAAACAAGTAAATCTGAGCAGTCAGATGTCACCAGCCACGGAATTCCTGGAAACAGCCTGGTCGGGAGGAGAGCAGAAATAAAAGCTCCAGTTTTAAACCCACAAACACAAGTAGGTGTCCAAATTCAAGACGTGACTAGTTCAGGAGAAAGAGAGGGATGAAGGTAAGAAAGGCATGTTGGAAGCTGCTGACCTTCTTGTTTATTCAAGGAGGTTTTTGTTGCGTTGCTTCATTTACGCCACAAAGTACCATGGTCTTGCATCATCCTTCCCTCCCCTCAACCTGGCAGGAGAAGATGTCATGGAATGAGTAATTTCTAAATAATGTTTTTATGAAACGATTCTCACATAAAGATTTAATGTCTATGAGAAATGCTGCTTGCAAACGTGCCCACAAGCACAAGAAGCCCTGGGGCAACAGGCTGTCCTGCCTTCTAAGAAGCATTTCTAAGAGCTGAACTCCAGCAACCCAACTCCAAAAAAAAACTTTGGTGACAAAATGCAGCATTCTCTGCCTTATTCTTCATTTCTGGATACATTCTATTTGTTTCAAACATTCTCAAATTCCCAGTCTCATAAAACCCCTCGGAGTTAAAAAGGAATCCAGGCAACAGAGAAAACCCTTTTTTCCTCACACAGCTCTTCTTTTGAAGAGCTACAGAGTTGTTTTGTATGGAAATGGAAAGAGATACCCCCAAGCTGGGTGCTGCTTATACAGAAGCAGAAAAAAAAAAAAAATGTACATTTATTCTGATACTGCTAGAGAGGGTTCCTTGGGAACAATGACGACCCTGTGTCCAAGGCTGACACCAAAACCTGCTACTCGGTTGCACGCTGCTTAATCCAAGAGTTGTATTTCAAACATCTGTGCAGCAAGTGTAGCTCCCTGCTTGCTGCAGTACAGGGATTCTTCATGAGGCACTTTGCTATTTTAGATGGTTTCAAGCTCTGTCTGATTCAGTAGCCCCCCCAAAATAGCAGTCAGAGAGCTCTGGACTGGAGCTGCCGTGCAAGGCAGGCAGCAGCCCCTTCACCTAAACAGGACAGGCAGAGAAGTGAAATGTAACCAAAATGGGAGGAAATGTCCCAAAATGGGAGGAGATGCAGGACCAGCTCCATCCCCAGAGCCCCAGCAGGAGGGTGGCTTCCTCACAGCTTGCTGCAGGAACTTCTCACCCAGGGATGTGACTCGAAGGATCTGAAAATCCTCTAGAGAATGCACCTCACCTTTTTATTAGACCTCCCCTGGAAAGAGTGAGATGTTATGCCCAATTTACCATTTCTGTCCTTAGAAGATGGGAAAAACTGCTGATTTTTATCTGCAATAATAAATTTAGCAATTTTTGGCTACCATATGGGTGGGTATTTAAGTGTCCTCTGCATCTAAATTACTGATTTGATTTACACCTCAATTAACATCATGGCAAAACGCTTCAGAGGATCAGATGTGCTTTCACCATCAGATTCAAACGGGTGAGGATTTTTCCAGCTGGAAGGCAGTAAGTGACTGCATGTTCTCCTCCTCGAGCTCCATACCCAAGTTCTGCCTGTGGACACACAAAACAGGCCAAGAAAGCCTGGGCTCCCCCAGGAGCACACCTACTCTCTTTTATTTCTTTTCTAAAGCTCCCCAGAATATGATGTTCTGGAGGGCTCCACACAGCCTTCCCAGCTGGCAGAAGTTCACAACTGTATTTTAATTAAATAACAGCATGTGGGTTCCACAAGGGCCCCATTTGCTTCTTCTCTGGTGGAGCCACTCATCTTTTTATAGAATAAAGAACATTGCCCACACCATACGGGTGCTCTGTAATGGTCTCCCAGCCACTTCAGGCCAGCAAGGGTTTGTTTCTGAACCAGAACAGCACAAGACCATCTCCTGCCTTTGAAAGCCACCAGTGATTATCCCCCCTGCACCCCCCAGAGCTGCCAGGGGGCCCCACTGCTAACCAGTACTGCAGGACTAATTACCACAGCAGCAAATGGGACCTCCTCACTCAGACGTTGCTGAATACTTTGATTATTAACATCTACTCCAGCTCACAAGCACAACCCTGCACAAAGATCCCTATTTTTTCCCTCATTTGGTAGAAAACAAAATTCTAGGGTTGCATCATGCTCTCCAAAAGCTTCTTTCTAGCTCCTTTTGAGCTTCACCTGTTCTCAAATCCATGAAACCGTGGTAACAAGTACATGGGATGGGAAGGTCAGACTAAGCCCAGCAGATAACCCACCCCCAGGAGGCAGGTGGAACCCCTCAGGGTCTTTAGAGGTGGCTTGATCCTCCTGTCCCCCACCACCTCCCTTCTGGCAGCACAAGCCTGAGTGGATCTGGGAAGGCAATCCAGCTCCAGCCCTCTCAAAAGGGTATTGGGGATGAATTTTCACCAGGACTGGATCCCTGCATGGTGCAGATGGGCAACATCAGGTTAAACTGCTTGCAAAAACTCTCCTTTCCCTTGTGGAACCCTCCACCAGGAACCCATCCTCCTTCCTCCCACCCCATCACTCCACTGCAGCAAGTATTAATAATTCATGCATTTCTTAAGTGTTTTCTGTGAGACATCATCCCACGCACAACCAAACATGAGGATCAAGTGCCTGCAAAGATCACGACAGCATCACTTCCACCTCGGGCCCCGTCATTTCTCCATCTCAATTACACTCTGTCTCCAGCAGGCACAGAGGAGCAAAGCCTGCCCTTGTAAGGCTCTTCTGGGCTGGCATTCCTCATCCACTCTTTCTGTTTCATTAGTAAGAGAACCTAATTTAACCTGTTGTGTTTGACATTAGGGACTATTTTAAGCCTCAGCAAGCTTAGCTGCATGGCTCCAGCCTCAATTACCCTGGGGTTCCTCAGACACTACAAAACAACTTGGTTTTTATATCCTCCTTATTTTTTGCCTCTGTATTCTTTTTGCCATCTTAATGTCCCCTTCCAAGGACCAACAAGTATTCCTAACCAGAGGCTCAAGTTCTCACATGTAACTTCCCAAAGTTTTTACCGTGTCCCCTTCAAATTCTCATTTGAAGTAAACCAGAAATGCTTCAGTTCTCAGGCATCTGAAATCCTAAGTAATATTCTCAAGGCTTCCCAGCCCACATCAGTCCTGATCCATCCCCCAACAGCTCCAGGGTCCCATTGGGTCAGCAGGGTCCTGGCTGCACATCTGGTGGGGACACAGAAGCCCAACAACTGGGGCTGTTTGGGTTTTTTTCTTTCATTCCAAACCAAGACCAACTGAGCTGCTTTCAAACCATCTTAACTTGGGCAAACAGATAAACACCTGGATCAGGGAAAACCTGAAAAACGCCCAAGTTTCTATCAGGTAAAATGGGCAGAAACAGTTTAATTGTCTGCCAGGTTAAATCTGACTCCCAGAATTACAGGCACTTCCCCTGTCACTGTCAGGGAGCTGTCACAACTGTTCACACAACTCACTGCACAGAGTCATCAATTTTCATCTCTGTTCATAGCACACAGCAATCTTTTTCATTTAATCTTAGAAAAGAAAAATATCACAGAGCTCAAGTTAAACAAAAGGTGCATGAACAAATGGAACTGTTGAGGCTCCTGCACCTGTTTATACTTGACAGAGTTCAGAACCCAGCACAACTCCCAAACCTAACAGACTGCTGGGTGCAGGGCTGCAGAGGGATGCTGTGACCTGCATCCTCCAGGGGAAGCAGAAATAAATCCCTTGGATCCCTTGGTCCAGTCAAGGCCTGCTCTGAGAGAGGATCCATCCCAACACCTGGACTGACTCACCTGCCACAAGCCCCATCAGCAGTCTGGGCTCAAAAGAAAAAGGAAAAAAAAAGTAGGGAAAAAAAAAAAGGGGTTGGACAGATGGAGTGTTTTAGCAGGACTTTGCACAGTGTCTATACACAGACATCTCTTTTGTAACCTGAAACACTGGGTACCTCAATATTTGCACAAAATATTTGTTTTCTATTCCTACTTGCCTTTCTGGCTGAAACCAAGCAAATCAAGCTCACGTGTATTTCAGTTTGGGCTTAGTCAGAATTTAAGAGAACTTGCACAGAATTTGACATGAAACGTGTTCCTCCATACACAGAGCCAACTACAACAGAAACTGAAATTCCATTTCCAGATTTTTTTTCTTGTATTAGGTTATTCTAAAAGCCCAAGAGTCCTCACAAACCAGAGAGCAAGGAGACTGTAGGAGCAATTGGTCCTGGATCAATGGTTGGAAAGTTTACACAAGCACACATTAACACAAGAGACTTGTAAGGAAAGGTGCTAAAGCACTCCATAAGGAACCTCAGTGTGGTCCCCAGCTATTTGAAAAAAATTTATTTTAAACAGGAGTAATAATAATTCCTCAAAGAAGTACTGCATTCCAATCGTGGGAAACACTTATGTTTTGCAAGCCAGTGCCAGTGGTTTTGCAGACAAATATTTTTTATTTATTCCTCCGGATTGAAAAGCAAAATGAAATTTCTTTGTATTTATGCACCAAAACTGCAAAAAGGTCTGGTCATAAAACTGGCTTTGCAATTTGCCTCTGAAAGCTGAGTTTCATCTTCTGGAACAGGCCACAACAACTCTGCATTTATCATCCAGACAAACTTGATTCAGGAAAACATTTGCTAAGAAACTCTCCCTTTGAGGACATCAAATCTCCTGACACACAAGGGTCCCCCTGAAAGGGGCTTCAGAGAAGAAAAAGAAGGGGATTAAGAAGTTCCCTGCAGCCCTGGGGCAGAGGTTTGGCCCAGAGGAAGGAACTCTGCCCAGGTTTCACCACCCACATCTTCTTGAGCATCAGCTGAGAGAGGTCCCAGCCTGACCACCAAACCTGGAGCACAGAGCTGGCCATCCACAGGCTGCAGAGAAGGCAAGAAAAAGATCAGGAACCTTGCTGGGACATCATCTGTACCCCTCTCACGCAAGAAGCACGTTAGCACGAAGGACATGAAGCTTTTTATCACCAGGAAAAGTTGTGCAATGTTTGCTCCAGAAGGTCAGACACCCAGCAGAGCTGAGCTGCCCACAGCCCCTTCCCAGCAGGACACTGGGTCCCCAGCCCCACCACCCCCTCAGGTCTCACACTGCCACCTGGGTCACAGCCACTCCTTGGGCTGCCAGGCTCTGAGGGTAGACTTGTCTGGTTCTGTCAAAGACAGGGGACACTCCCACATTGCCACCACAACACGGCAAAATCAAAAAAATAATTAAAAAGAATAATTAAAATATCACAGGACTATCACCTCGGTATGATAACATCCTGCACTTCACATTCTCCTTTAAGCAAAGTCACATTTCAGTATGACACTTACACTTCTCATGGATTTAAACCAAAAAATGGTAAGAGAAGGGGCAAGAAGAGCAGAAAGCAGAGGCACAGGGAGGCTTACAAAGTTCCAAATGCATTTGAAAACTGCACTTTCCCCCAAATTAACCAATGTTAGAAGAAATTGGAGAAGAAAGGGAAAAAAACCCAAACAAACTTAAATTTGCATCCTTGTTTTCCTTGCAGAATTCCACTTGTGACAAAGGGAAAGACATTAATAAATCCTATGACTGAACATTTCATTTGTAGTCCAAGCAGAGAGGTCAGCCACCCCCCTCTGTGCAAAATGCTGCACACTCCTCCAGCACTATGTGACCATCCTCTGGTTAACAAAAATCCCCAAGCCAAGGTAATTGTGAAATACAACTTGTAATCTAAACTTTTTAACCATTTAGGTCTAAATATAATTACCAGTAAAACAACAACCAACTAGAGTGCCAAGGCAGTCTTACAGAAAAATGTTAATTCTTTTGTCCCCCAAACTGTGTTTCTCCTGGGGTGAAGACAGACCCAGTTAAACACCCTGGCCATGCAGAGTTCTTGTACCTTGAATTGTTCCAGTATAAAACAAAGCCACCAACGTGAAAGCTGAGGGAAGAAGCTAAAAATACACTATGTTGTTTGAAAGGCCATGCACATAATCATTCAGCACTTCCCTTCCATCTCAATGGAGGAGGAAAAACTGAAAAAGAAAACAGAAACAGGAAGTTCCTACAGCACAAATATTTGGGAAGGCACTAAAAACGTTTTCTTTACATTCCTTCACGTCAAAAGGAACAAGGCAAGCAAAAGATGGATACGTTGGGGTTTTTTCCGTTTATACAAATAAAAACCCACCATGAAGGAAGTTTTTGTTGATAAACATGACCATAAAAACACCAAACAATCCCTCCAACCTGGGCTGAAAAGTACAAACTGTGAGCTCAGCAGCACGTCAGAGCTTTGGTGTCACCTGCAGAAGGTGCCAGGAGCTCTGGTCCCAACATCACCCAGAAACCCAGTGTGACCCTCATCCCTCAGAAAAGGAACCTGCTTGCACCCAGGATTGTCCAGAGGTCCCAGTCCCAGGTGAGGCTGCAGAAAGGCACCCACCTCCCCTGGGCACCCTGGGCACCTTCCTCCTGCCAGGGCTTGCTCCTTGGGAGAGGAGAGCAGCACCCACCTCACTGCAGCCTCCTTTGAGGGAGCTGTAGAGAGGGAGAGGATCTCCTGGATTTCCCACCTTGAGCTATGGAGCAAAGCCAGGAGTGAGCCCTGCAGCTGCCACCTCCAACCCAGTGATCAGAACTTGCCAGGTCTGTGCTGTGGTCAGCAAATAATCCACACTGCCTCCCTCAGTGGGCAGGTATTTGTTAGCCTCAGCCATCCATCACAAACCAAACATCTTTTTTTTTCTTTTTTTTCTTTTTTTCTTTTTTTTTTTCCCCCCAAGCTCCATTCAGGCTTAAGATTTCCCTTCAGTGACTTTGCCAGAGCAGCTCTGCACTGCAGCACAAAGTCCTGGCCCACCACGCCAGGACTGCTCTCCCCATGCTCACCTTGCTCCCTGATGTTTCCAAACACCCCCTTGGCTGCAGGAGCAGCTCACAACTGCTCCAAGGACGGGAACAATAGTGGGAACTTGGCCACTTCCCAGCAGCAGGAGGTGGCCACAGCAGCCCAGGAAGGCAGGAACTGAGTCACCGCCACTGCAAAGCAAAATATCAGGAGGGAGGCAGAGAACTCACCTCTGCTTTGGGAGCAGAAAGGGGCTTGAACTCTCCACTTCAGCCCCATATCAGGAGCATACGACTACTTCAGACTCCAGCTGAGGGGGAAGGGGCTGGAGCAGACAGCCCCCAGCTCCAGCTGCTCCATGACAGACTCCTTGCCAACAAAACCCACCCCACCTACCAATGGTGACATCCTCCTGATTGCCTCCTGGGAGGCACTATTTCATAAAAAGCATTTTATGGCAAATTAAACTTAATGACACCCCTAATTATAACAAACTGTCCTGGACTGTGCTGGGGGAGGTCTGAAGCTGCCTGAGGACAAGTGGCCCCGGGCCAGCACACCAGCATCCCGTGGCTGAACAGCACTCTCTCGTGTTCCTGCTGGGAATGGGCTTCCTTGGGCTGGTTTCATCTGTTTGGTCTTAGCAACGAGGTAAAAGTGAGAATCCCTCTTCTGCAGCAGCATTCAGGAATGAGGAAAAACCCTTTCCAAACAGATTTTTCCCTGCAAGGGGCTCGGGGTTACTCAGAGGAAGATTCAGCTGCTATTGGCACAGCAGGAGCAGCTCAGACATGACCTGGCTGGGTGGGATTTTTACCTCTTTAGAAATAAAAAAAAAAAATAACGAATGCCTGGGACTGCTACAGCCTGATCATCAAAAGCAAACCCTGCAACAGAGCAGCAGCAGAGGCTGCCCCAGGAAATCCCCAGCAGAGAAAAGCAAAGCGATGCCAGGCACTGCCGGCCCCAGCAGCCTCCCCTCTGCAAAGCAGGGATCACCAGCACCCTGGGGACCCAGGCCAGCACCAGGGTGCCCTGCCACCACCCTTCAAATGCTGCTGTGGTGACACGGTGTGCCAGCACTGTCATCAGAGCTGCCACTTCCTCTGCAGTCACCCCATAAAGAGGCATCAAAACCGCTGGGGAAAGATAGGGACCAAAAACCTCACTGAGACAAACCTGACCTCTGCCTTCAATCCCCCCACGTTCTTCTGATTTTTATGATTGTTCATGACTGCTGATAAAGAATAAGGAAGGGGTTTTAAGCCATGGTGCTGCAGGGTAATGTCTATATAAACCAAACCCGTTTCTTCTGCACGTTCACAGGTTTGCTCTTTGAACACAGACAAGCACCAAAACTGAGAAGAAACAACCCAAGAATGGCCCTAGCAGGACCAGGAGACTCACCACCAGCATCCCCACTCAGGAGCTCACTTTCATTCCAGCTGTCCATCCCAGCATTACATATTTCTAGCACAGAGCTATGGGCCTGAGGAGTGATTCTCTGCTCCTGATGGGACACGGGTGTCCCACTGACCACCAAACCAGCCAGGGCCACTCTGGAGGTGGCTGTGACCAAAGTCAGAGGCATTAAAAGCACAGCTAGGACAGCTCACCCCCTAACACCAACCCTCTGCTCCCCACAAGTCCTGCAGGGTTCAAAACCAGCTCGGACTCCTCTTCTTGTCCTTCAGCACCCACCCTGGAACAGATCCAGAGCTTTCCTTATCTCTTGCCACCACAAGCAGCCTGGCTCCCACTCACCAAGCTGGCTTGTGTTACCTGCCCCTCCTTGTGACACAGATCATTATTTACCAGTAAATAATCCTGCTGCTCCTCCAGCAGCCAAAAAAAAAAAAAAAAAAAAAAAAAGGTAAGTTCCATCACCCAAACTCAGCACCCCCCAGAATGCCCTGGGGCAGAGCCAGAATTGCTCACAGCTTTGAGGTGGCTCTCAGAACCAACTTATAGAGCTCCACCAGTGTCCACAAGGCAGCCAAAAAAGCCAGTTCTTGGAGCAAGGGCTTCACAAAGGAAGAGGAAACCTCATCTCTGTGGCTGCAGCCCTGGGGTCACTGGTGCAAGAAGCTCAACACCCCACTGAACCCACCCCAACTTCTGCCAGTCAGACCCAAAGATGTTCTGGATCAGCTGCAGCAAAGCTTCTCAGCATCTGGAAAAAGGATGATGAATACCCCATGAACCCTGGGAAAGACTCAAATATAACACATGCAGCACAGGGCCATGGGAAGATCAGCACTTGAATACATGATTACAGTAATTAACCAACTGAAGATGATGAAAGATCACAGCTAGGAGGAAGGTAGATGGCAGAGCAGAGGAGGAAGTGATGATGTGGAACACAGGGAGTGTTGACTCAGTCCCTGGATTTCAGCTGCTGAGTTACAGACCACCCCAACATGTCTGGTGACCACAGCTCAGAGCTCTGCCTCTGAGCAGCTCAGGATGTTTGGATCCCTGCTCGATGGAAAAGGCAGAGAAAGGAATGAGTGCTGACTGCTGGGTGCTGAGCTGCCAGCCCTGGAAACACAGCAGCCCCTGGGCAGACAGGACCAAGCTTCCCCTCTCAGCAGCAAAAGCTCAGGTTGGATCTCCCACCACTTGTAAGAAGCAAAGAGGGATCAATACATTGCTGCACTCACAAACCCACAAGGTTCTGGGAAATTTCTCCCCAAAACAAGCACATCTGGAGAGTGAGGAGAGTTACTGAGAGGGAACCACACGGGGTGGTGCTTAGGAATCCTGCTCTTCCCTCTCTCAAAGAAACATCAACTCATCTGACCAAAGCCAGACTGATGTCAGAGCAGCCAGAACTTCTGGATGCTTGCACAACCACCCTAAAGACTCAAAAAAGCCTCATGCAGCAACCTGCAGGGCTCCACCAGCACTCCTGGCTTCCCTCTGAGCTGGGGGTTCTGCTGGGTGGTACAGAGCAGCTCTCAGCACCTCTCCTCAGTCCATCTTCTGCCACCAAGGAGCCCAGTGCTCAGCCTTCCCCAGGAACCTGCTCCCCAGTGACCCCCTGTCTGTGCCACGCACCACACACTGAAGGGAACAGCAGCCCAGGGTCCTGCAGCACACCTCAGGAAGGCTGCAAATGATCCCAGGTTTGATAAGCTTGCTCTTCTCATTATTGCAGCTCAAATTGAAAGGGAGCTCCAGGTTGAATTACTGGAAAGAACTCTGCCTGCATCTAATGCAACCCCGGGCACAAAACACTTGGCCAGACACAAAACCTGCTTTTCAGAAACTCAGAGCTGCCCCTCAGCACCCCTGATGCCAGGAGGCAGAGTCCTGGGGGGCACTCAAACTGTGCTGGGCTCAAAAAATACTTCAGGGGATTTCTTTGGACAACTTTGCTCCTATCACAAGAACAGATCCCTGCCCAGAGACCAGGAGACAGCAGCAGACTCCTGGCACTGTGTGTCCACTCACAGCCAACACCACCACCAAGGAGTAAAACCTACACAGAAGAAGAAATTCAACTGATCTCTAACTCAAAAAGTAGCTTCAAAATGGATTTTCATTACAATATTTTTAATTAAGAGTTACAGGTACATCTGCCTAATGAATTAAGTATCTTAGCTCTGCAAGAGAGATTAAATAACTCAACACAAAGCCTGACAACTAACCCTGACATCTCTGGTTACTCCTGATTGTAAAGAGAGAGTACAGATAAGTATCTCCTTAGCAGCCTTCATCTGTAACATCAAGACAGAAACTAACAAGAGGCACAGCCATGTGCTTCTCTTAAAATTCCCTTTCATATATATATATTTAATAGCACGGATATCACAATTGTCTTTCCAATAGTTCCTGGTAAACAGCAGGAGAGTTACACCAGTGAAAATGTCTGAGAATACTTCAAGGCCTGTAAAAGAGCATAAACACAGAGAAAGTCTGACAGACCTGTCCTGTTCCAGCCTAAAACTGCACCACATTGGGATCTTCTGAGCTGATCACAAAATTTGGTCTGCTGGGGTTTTTTTCTTGGTTTTACAGAAAGATCACCAGATACATGTGAAAGCAAAAGCATTCAGAGATCTCTCAAGCCTCAGAGAACACCCACCCCCTCCCTTTCTGAACTCTGACAGATCTATCACACCACTTTTCAAACACTCAATTTAGAGAAAGCCTCTTAAAACCTAGCTAGCCAAATAAAAATAAAAACAACTTCAGAAATGTCCAAACTGCCACATTTTACAATACTAGAGCCTCCAACAGGAGTTTTAAAGAAAATATTTTCTCTCCCAGCTGCAAAAAAATTCACAGTAGGCAATCTCATCTCCTTGCTGCCCACAGCAAGCACAAAGCCAGGGTTGGAAAATTCAACTCTGAAGAAGGGAAGCCAAGACTTTGCTATAGTTTCAGAATGGGCCAGCAAACAGCAAACATCAAAAGGTCTAAAGTGTCAGTGCAGATAACATGCTGAAAAAAACTGCCAGATTAATGCAGGCAATGCCCCAACCAAATGAAACCTGAGACCTGATTAGTGCAGAGGAAATTAAAACATGAAGTCGTTCTGGTCAAAGCTGCACAGCAGCTGGTCAGAAAGGCTTCACAAACCCAATTCACCTTTTCTAAATGTGAAAAGGTCAGAGAAATGGTGATCACTGTGCAGAAAGGACCCCTCAGAGCAGGCAGCCCAGCCCAGGCTCTTAAAAAGAGCTTTTCACTGAAGGAGACCCTAAGGATTATTTGCTGAGGAAGTGCTCACCCAGAGGAGTGAAGCCCATGAACCCACTCAAATTAAAAATAAGTAAGGAATTGTAAAAACCCACTTGGAAAGCCACTAGCACTGGACATTTTAGAGGAACAGCAGGCAGCAGCTCCAGCCAGCAGTGGGAAGGAGAGCTCCTGGGCAGCAGCCCCCAGAGACCCAGGACAGATTTTAAACAAATGGGGAAGAATGTTTAATACACAGCATGCAGAAACTACAGCTCCTAGGGTTAGACACAAGCCAGGAAGAAACAAGAATAAGAAAAGCAAGCGTGTGAAAAGCAAGCATAAGAAATCCCTGTTACTAAGAGGGTTTTCTGAGGCACGTTGGAAACAAGGAGGCAGCAGACTGCTTAAGTGAGTATTAAAGACAAAACCCCCTGCCTCACCCAAAGGAAGCCCCAAGTTTAATGTTATTATCCACAGAGAAAGTTATGATTTCTTCATTCAGGAAGAAACTGCAACCTAAAGCCCCAGCTCCACAGGAATATCCTGCAACCCCCTGAAAAGGTCCAGCTCAGGGAGCACTTACCCACAGAGACTGCAGCAACTTCAGCAAACGAGGGCAGTAATAATACTCCATCTTCCAAAGCAGAAAGTTAAGGCCACACCATCCCCTCCAGAGCAGCCTCCTGGCTCTGCCAGCAGAAGTCCAAAGCCCCATGAATAATGGAGGTGTCTGTTTATCAGCCCAGGTCACCACCCCCAGCTCTGGGGCTGCTCAGGAGCAGTGGCTGAGCTCTGGGCACCATGTGACTTAACCACTTCTTATTTAGCATCACACTGCTCAGCCTTCTCCCACCTCAGTAATCTGCAGTGTGTCAGGCTGGAATTAATGACAGTGCTTTGGGTTTTGCACGAAAAAGCCCTTCAGCTGGAAGGGAAAAAAAAAAAAAAGAAAAAGCTTCTAAACCCACTCGGGTTTGCAGGCTGGGTTATGAAACACTATTAATGCCCTGGCAGCCATCAGGGCTGGGAGCTGACCTTGTTTTCCAGTAATGGGCAAAGAAGGAAAAAAAAAAAGAAAAAAAAGAACAAAAATGAAAGAAAAACTCAACTCTTGCTTTTAATAGAAAAACATCTTTTGTGAATGAGAAGAGCCAGAAACAGAAAATGTCTTTTTATACACTACTGGCACGTTCCCAGCAGAGCAAAATCACCAAAAAAGGAAGCAGGGCTGGGAAACCCAGTGCCCAACCAACACTGGGTCACCCTCCCCAGGCTGGGCTCAGACAGAGCTCAATGACCACATGATGGTGTCTTGGGAGCAGGAAAAATGTGAGGAATCATAACATTCCTAGCTCTGTTTGTTTTTTGTTTTTGTTTTTTTTTTTAACCCACGCTGGTTTTTTGATGGGAAAAGGAAGGAGGAGTGAGAGGAGCCAGTCCAGGAGGGCCTCCCCCTGCCAGCACTCCTCCTGCTCCCACCTTTCCCAGGGGGGACACCGGGGAAGTGACACAAAACTGCTTCCAGGACTCCATCACCTCCCTGGCTTGCAACTTGGGTTCTGGATGTCTGAGAAAAATGCCCTCTCCTTTACTAACCACCACCTTAGTAAGGTCTCGTAGAGCTGACAAGTTATTTTGCTTTTCTTCCAGCTGGAGCAATTTTTAGGCTAAGAGAACAATTAGAACATAATGGGGTTTTAGTGCATCTGTTTCTGTCTGGGAAGGAGTGAAGCTCCAGTACCAGAGGTTATACACAATCAGATGAGAAGACTTGTTTTTAAATGGGCAAGAGAGAGACCTGTCACAGCCAGAACTGGAACCAACTGGCGATAAGCCAAACCAGAAGTTCATCTGCACATGTTTATACAATATTTCTCTTCTCTCCCTTGCGGTTCGTTTTCAAAATATTTTTAAGAGCTCACAATTTTCTCAAACAAATCCTCCCCCATCCACACATCACAGTTTCAAAGAAGTGTATCTTTATATGGCTACCAGTGTGGACACCACAAATAAACTTCCCTCACCAAAATAAAACCCCAAAGTTTAATATAAAATAAATAAAGATAAAACCAAAGGCTTCAAAATTATTTGTGCCTACCCCAGTTCCAGGAGCAGACTGCTCTGTCTGAACTACACAAAGCAGTAACTTTGGTTACAAACCCTGGGTGCACTGAAGCTCCTGTTTGCATGTGAAGGGATGACAGCCTGGCATAACAAAACCAAACCCACTTAGTTCTTTGGGGGGGATGAGCTACATCACACATTCCTCAGACTTCAATTCATAAGCCTCCCATCAGGCTGATGACTTACTCAGGAGGTTTGTGGCTCAGTGTCAGAGAACTAAAGACCTGTGTCAGCTGTGATGGAGCTGGGAAAGCCCATCCCTGAAGCTCCTGCTGCAGTTCCAGTGGTCCCCCATGGTACCCTGCAGCTCCAGGGCCTGGCACCCAACCCAAACCCCAAAACCCCCAAACCCAGCAGCAGTTCTGTTGTACAGAGTTGCACCAGGGGCTCGCTGTCCCCCCACCTGCACTCAAGCTCTGAAGGACAAGATCCCACCATGGGGGGCTCTGTGCCATCACCAGTGACCAGCAAAAGGTGCTGCAGCAGTTTTGTTGTCACTCTGCTCCCAGCAGCACCAAAAGGAACGTCAGACCCAGAGCAGGCAAACTGGAAACCCTCCCAAACCAACTGACACTGCCCTGTTCCAAAGTTTTCCTTTCCTCTTCAGAAGAGGAAAGTCACCTATGGGTGGCTCTGCCCTCATCTCTCCCATCCCTCCCAGCCCAAGACAGCCACCAGAGGGAAGTGTTGGACTGCAGATTATCCGGAGTCACCTCACACTTCAGGACTGAGCAGAACACCAGTGCCCTGCCTGGAGACTCCAGCTACCCCAGCACTGCTTCCCACAGCACTTTCCTCCCCCATATTCGACCTTGTCCCAACATCTTCACATATCTGCACTGCCCACTGATGCCAAACAACAGCTTTGAGGGACTGAATGAGAATTGCCAATTCTGTAATTAACACAAGCTCTCCCTCTGATGAACATCCAGCCCGAAGCCCATGCTAGGAATGGGAAGGACAAGGGGATTTCAGCCCTTGGATGCCTTCCATCAAGTTCTGAGACAAGAACTGGAGCAAAATGAGCCTGTTCCCAAAACTCCCATCTTTTGTAAGATCCAGATCTTTGCTTTGTCTCTCAGAACATACAGAGACATGTTCCTCAGCATAAAATTCACCGATGAACTAACGTCAGGAAATCCTTTTGCAAGTTAGAATATCACCCAACAGCTTTAAGTGGGAATTCACCCCAAAAGTATGCACATTAGAGACAAACCAGATTACCAAAAACCCCAGCTATGATTCTACACTGTGTGCTGCCTACAGAAAGAACATTCAACCCATCATTTTTCAGGCTATGACACGGATCTATTTGTCTGCACAACTGCCCAGAAAAACAGAATTTCTACAATCCAACCAATTTAACCATTTCCACCTAAGCTCTAAAACAAACAAAAGCCATAATGATCTAGATGCACTTTAAGAGGTCAGGACAGAAGCTCTTTGCCTAGAAAGACAAATGAACTCGCTGCATGGCTAATACTTTGTGTTTGAAGCTTTGGCCCAGAGCAGGGTGGTGGAACCCCAGGGAGAAGCTTTCTCTGCCAGTAAAGCTCCACAGAAAGTGTCCCTGCAGGGAAGGCAAAGAGTGCTGAAGGGAACAAGGCAGGCAAGAGGCTCCCTTTGCTTCCCCCTGCCCCAAAGAACATACCTTATCCCAAAGAACTGTCCCCTTCTCTGCCCTCCGCTCCTTCCAGAAACTGTGGCGGCTTCTCAGAGCAGAAACCACCCAGAGATCTGTGCCCTCCCTTCTGTCTGCACTCTGCTTGCTCCACTCCTTCCTAGAAGCCTGGTAAAAGAAAGTTATTTATGTTGTTATATCCACATGCATACATACGTGTACGTATCTAAACTGCCCTTTTGAAAAAAACAAACACGGAGAGGAACCTGAAAGCTGAAAACAGAGAATGGGGGAAGAGGACAGGCTGACAGGCATCAGAGGGGCTGTGCATTACTGCATTCATGGGGCACTTTCTTAAGGGCATCATTTGCATTTCACTAAGTCTTTATCACCGATTAAATTTACATAGAAATAAAGGCCACTCATCCAGAAAAAATATAAAATTATAATAATTTGCTTCCTTCTGGAGAAAAAAAAAAACCCAACAAACCTGTAACTGTTGACAGTTATAACATCAGTGTTGAATAATCACTGTTGACAACTTGTAAAATAAACCCCAACTGCTCCTCTTCAAATAATTATACAATTGCAGAGTTAACAATTTAACACCCTGGGTTTACAGCACTAATAAAGTAATGTGCATGTTCTAAAGCGTTTCCAAGCTCTCCATGGAATTATAAATAAACGTTTATACACTTGGAATGAAAATCTAGTACCACACAAGAAAATCCAACCCCAAAGGAAAGGAACTCTATGGCCAAGGGTGGATCTGAGCCCCTGATGTCACAGCACTGGAAGGTGCTATAAAGACCCAATAAAAGCTTCTCCTCCCCTTCAGTTTTAGTGACAGGGAACACCATTTGGCAATACCTTGGTATCCTCATGGAAGAAGGGCTCTGGCTGAGCTGGCATCTTGTGTTTCCACCCATTCTCAGTGCTTTCCAAGGGGAAGCTTTGCCTGCCACGGGGCAGCTCCTTTCTCCCCCAGACTTCCTGCACGAGTGGGAAATTGTCTTTTCCTTGGCGGATCTTCTCCGAGTAGCAGCGCCTCAAATCCGGGGCTGCACTTCCCACCCCGGGGGTGGAGTTCCTCCAGTCAGCTCTGCCTCTCACACTGGAGGAGTCACTCACACACATCACCTTGCTCACAGTGTCTTTGCTCCTCCTGACCACGTTTTTACTCCAGTCACCATCTGCAGACACCTCCAAGACCTGCTCCTTGGTGACCACCTTCTTCTGTAGCAGGCCACCATCTGCCTTCGAGGGCAACCTGGAAGCAAGATTAATTTCCAACTTCTGGTCTGCCTTTACAGGCTGCACCTTCTCAATTACAAATTTTAAACCCTGATTTCTTGAAGCTAAGTTCACTTCTTCATCCTCATCAACGATGAAAGTTTTCTTCCGAGTGAAATCCACAGGTGCATTTACAAACTGATCTGGAAACAAGCTGCTAGGATTTCCCCAGTAGGGAGGACTGAACTTCCTGTCTTTGGACTTCTGTTTATCCAAGTCAGGGCCACAGGATTCCAGTTTCTCTTTGCTCTTTTCATTCAGAATCAATTTCTCTGGTTTGTGGTGCTCTTCTGCATTGTCACCTTGTTTGTGAGTAACAGAAGGGTGATCTGATCCCTTCCACTCTTTCCAGCTATAGGAAGAAGTTCCCCTGTCTGGCACATTTCTTTTGTTCTTTGATGACTTCTCTCTACTCAACAAACTGGGGTCTTCAGAGAGCCTGTCCTGAATGTTACTGGCCTTCACTGATTCTTCTTTATATTCTGCCATAAGTGCATCAATATCAAGAATTTGGGACCTGTAACCCTCCTCAGCCTTCTTTCCAGGGAAATCGTAATTTTTTTCACTACATTTCTGGGGGATTAGTTCACTGTCTTTCTGTGACTGTGCAAAACGCAGGGGGGACCTGGGTTCATGGAAAGAGGAGGCTTTCCTTCTGCTGCTTCTGAGATCCGTTGGAGCTGTATTTTCCAGATCCTGTTTTAACAGGAGAGCATCAACATCTATAATTTTCTCTTTAGAATGATCCAGACCTCTTTCATGATACTGCTGGTTATCTTTCCTAGATACACAAAAATTACTGCATGCCACATTTTTGGAAAAAGTATCTTTGCTTTCGTCCTTGACCCAATCCTTGTTAATGTGCACTTCCCGTGAGTCCTCTCTGCCATTTGTACTGGTCAGACTTTTATTTGGCTGCTGCAATGAAGGTTTGGACCTTCCAGGAAAACCATAGTCCAGATTATTTGCTGCTCCCTCACTTGAGCTAGACACAGTGTTAGTTTCACCTGCACCAGGAGACCCAACAAAGCTTTTCTCTTTCTTGATCCCAGGAATCTGGTAAGTCACTGCAAAGTAAGTTGCCTTTGGCTCAAAGACAGAACTCTGATTCTTCAAGTAATCAGCAGGACTGCCAAGAACAGTTTGGTTTCCCTCATTCCCTTCCAGCCCTCCTCTGAGTTTTTTACCTCTCTTATTAATTGAACTTTCATCCAACTGCAGTGAATCTGTCCGACTCAGCCTTTTGATATTCTCAGGACTCAACCAAACAACTTCTTCTGTCTTGACAGAATCCTGAGGCAAGGTTCTCCTCCTCCACCTTTCAGAAATCTTCAAGTCTGAAACATTACTTCTGCTTCTCCTGATCTTTTCTTCTGGATCAATGACTCTGATTTTTTCACTGTTTTCATGAGCTGCAGTGTCTAAGCTGAAGTCTTGATCTTTGCAACTGAAGTCCAGACTTTTCCTTAAAGCAAAGGCCCTTGACTCCTCCTTTTTAATGGTTAGTACTTGTGTATCAGGATGGTGGCTACTGGAAGATTTATCAAATTGCCCACCTGAAAGCACTGAAGAAGACTGGGCCCCACGTTTATTTACACTTGTTGAACTAACTTCATGATCAAGGTTGGTTCTGAATTCACAGCCATCTGTCCCACCTGATCTAAAACTCCTTTTCTCAGCAGAGCATTTCACCACACCCGACCTCTCCAGTTTATCCAAAGAGATTTCACTCTTGTCATTTCTCATTTCAGAATGTAGTTTGTTTACTTCTTCATTCATTCCCAAATATTTACTTTTGTTTGTAGAATAAGTTATCTTCTCAGCTAGTCTTATGGGATCAGTTTCAGATTTATCAGAGTGTTTTTTCTGCTCAGGTAAAGTGCACTCCCTATCAGCAAGTTCTTTCAACACAGACTGACTCATAAAACCTTTTGTGTCTCTGGCTTCTGAAATAATGTTATCATCTTTCAAGTAGAGAGTTTTACTATTTGTCCGAGCTGGCTGCCCCGTGTGTAACACATCCTCATTGCTTTTGTTCTCTTTCACAGACGATTTTCTAGTTCTGAGTGTCATGGCCTTTTTTTCAGGAGCCATTGTAATGGCTTCACTAAGAGCTCTTTCCCCACACGTCTGAAAGATTTCGTATCTGGGCTCTATCCTTTGGTGAGCTGGAGAGTCTTCTGCACTTTTAGGAGAGGGGTTTTCACTTGGCTCAACCAAACATTTTTCTACGAGGATTCCTGGAGTAATTTTCTTATCTTCACCTGAGCAAGCTGATTTGCCACGTTGTTCTACATCTGCCAGAGGTTTTGATGAATCAGATTGCTTCTGATACTCCTTCTTTATACTAACAGTTTCCTCCACTCCTCCCATCCATGACCGTCTGTTGTGCCCCAAAGCCACCACATCTTGCTTTGTCTCCAGCTCATTATTTATTTTGGGAACAGGATCAGTCCCAGGATGATCAGCAGCAACATTATACCTCTGAACATTATGGTCAAAAATGGTGGCTCGGACAGTTTTAACGCAGGTTTTTTCCACAGCTGTGGTTGGTTTTAATTTTTTTTCCAAGTTGCTTGTGAATGAGACAGAACTTTCACTTTGCTGAGCAAAATGCTGACCCTCTCCCAGGAAGCTTCCCTTTCTCTCTATCTGATCAGGTTTATTTGTTATTTTTAAGACCTGCCGGGGTTTCCAAGAGTTGCCAGCAGCATGGGCTTCCGTGGGATCCGTGCCTTGGGCAAGCTGCAGCTCCTTACTCTGGAAGGAGAAAATCCAACAGTTGAGATTGTTACACCTCTTTTAAACAAACTAAGGGTTTTTTTAAATTTACTTGTATCTACTCTGTGTGACAAGTTAAACACACCCATGTTCTCTGAACACAAAATCCACCAAGACCAAGGTAAGGTCTCTCTGTACTGCTGCACAGACTGAGCAGCACACACACTGAACTTTTTAAAAACTCAAGAGAGATGATACACCCACTCCTTACCAGTGTGTCCTAAAGATAGCCCTACCCCCATAAGCCTATTAGGATTATGTCACTCTTAATACTCTCAATACCCATTTTAAAGTCATTGATGGATGAAAAGCAACGGGACACAGGAGAGTGCTCTCTGCATGCAAAAACCCAGCAGGGACCACATCAGCTGATGCCATTTCCTTACTTTTTGACTTTCCTGCATTTCATGGACAGAGTCGTTTCTAGTTTCAGCAGATTTCTCTGGCTTTGCCTCACTGGGTGACGTCAGACTTGAAAACCTAAGACAGAAGATTTCAGTTACTTTTTTACTCCAGTTAGTTTGCAGGTACACTTCCCACCAATGCAGACTGGTACAAGTTATCCAATAAATTCTATTTCTTAAGGGAGAAACATCCCGTTCTCATGGTAAGTAACAATATTTGGTGGCTTACTCATATCTAGACCAAAGGATTGTTGTTTCCTGAAAACTAGTTAATTATGCAGCTTACTGAATAGGATAAGGCTGTAGAGATCCATCACGATGCACAGTGAAACAGATACTCATGCCTCAGTTGCATTTCTTTTCTTATTTTGATCATAGTGTTGAAAGGTTTGCTGAGAAACATACTATCCTAGAGTTAACAGAGCAGGTGCTGGTAGCCAAACCCCTGCTGCACTGGCCATGGGCTGAACTCTGCCTTCACACCCCCCAAATCCATCCTCCTCCTCCTTCCCTCCCCCACATTGTCACCACAGGCAGACAAGAATGATCCCACTCAGTGCCAGGCCCTGCAGGGTGGCCTCAGGCTCTACTGCAAAGTGCACATCACCAACAATTTTTTATGATTTTGGTATGTAGCAATTAGCAAGTCTCATATTACTTTAACACTGCCATGGCTCAGGCAGAGCAGACAACATCCATCTCCAGGCTTTAATATGACAGCAAAAGAAGATTCCTGTCTGGCTGAAAACCTGACACTCTGTACTGCTGTCAAAGACATTAAAAACATGCTTCTGTTTTCACACAAATATAGAAGTTTGCAAGTTTCAAACTGCAGGATATTGTAATAACAGACATACAGTTACAGTAACCTGCCAAGGCCACAACTGACAGCTTTTTTTTTTTTTTTTTTTTTGCAGCTATCATCAGGCTGTATTTCATTAAATTTTCTTTTCTTTGGGGTGTAGGAAAAGGTGGGAAAGAGGCTGAAGAATGCCAGTATAAAGAATCATCACATTTAGTGGAACCAAACCCAGCAGTTATTTCACTGCACCGAGAGAGAGTTTTCCTGAATGAGGAGAAGCTAAGAGGATTACACCAGATTTCTCTGCAACCTACATCTTTGTTTTGTCTGCAGAAAGTGGCCGGGACAGGAGTGACCTGCGTGGATTTCCTGGCTTCACATCAGGGTTTTCTGTGGTCAGCTCCTTGATTCTCTGCTGGATGCTCACACTCCTGCTCTCCCTCTCGGCAGCTGCCGGCAGCACCTCTGCATCCCCTGACAGGCCGGGGTTTTCTGAGGCAAACAAACTGATGTGTTTTTTAACACTGCCCCTTACAATGCTGCTCTCTTTTTCCAAGGAAGCTGCAGGGCTCTGGGAGCCTGGGAATGAGCACCCTTCCCTCTGAGCCACTCTCTTCCCCTCCTTATCAGTTCTGCTCTCTCTGGGGGTTTCACCGCTCCTGTCACAACCCTGCAGGTTCACCACTGGGGCTGCCTCAGTTTGTTCACTTTTAGATTTAAGCTTCGTTTCCCAGCTGTATTTTCCATTGCTTAGGATGCCCAAGTCCTGACTGCTGCACTTCAGATTGGCTTTAGAAGAGCTGCCTTTAGTAAATTCACTTCCTTCAGCTTTTGGCCCCTTTTCAGCCTGATCATGGCAGCCCCCGGCAGCAGCAGAAGTTATGGAGACATTCTCCTTGCTTTCATGAGATGAACAAGTCTTCTTGCAAGAAGAAAAATCTTTAAGTTCAAATTTAGCTGTCAGGTCCATGGACAAAGGCCTTGGTTTTCTAACCCAGGCTTTCTCTGTAGGAGACTTCTCCTCAGCAGCTTCCACAGGACAAGGCTTTTGATCTCGTAATGATTCCAGAAAAATCGCAGATACTGGTCTGGGTTTTGGCCTTTGCTGCTGCACAGCAAGAGAGAAATCAGCTTTACTGTTGTTATTATTTGCAGCATCGTTGTTTTTCTCTCCTGGATGACCTTCACAAGCATCTTTTTTTTCACCCGTTTTGAGGGGGCTCCAGGAGGCTGGTCTAACACTGGAGGAAAGTGATATCTGCCTGTGAAGGGATCCTTCAGGCCTCCTGGACGGGTCAGGGGGCTGAGATGGTTTCTCCAGCTTTGTGCTGCACTGAAGCTCTTTTGTTTGCAGGCTCCCAAACCCCCTGTGCTCATCAGCTGCCCTCTTCTCCTGGGCCAGGCTCACCTTTGACTGCTCCGTGGCTGCCTCAAAGAGGATGACAGTGTTGGCACTGGGACCAGTATAGAAAGTCATGTTGGTGACAACTTCCCCACCAGCCTTGCTTTCCTTCTCAATCACTTTCTGATCTAACAAGGGAGGAACATTCCCACTTAGCACCCTGACAGATGATGGTTCTTCAGCAGCCCTTCTAATCAGACTGCTTGACCTGAAAGCTGGAACAGGTGGTTTGACATTTGCAAATGTCTCTGAAGATTTCTCTTTAGAAAAAGGCTTGGGGAAAAGTCTTGGTCTCGATCCTAGTGATGGCATTGTTGCAGATCTCAAGGGACTCCCAAGTTTATTCTTCTCCTCAAGAGTCAGTGATGCTGAAGCCCCCTTTGTCTTGTTACTTGCATCTGAAAGCACACTCACATACACACACTGGGATTTCTCCTCACTCCTGATTTCATTTAGGTCGGGGACTGTCGTCAAAGATGCCAAAGCAGAACTTATTTCCACTCTTGTTGCCATAGTTGTAATTACACATTCATCTGAACTGAAAAAATCCAGCAAGGAAAAAGAATCTGGAAAAAAAAAAAGGAAAGAAAATGCAAGTATTGCTGTAAAGTCAGTGTGAACATCAAACAACATCATTCTAATTTAAATTCACAAGGTAGCTGAAGTCAGATTAAGGTGCCTTTCAGATATGCTGCTTCAGGAATGTATCACACAATTAAAGACATACTGTCCCTCCTCCTCCTTCAAAAAATCAGCAAGAAATACCAGTATTCATTGATTAGGCCTAACGACCAGAAAATAAATCACAAAGCCTCCAGGAGGATGGGCACTGCACTGAGTTCCCAGTAGCTGAGGAAGCTGCAAGGGCTGAGACACTTAAAGATAAAACAATTAATTTCTCCTCTGAAGCAGACATCTCAGCCTTGACACAAACATCAATTCCTTTTTACAATACAAACAGATGGCCAAATGCATTCACTGTGTACTTACAAGCTAAGAAAACATCAAGACTTGTGTGTGGAAGGGTTGTTTGTTATCTGCTAGCTCAGGCCTACAGATAAACAATGGAAATAAATGCCCATTCTACAAACCTCCAAAACCTTTGCCACCACTTACCATAACTTGCATTTTCTGCTGCAGCCAACCCACCCAGCCTGATTCTCTTCTCATAGTGAAAACAGGAGCTCAGCCACCAAGATGACACCAAGAGCAGGGATGGGATGTCCTCAGCAGCACTGCCCAGTGCCCTCCTGAAACAAACAGAGTGCAGATTCAGGCATGGCACATACCCCCATCTGCTCAGGTAACACCACCTGAGACAAAAATCCCAAGCACTTCAAGGAAAAAATTGCTGGCTCCCATTTGGAAGTATAGAATCACCTGATTGAACTGTAGATAGGAAAAAAAAGAACGTTTTATTTTTCAGACAGCTGTTACAGAATCAACAAGAAATGGCCACTTAAAGCCTGAGAGGTGTCAGTGAAATGTGAGGGGTCAGTAACTTGGTCTGCAGACCAGATCTGAACCCAAATTCTGCTACAGACTGGAGTGCTGGCAGTCCCTGGTTAGAGGCTGAGCTCTGCAGCCCTGGAAGCTCCATTGCTCTCAGTTTCTTTCTATTGTAAATCTGTAAATCTCCTTTCTGGGACAACAGATGCCAAGTGCTACCTGAGAGGCTGCCCTTCAAACGCCTGATTTTCCAAGAAAATATCACTTTCCCCATGAGTAAGCACTTTTGCCATGACAAAGCAGGTTTTCCAGCATCTCACCAAAGGCAGGAGCTTAGCTGTGGCTTTAATCACATTCTCACTGCAGAGATGAGGGAAAACCAGCAGGAATTAGAACATCAGCAACAAGAGCTAACCTGAATATTTCCCAATAAAAAGGGTATTTAAACTTTGCAGCAGATGCAGGTGGCTACGCAAGGTCAGATTATTTTTTTCTTTCTTGAAAAGCTGTCATATTCTTACATTTCACAGCCCTTCTCTAAGGGGCTCAACTCTCAGTTGTCACCCCCTTCTCCACTTTTGGGCTGTCTTCTAAGAGAGCTCCTTGGACTCCTGGTGCCTGTTCTATTCTGGTGCCTGTTCTATTCTGGTGTGTATCTACCCTACAAACATGCCTGCTTGTGCATTCTGTGGAACATGAAGCCAGCTCCATGCAAGTATTTAAAAAATCCCCAAACATCAGAATATTGCCTTCCTGCATCTGCAGTCCAGAAAAATGGCAATTTCACCTCCAGCTTGGCTTGAACAGACTGCCAGCCCCTGGCACCATGCACTGCAGAGATTTATTTTTGTCCCTTGAGTCTCTGCCTCCCTCTCCCAGGCAGGCTGATGAACTCTGTGAACCTCACCCCTTCCCTTTCATCTTCCAAATCCACTTGAAATTCTGTCTCAAGCACTTAACACACCACACCAGTCCCACCAGTCCCCTGCCAGCCCAGCACCTCGCCTTCCAAAACAGCTGATGGGGAACCTGTCCCTTCCACAGCCTCACAAGATCTTCATGAAGTCTCCCTCCCTCCCTTTCCCACTCCTTATTCTAAGAAACACCTCAAAATCTGATTAAAATGCTCTCACACCCCAAGGATGTGAAGGTTTTGTGAGGTGTACAACAGTCGCACAGGCGATGCTCCCAGGAAATACCACAAAGCAAAAAATTAATCTGTAGAAACAGCACAGGGCCTGCACTACTTGCAGACACATTTGGCTCTATCATTCTGCACTCCTTTTTCACTGGAAAAGTAGAAGGGGGTGCAGAGCTCCTTACATGGAATAAAACTTGATCCTCAGAGGAACGCGAGGCGGCGAGTGTACAATGTGGGACATAATCCTTGCTAACAGCCTACAACCTGTTTCTCCAGCCAACATTCCTGAACCACAATTTATCCATTCTGATGACATTTGATCCCAGTTTTATTGCACTGCCCGCCAGCTTTATATAAGATCCCATTTTTCCCTACGTGATCAGGCAAAGTCAGTTTTAAGGTTTTAAACCCTCGCAGCTTGGATATCCCACAACAGATACATGGTGCAGACAAGTATCCAAAAAAACAAACAAACAAACAAAAAGAACAAAATATTTGGGGAAAAAAGTATCACCTGACTTTGAAAATTATAAAGCTCCTGGAACTTCAAAAAGCTGTACATCTGGAACAGAGGAATCATGTTATCAAAGCCATATATAGCATGCATGAGGTTAAGACAGCCATGCCTCTCTCTAACCATCTAGTCAGGTTGGCAAGGTACAAAATTTGGGGCAATATATATATATAAAAAATCAACTATAAACTCAATTGCATGAGGATTTTAGTTGCTATTCAGTGTTACCACTGTCACTGCACTTCTGCAACTGTAAATCCCTCATTGTCACCTACAGTAAGTGACTCACCTCCCCCGAGCCGCCCCAAGCAGTCACCCAGGGACAGTCACCCAGTTTGCAGGTGGTGCCATGGCCACCTCTCCATGTCACTCCATCCTCTACCCCCCCTCACCCAGCAGAGCACCCAAGCCCCACTCTCACCCCTGCAGCCTCAGCCCTGCTCCCCTCCACCGCTCGGGTTCACGTTTTATGTGCAAAACCGAAGTCTAAATGGCACCAAAACAAGAATTCTGAAATTCTTCCTGCTTGTAATGCCAGGAACAGCCCATGAAAGCCTGTCCCTTCCCCTGTTGCTCTTCTTCCTCAGCTTCCTGACAACCTGAACTCTGATTTTCCCCAGGCCACCTGAACCACTGCAGGCTGTCAGAGATGCATACACTCAAACTGAGCCTGCAGTCCTTAACTTCTGGAGGTGTCATCTGGAAATTCTAATGAAACCAGCCCATGGCACAAAGGATACCAACACTGCTCATTAGAAATCAGAACGGATTATTCACTTCCCAGTCTCAGCTTTGCTTTACCCCAAACACACCCTTTGTGCTCAGCGTTTGCCTGCCCTGCCTTGCCCACCGGCACCACACGGAACCTTCCTTTGCATCACTGCTAATTCCTTTAAGCTTATTAGGACAACAGGAACTGCATCCTGCAGATAATTTTTCCACCATGAATCACGTGATTATTGGCAACTTCCTGGCTCATAAATTATAATATTTTAAATGACACAAAGCAAAATAACCGACAGTCTGTCCCTGAACCTCACAGCAGACAAACCAGTCCGTCCCATCTGACTGCTGGAAGGATGGAAAGCATCAAAAATTCTGCTGAGAAAAATCTCTGCCAAGCAAACAAAACAAACAAACACACCCAAAGTCAAAAACGCAGTTTAGAAAATTGCAAACAACCCCAAAGCATGGCTCCAACAGGCAATACCCTTGGCTGTTCAGGCTGAGAATACTCCAGTAAACTAACACACAGAGAGAAACACAAGCTTTTCCTTCTTTAGGCACAACTTTACAGGCAAATCTGCTCCCAGTGTGAAAACATCACTCCCTTAGTATGTAAACCCAGGGAGAGATTTGTGTAACTGCATACATTAGCAGATCCAGCCCAACTTTGCCTCTGACCACCACCCCCCATCCCACAGGATCTCCCTGGAGCCTCAGAAAAAAAAAATGCAATGTCCCTACCTGCTGCACAGACACAAAACCACCCAGGATGTGCTTCTTCCCTCCTAGTGGCTTCTCCACTACCTTGAATGTTTTAACCTTTTTTTTTTAATAAAAAATAATTTTTAAAAAAGTTGTTTCTTTTCCCTTCCTGTCCTCCCTGACCATGTATCAGCATCAGCCTCCAGCAGCTCATTCCAGTTATCCTGAGAACCACCCCTGCTGCTGTGTCCTGCCCCATGGGGAGAGCTGCTGATAGGATCTGCTCTGCTAATTCAGATTTAATCCCATCCCTTACTGTGCACGTAGGAAGGAAAGAATAACTTCACCATGTGTGCAAACACTGTCAAGAACATGAGACTTGCTAAAGCACCATCAAAGTAACACCAAGAGGGGAAAAAAACCTTTTCCAGAACTTTTATAATTAAGTAGATCATGCAACTAATTCAATTTTTAAAAGGCTGTTTCTATTCTTGGATTTAAGCCTGATTCACACTATTAGTCCCATCATTGACTGAAATGGGATCCATCAGCTCTATTTAAGAGGACACACAGGGTCTCTTAAAGATTAACAAAAATACTGTCACACTGGCTCAAATTTTTAAAAATATTCCTGGACAAATTTATTCACCGAGTAAAAAGAGATAATAAAATGCATTTACATTTTCTTTTCCCACAGTAATAAAAATTAACAGGCTGAGAACTAAAAATACCAATCCCAAACCTCACAGGACAGGTATCTTATGATCTGCAAAGTCCCTTAGGTCCTCCATTATTACTTGAAAGTAATAATATTAGTATCTCAGAGCACTGTAAAATTTACAATATTATTTTTCCATTCCCCATGAGCAAGCCTATCTGAAGCCTCTAGGTTGTTGGGTATTCCAGTCCAGCCCCATCACAAGGATGAAATACTCTGCCCTGACATTTTCTCCCACTGCAGAGAAAGATTAGTGTTTTGTTAAATAAAGTGCCCATCCTATAAATAGCAGCATTTACAAGCACTTGTAAATCTCTAATTGCTATTGCCAGTACCATTGCATAACTAGCACTTGTTAGAGCTTCACCCAGATCTGGCCACTCACTGAAGAACAGAAATAATTCCAGCTATCCTCTCCATTGCACTGGCATCTCAGCACTGGGATGAAAACTTCACACCTTGTATTATAACACCCCTTGTTTTAGTAATTTAAACATTCTAACCCAAGTCACACGGTAGGACAGCTAAATGGGTAACAAATGATAAATCACCCCAAGTAGCCTCAGTAACTCCAAGGGGCCCCTCCAGGCAGTAACATTTACAGCAAACCAGAAATGTGATGGTAAATAGACTGGTATGTCCACAGAACAGCTAACAGAAACCTCAGATAATGTTCTTGATGTAGCAGGACAATCAACTGCTTGAGACAAGCACTGAGGAAAACACATTTATATTAAAATAGGATTGAAGAGCAAAATACAACTGTCCATGGCCCAGAGGGAGGGCAGCTGGGCTGGGGGAGTCATCTCCTCATGGCCTCCAATTCCAGAGGCAAGGATGGGTCTGGGAAAACAGTTATACAGCTGGCCTGCCCCTGCAGCTGCCAGTCCCCTGGAGTTCTCCTCATGTTTTTGTGTCACACACACAAGTACCCAAGCAGGATTAACCTACAAAAACCCCGACACCGGGAGCGAGCAGTGCCAGCCCCAGCCCCTGTCTGTCCTGCAGCCTCTCTGCACTCTGCCCACAGCAAGGACATAAAAAGGCTATTTCCAGAAAACAGTTTCAGAGGTTTGCCCTTTAAAATTGTCTGGGTTGATTCTGGATTAGCAGAATCCCCATCCCTCCTCTCCCACAAACTCCTCTGCAGCAGCAAGTGGGCTTAAAGGAACTCGATTCATCCCAGCAAAGAGAGATGGCTCCAGCCATCAGCTGTGACCACACTTTCCCCTGCATGGCCATCATTTTTATTATCAATTACCCATTTTCAGGGTTTTCAGCTCTGAAAAGATAAAAAAAAATAAAAAATTTCTGCAGCCTGAGTTTTCAGAGCAATTACCACTGTCCTACAGACAATTACGGGCAACTGCTTCCCTGTCGAGATAAACTTTAAAAGCCAAGCTCTTGGCTGGAAGTTTTTCCTCTTCCTACATAATTGCCAGGATGTTCTCCTCAAGAGAGAGATTCCCCAAGAGCACATCAGGCATTTCCTCTGACCTGTACAACTCCCTCATTACATCTCATCCTTCCAGAATTTCATTCTCCACAACCCTCTCATTGACAGTTTTCAGAGTAAACTCTTTTCCCTTCCAAGTTTCACAGAGTGCCTCATTTGTTCAGACCGAGCTAGGGCAAACCATAACTAAAGAAAAAAATGCTTTGAAATGCTGGTGAATCACCATTTTGGGTCCCAGGTGCCGTGCACCCTCACCCTCCTGGGTGAGTCAGCTTTTATTTCCAGCTCACACTTTGCATGAGAGATTCCACCTGGCTCATTACTGGGTGGGTATTTTCAGAAAGCCCCATTTTATTTCTGCAGTTGAAATAGAGGACAAAAGCAACATCTTGATTTCTGCCAACAGAGATGACATTCAGCAGAAAAAAGAGGAATTACTGGCTAAGGCTGAAGTCAGGCTAAAGCATGTCTGTGCAGCAGGTCTGCACCTCCAGCAGCCTCAGAAAGTGAAGGTTTGTTTGCTTATGTCATCAAACATTTGCTTTTGTGGTCAGCTTCCACTCCTGTTAATATTATTTTAGGTTTCATCCTCCTAAATGCATCTCACCCACAAGCACAGCCTGCAAATACCTTCCCCCCATGATATGCAGCTTAGAGTGGGGGGAAAAAAGCATTCCAGAAACAACTGCACTGCCTGCCAGATGAAATATTAATGATCAGGTTTAGCTACAAGCAAGAAAAATTGCCTGTGGAACTGGAAAAAAAAAAAAGAAGTCAAGCCAAGGCTTCTGCAGGAAGATGCTTCAGGTCAAACTCTTCTCTCTGCAGCTCCCCCAGAGGGTCACATCCCCAACACAACCCAGGGTGGATGCTGTCATCTGCAGCCTGGCAAACATCCCCTCAAACCTCTGCAGTATCATTAGAAAACTTCCTCCTGGATCATTTGTAGGAACAACAAGGCTTTCTTGTTGCAGGCAGCTTAACCTGGTTATCAACCTAAAGTAAGTTTTGATGAGAATAAGGTTTTTTGAACAGATTCTAGAGGAATGGGGTTAAATCCCTGGCTGTGGCTTTTTCCTACTCTTACCCTGTCCATCATGAACACCATGAAACTCCTGGCACACTGATTTATACCTCTGAGTGCATGGGTCTCCATGACCTCGTCTGAGGTGCAATTTGGTTCATTATTATTTCAGGAATACAGCTGGCAGTGACTGAGCCCTCTGCCCTGGAGCAGGTGGGACTTTGGAGCATCCAAGCAAAGCCCCCAGAGGCCAGGCAGGGCTGCACCTCCTCCAGAGGCTCCAGCTTCCAGCTTCACCCCTCTCATTTGGCAGCCACACCGTGGAGGAGGCTGGAGGAGATGGAGGAGCCAGCTGTCTGCAGCACACAGACACACAGGCCTGAAAAAACCCCAAAAACCTTTGGCATTCTTCCATTTGACACTCCCCTACAGAATCCCATGTTTAACACCACCCTTAATACACGGAGCTTAGAGACCACCCACACCTGAAAATATTTACTGCAACTGTGTGTGCTTCTCATCCTCCTGGCAGCAAGGGAGGACAGAGGACAAGTGTCCCTGATCCCAGGACACAGATATCACCCCTGGGTTTGGCACACACCACTTGCTGCCTCCAGAGCTCCCAGCTGCTGCAAATGCTTTATAAGCACCAACAACAGCACTGGGATAGTTTCCTCCCCAAATGCTGGCAAAAATTACAGACACCAACACTGAAACTATTTACTCCATGGAGCAACTGCAAAGTTAAAACATCCTCAGAAAAGCCCTGCAGTACAGCACCTTGCTAAGCCTCCCAGCTTGGAAACAAGCAAAGCTCAGGAGAATAAAATGGGTCTGCCCTGACCCCAAGTGACATGGGAGTCAAAGCACCGAGTGAAACAGATCTGTGGGCTTGGGTTTATTAAAAAAAAAAAAAAAAGAAATCCACCTACTTGTTACAAAAATAGGCAAGTGCCTTCATAGAGCTCCAGCTTGCAAGCAAAGGCCTTCAGAAATAATCCTGACACATCAGCCCCTGCACCCAGGGAGGAACCAGAGGGATCATTTCATACCCACAGAGCTCCTGAAGGTCACTCCTGAATGTCACCCCATCACAGAAATAGCAGGAGGTGAGAAGACATTTCCTGCTTGCCTTTCTGCAGGGCAGGTGCTTTTGTGGCAGAAGGCACTGTAAGAAATAATCCTCTGATCTTCCACGTCTAACAGGATTTCCAGAGCTGGAAAATGCATCTGTGGCCTGGCAGGGTAAACCACTTTCAGAAAGCATCACCAGCTCACGTTCTGCTGGGCCTGACCTGGAATCTGCAGAGCTGGTTGGTAACTGCTGCACCTCTCATACACTTGCCTGATGGCTGAAAAGGGGACAAAGGGATTGTCATATGGGGGACAAAGGGATTGTCATATGGGGGACAAAGGGATTGTCATATGGGGGACAAAGGGGTGTCTTTAGGACTTCAAAGGTTGTGGCTCCCTGCCTCCCAGCACTGCTTCTGCACACCAGATCACTTCAGCAGTTTAACCACCTGGAAAATCCTGAACCTATCAAATGAGGAACAAAAGAAAGAGAGTGATGGGACACAAGACCAAAAAGAACAAGGACAGATCAAAACCTGTCTGTGTGCAGATGTATGTGTGCACCTCCTCCAAGGCAGAGCACCTGGGCAAAGCTCAGCTGGGTGCTTTCCATCAGGAATACACCTTTCCTCCCCTTGGGATCCTCAGGATGAGCTCTCAGCAGGAAGGTGCCCAGCCAGCTGTCTGGGGCTGTACAGCTCCTGCCAACAGTCACTGAAGAGCAAATACTAACAGAGCCTGGGAAAAGGGCTCTGGGGAAGGCACTGTTTGCTCTCAGGGCAGAGCAGGGTCAGCACATCATCCCCCCAGGTAACAAAGCAGAGGTGCTGAGACCCCCACATGGCACAGTGCCTGCCCAGTGCTGCCCAGCACAGCCCCAGCCCTGCAGGGACATAAGGGTGTGGGGTGACCAACACCTTCCTTTGGGCTTTAAGCATTCAGATGCCTTTGCTTCTGAAAAAAAAAAAAGGGTGACTTTTCCTCCACTAGTTTTATACTTGTCTCAGAGGATGCTTTCTGGAGCTGCCCAGTCAGTAGGTAAAAGCCTCCTTCCCAAAAAGCATGTGCCACCTCCAGACAAAATACTTACAGTGAGGATGCTGGAGTGGATTTTGCTGCTTCTCAGCTTTCACCTAGCTAAAAAGAAAATTGTCATTGCCTATTCTTGTAACGAATGTTTATGTTCTGCTTCAGCTCTCACAGCTTTGCCATTTGATGTCTCCACTGGCTGATGTTCCACTTGCCATCTTAAAAGAAATCACAGACTAAAAGCCCTGTGTTTGACAGCTTTGGGGTTTGCTGCTAACAACACATTTTCTTTCTTTCACTACAGCCAGCCAGCACTGTCTCCCAGCATTTCTCCATTCATTCTGGCATTCTACCTTTCAAATATTTGCATTACTCAGAAGGATGCAGCCCAGAGTGGTCAACACCAACCACACTCCAGTCCAAAACCCTTGTCCCAAGCACAGCTCTAGGAATGGGAAGCAGACACCCTGAGCTGGCCCTGCTCTCCACAGGGAGTGGGACCAGATGTTTTCCAGAACAGATTTGTTCTGTGAACAAATGAAGCATTTCTGAGCCTTGCTCCTCTCTTGTAGCAACCTTTGTCTGAAAGATAAAGCTCTCCACAAAGCCACAGCCTGGAGGTGGTGACCTAAAATGGGCAGCAATGATATCTCACAGTTATGGTTGGAGAAAAACAAACACCCTGATAACAGCCTGGCAGAATGAGCATCACTGAACACCACAGCTGGGGCTCACCCTGCCCCATGCCAAGGCAGGCAGGTGGTCCCAGCAAGCAGCTTCCCCAGGAACTGCTTCCCAAAGACTCAGCTCAGCATCACCACAGGATGCATCAAAACATTTAAAAAAAAACAAACAACAACCAACCCTTTAGGCATTACCTAGCAAATCTGACCTACCAGCATTCCTAGGATGCAAGGCAGCATTGCCCAGAGAGGGGGAAGCCTCTCTGTCCCCAGCCCTGGCTGCTGGCACTGCCAGGACAAACCTTGTGTGCCCCAGCAGAAGCAGATCCCAACACATCTATCAGACCTGGCAATACAGTGGAGTTTTTATGATTGATCTTTTTTTTTTTTTTTCCCTTGTGTGATCCCCATAACCCAAAAATATTTAAGACAAAACGGAGGGAACTGTAGAACTGAAACTGGACCTGGGTCTCTGTGCCAGGGGCATCAGCTCTGGGGGAAATTTTCCACTGCACTCACACCAGGCTGACCCACCTTGAAATTCCAATTTCTGCACCAGTTGTGGCAGGGCAGCCCCACACAGCATGGGAAATACTGTGGTCTTGGCTGGTTAACCCAGCACTGCCTATGATGCAGAGCAGGATCAGGTTTTTATCTGATAAAAACTCCTTTGCCCAACCTCCTGCTCCTATAGCAGCCACATAAATGCTTTACCTAAAAGATGACCCAATTTTGAACAAGCCAATAATTAACAACCCTCAACTGGATTAACTTAACTCTAGTCATGACTTTCAGTGTACAGATGGAGTCATTAAAACTCATTTAAAGTCAAATGCACATGGCTATCAGCTTGACAATTTCCACTCATGTCCCATAAATACTGAAAAAAAAATAAAATAGTAGACTAGTGAGGAGTGAGTGGGTCTATTTTGAGTCAAATAAAATATTGTTATAAAAGCAGAACACTTGGTAGCATTTATCATTCTCTGGGACAAAAATCTCGTATGTCACCCTCTGCTGTACCAAACAGTTACATCATTTGAAATGAATCATTTTGCCTCTCAGGTTGTTCACAGCTTTCAGACAGCTCTTTGATCCCTCCCTTGTACACTCCACCCAGCACTGCTCTGTGGGGGGGATGTCAGTGCAGCAGGAACCAGGAATCTGCCCCAAACTGCACACCCAGAAGAAAGCTGCAATTTCCAGGATGTTTGATGTGCCAGAGGAGCTGCTGCTGCTGCCTTGATGATAAGGCTCCCATTTTTCCTTCAGTGCTCACAGCCAGCTCTGCACATCAGCAGGCAATAATCTAAGATTTAACCCCCTGGTGCAATGCCCATTTCCCAAACACTGCTTGGTTTTGTTGTACCTAGGTTCCTTTTGCTACCCACCAGCAGGTTACTGTCAGCCTACAAAGGAGTTGCCTTTCTGAGGGCAAAGATCCCCCCATTCCAGCATCTCTCCTGAGACAGCAGCCAGTGAAGGATGCTTCAGGAATCACACAAGCACAAAATACCATTTCTTTTCAGTAATCTCTAGTTCAGCAACACTGTGAGGCAGCAGAAGGGCAGCTGCCTGCTGGCTGAAGAAGTCTGGGTGATATTTTCCTTTTGTTTCACCACCTCCAGTCCCACAAGCATACCATGGACAGAGGATGCAGAACCACCAGACACAAACTCTGCCAGGAATCACACTGATCAGCTCGAGTTCTCCTCCCCAGGAGTCTTCAGGTTCAAGAGCTAAAGTGCTTAAAACCAGGGTGAATGAAAAGCAGACACAGAGGATGGGAGAAGAGCCGTACCTGCCCCAAACCTCCCAATGGTCAGGCTGATCAGCAGCAAAATGAACCCTCCAGATGCTGATGCCTAATAAATCCAGTCCAATGTCCTACAAAGACTGCCTTGCTCAGGGGTTTAAGGTCAATATTAGGTAAACAGTTATAAACACCCTTCTGTTAATTATTTAATTTTAAACATACAGTCAGGCACCAACAAGTTTTTCACTCCAGGCTCCTCCCCAGCCGTAACGCAGAGCAGAGCCACAATCAGCCCAGCAGGACACTCCAGTTCCTCTCTGCAGACAAGGTCAAATATTGGCTGCTTTGTTAGCAGTTGCTATCCTTGTCTCAAACACATCAGACAGCTCCACAACCCATGGAGTGCTGGCAGAGCAATGCCAGGGACCCAGCCTGACCCCCGGGCAGGAGCAGCTGAGCAGAAAGCTGCCAGACAGCCAAGTGTCCAAATGGCATCTTTTCCTTTCCACTGTGTGCTGGGATCAGATTTTAAGCTCTCCAGATGCTGACCTACCATCTGCTTCACTGCCTCCTCCTCCAAGGCTTCTCCTTCACTAAGCTCCTGGAGATGTTCTCAAAATGATGGGTTTAGGTGCCTCCCACAGCCACTGCCTCTTGCCACCCTCCCATCAGCAACCCAGTCCTGGTGGAACCAGGGTAATTAGCAGGATGCTGAGATGCAGATCTCCAGGACTGAGTTGCCTCACAGTACTCACAGGGCCAACATAAGCAGAAAAATGGAGCAGAGCAGAGTTTGAAAAGCTTTTAAAGTTGTTGGGAAAAACCCAGACTAGAGGAGCCCTGAGAGCACAACCATTTCTAGGGCCAAGCTGAACACAACAGATGGCAAGATCTTGTACCTCCAAGTAACCATTTTCAGCATCTGTAAAGGCAGCATTTGGAAAGCACTAATCTGGAATTAGAGTTTGTACATTAAAAAACAAACAAACAACCTCGAGGGAGCTGAGGCTTTTGGAGGCAATTTGAAAAATACACAACCCTGCCCTTTACAGAGCCAAGTTTGTGTGAAAGCACCTGAGTCAACCACACACCTACAGTACAAAAAAAACCTGGATTAAAGTTAACTGCTTTTTATATTGTGTGCAACAGTCCAACACCAAAGATGATGCTTATGTCATGATCACATTCCACATCCATCACCTATGCCTGAACACTTCATCTCTCCATATCCTACACCTGCTGGTTAGGAAACAACATTAATACACATTCCTGGTATTCAAGACCAAATTGGAGAGAAAAGGATTAATGTTGTTTGTAAAAGGTGTCAGGAACAGGGCCAGAGTGACACACCTCCTTCAACACACACTGGCACCTGGGCTTTGCACACACAGAGCAATTAATTCCACCCTTCTACCCTTTCACCCCAATATTTTCCTCTCCTGAAGGCACTTTATATGTATTTCACCTTAAACAAGGCTCCAGCCTTTCCATCCCAGCATCTCTCTAGATTCCCTCAGCACCCAGGAGCAGCAGCATGGCAGGGGCACCGTTTCACCAGGAACTTCACATCCAGGACTTGCAGACACCTTTCTTGCATGTGACTGCAACACAAGTGCACCAGAAAACTCCTCCCTGCCCAAACCAACCCTCTGTGCCCCAGAGCAAAGGCTCTGCTGGAATCTGCAAGCTCTGCAGAAGCAGAAGGACACACAATTCCAATATGTTTAACAACTGAATTAGCATAATGCTCACCACACAGAAACCAGCTCCCTGGAGCTTCTTGCAATGCTGATCTGTAACTATTGGTGAGTCTTTCCCAAGTGCACTGTGATTCAACTCTATTAAGGGAAAAAACAAAACAAAAACAAACAAACAAACAAAAAAATAAAAATAAAAAATAAAAAAATATAATTAAAAAAAAAAATCAAGGAACCACTGGTTGCCTTGTCCTGCTGAGTGACAACAGGTCAGACACAGAAACCTGGCCTGCACCCTCACACAGGAACAGTGGGCAGCACTGCCAGGCATCCTGCCAGGAAAAACTGTATTTCAGACAGTAAGAGAAGCTCTGAAGTTGTCATCAGCTCAGCTCACCTCATCTCATCTCTCCTCTGCAAGCAGCGAGATGCACTGATTTGTTTAAAGAAATGCAAAGCTGCAGTTTATGGAGGATGTGAACTGAGCATTATAATGACCGTAAGAATTACGAGACACATCAATTCAAACCTGCTTCAGAAATACTTAATATTCTTTCCATAAATCGAGATAGCTTTTTTCTTGGGCACAGCTCACTGTGGGCCTGAGCAGACAAAAGGAAAACTCCAAATAATTTGTAAGTGCACACTGCAAGAGTGGGATGGTACTCAGACAAGCAAACATCACGCTGACTAAAACATTCTGAGGGAAGATTATACTAATATCTGACATTTAATAGTGCCAATACAGTAAGAGGACTGTTTGACAACAAACGATGAAAATGACATTTCTTGTAAGGTCTCCAAGTGCAGGAATGAGCCACACAACTTCAGCAGCAACGCCTGTTTTGGGAAGGATCTGTGCTTATTTTGCTCAATGAAGAATTCTGAGTGTTCTCCTGAAATATCAAACACAATTACAGTGGCCAAGAATTCCAACTCTGTTTCAAATGTATCATGTCTTTGCTCAGCTTTGTCCATCGAAAGCCTTGTATGGCTGAACACACTCTCAGCAGATAAACATCCCTCTTAAATTTTGGCACAACTCCCTCCCTCCCAAGAGTTCCTGATACTTTGGCTGTAAAGAAACAGCAGCCAGAGTTAACCCAAGCTGAAGTCCAAGCTCATTAGAAGAACACAATAAAGACAAACTTAAGTTCCATTCTTATTTATGTCTTTCAAATTCTCCTGGATGCTATAAAATAAAAATCATCCTAGTTTCCCAGGTTTTTTGTCATTTCCAGTGGGAACAACAAATTTTAGAACCTTGCATTTATACGTATCACTCGTTGGGAGGTGTATTTAACCAATCCCAGGACCAGGAAACACAGTCAACCAGGACAACACCAACAGAAGAGGCTGATGTGCAATGGAACAACATTATTGGCAGCAGCAAACTCAGCAGAAATACATTTCCATGCATCTCACTCCAATCCTGGCAGCTTTTCCCACTTCGGAACTACGAAGGGTAAAACTGTTTCAACTAGCTCAAGAAAAACTAACAAAATAAGGCACGAGCATCTTCCCTCCTCTACCTCTACTCCAACCAGCCAAGGCTGGGTGTATCTTAGACCTGAAGAACAAAACACTGCTGCTTTCTTCTCCTCTTTTTGCCATCCATCTTCTCTGCTCCCGTCCAGCCGCAGCGCTAAGTGGGTCAGAGCACTAACGGGCACTCAGCTCATGGCAATTCTCTCCCCAGCCCCCAACCAAATCAAAGAGGAGGAAAAAAAAAAAAAAAAAAAAAATAAATACAGCAAAGCCTGGGCCATCAGTATGCTGCATCCATCCAGAGGCTGCTGCAGAGCCTGCTGGAATGCACAAGCTCCCTTTTTCTCTCTAAATGAAAAAAGTGCAGATAAATGCAGTTGCTGAAGGTTTGGTTATCTTTTTCTACTTGTTACAGCAAGGCTAATGACCATCCTGACTCATAATTACCACAACAGTAAGAAGCTTTCAGTTCTCACACTGCTGCAAGTCCAACACTTTATCTCCTTTCAGGCATGCAACAGCTTTAGCATAGCCCAAACCTGAAAGTTTTGGCACTTAATTCTGATAAGAACTTGTAATGAACAGCTCTGTAAGCAGCTTTAAAGGAGCCCAGATACCTCCCCCACCCCCCACAATGTTTAAGTGTGTGTTCATGGGACATGACTCAAAACAAACCCGGGCAATGCTGGGGATAATAACCCTCTGTAGTCCTTTGGCTGCTCCCACTGCATCACCACAATCACAACAGGCCCAGAAAAAAATTGTTTCCTCTCCTCAAGCACATTTTGTAGGGATGGAGAGTATAAAAAGAAAAATCAGCTCCCGCTGTAAAGTATTCAGAGCTGAAAATACCTATTAACAACCTCCTGTTTATATAGATGTGTGGAGAAATAACCCCAGTTGGAAAAGCTGCGTGAAGGCTTTCCTGCCTGCAAAATGTCACGGATTTCCAGCACAAAACAAAGACAGTGGGAAACAAGAAAATAAGCTGCTTTGATTTGAGAGAAGAACCTGAAGATTAAGCTGTTTAGGGAAGTGTATTTCTCTAAAGAGTCTAGATTATTTAAGCCTAGGCCTGAGGACAATCACCAGCTAGATCCCTTGCTGATCAGCTGTTGGGTCATGGTAGTGTAAACTCGTATCCAGCCATGAGAATAAAAGGGAAATATTACTAATTTTTTTAACCAACAGCTGCAAAAAAATAGTCCTCAAATTTACAGTGCTTTGCCAAAGCTCAAAACTCGGGTTTTCCTAAGAATTTGGTTTTCCTGCTGTTTAACAGAACCTAAAATAAGGAAAGTCCACTGTGCATAAAACTACTTCACCCACAGACACCTGACCAAGGCAAAGAGTGACTCCCTGTGATTTTGACTTATTACTCCTTTTTTTATCTATTACCAGAACACAGCTTCAGAAGAGGCCTGAGAGTTCAGAGAAAAGTGATGTGTGCCCTGCAAGCTTACTGACAGCCAATCGACAGGACAAAAATGAGGCAACTTTTTCCCCCTCTATCAACCCAGCAATCTCCTCAGCATCAGCTCCATCAGTTCCTCCTTGCAAACACATCCATGGGCAACCAACACCCAACTCCTGGACATTCACCAGCACAGGGCAGGTGCATCTGGAGTTTATCAAGTTAAATCTACCAGGTCTGTGCTCAGGGCTCAAGCCTGGTCTGCTGCAGAGAGAATGCCACAGCTCCCCTGACACTGCTGTTCCCATCTCTTTGGCTGCAAACTCAAGACAATCAAAAGTTGCTGCTGCACCCAGGGAGTCTCACTTTAAGTATCTTTTGCAAATATATATGTCGCAAATTCATATATTTGTAAAACAAAACATTTGTGGTTGTTTCCATATGTTGTCTTTGGAAACAAACACACCTCAGACATTGCAACATTCCCAGGTTCCAGTCACCCTCCTGCATCAAACACTAAGAAGTGATACAGACTGTGCTCACAGCATCACTCTGAGCTTCATGCCTGGGCTTGCAGGATTAAAGAGTTCACTTCAGTCTCATTTTTACAGGCAGCCCACTGAGCACAGCCTCATCTCCTATTCCATGAACATCTTGGACATAGGAATGTTTTTTTTCTTCCCAAAAGCCCCAGGAACAAGGAGCCCCAGAGGGCTGCACCTATGTTAAGAAATAAATTGATAACATTAATTAGCAGAAAAGTTGACATTTAATACCTCCCTGCAACCAGCAGCATCATGTACATTTCCTGAGCTGTGACAGTGAAAGCCCTCCCACTGCTCATGTCCTCACACAGGAACACATCCAGTAGGAGAAAGTAGCTTGAAAATAAGAAAAGAGAAGTGACATTAGCTGTAACTGGATGCAGGACATTCAAAACTTGGTTTTAGACATGCATCCACAGCCCCCCTTTGTCTAGCCACATTTTTAAGTAACCACACAGCACACAACTCAGCTGCCAAAGGAAACCACCCCAACCTTGGAGTTCTATCAACCTGATTCTGATGAGACTTGGAAAAACTATCAGGAGAAAGCTCCATGACCAAAGGTCAAAGACTAATCCCAAGGCAAGGCAGCAATCACAGCAACACCAAGGAGAGAGGGCTCATTTTTCACTTTACAGTAACCAAGCACGTGGGAAAGAGAAGGGAGGTGACAGGACTGGTTCCAAAATTATCTCTGTAGCCAGAGAAACAGAAGCACTGAATGGAGCAGAGTCCAGGACAACACCCAAGCAAAATCCCAGAGCCCTGCAAAGAATCTGGGCAGGTTTAATACCCAAGCTCTCCATCTGCCTTCCACCCAGGACCTTCTGGTCAGGACTTGCTTCTTCTACATGTGGTCTAAATTTTACACCCAGTCCACAGACCAGTAAGGGCTGGCACAGTTTTCAAACAGTCCCTAAGAGTCTGAAATGCCTGATTCAATAAAAGCTGCTTCCAAGTCATAACTAATTGTTGTTGGTTGGGTTTTTTTGCCTTGGGGAAACATCCAGGAAGCATATTACTACTGTCAGAGAAGCCCACAAACATACAAGGGGCTCAATTAGCACCCCAGAAGCCACTGCTGCACATGGAGACAGCATTAAAAACCAACAAACACCACGAGCATCACTACACACAGCTCCCAGTATGGCACGGATCAGAGGTAATAATTTTTTTAATAAACAGACATTAAAATTTTCCTAATACTTTGGGAAGTAGTCAGTTAAAGAGCCCAGGTGAAGAGGAAGGGAGATGGGAACTCTGCCCTTTCTGCCCCAGCTGTAGATAGGAAGCTCCAGAACTGCAGTGTGAGCACAAACCTTGGGGACACCCATGTCCTTTGCTACCAGGTACAAGAGAAGAGAGTAACAACGACAAGCACAAGTATTTGATTTATAAAAGTCTCAGATTTTCACTCTTCTGGGGGCTTTCCACACCTTAGTCTCTACAGTCACTGCTCCGTGTCATATACATTGGAAAAGAAACAGTTTAGAATCAGTTTAGATCCTGGCCTGAAAGGAAACAGACTAAAGTTTACAAGGACATTTTCACCAGACTATACACCTAACAAAAGTGAATTACAGGCTATGTCTTCTGCTTAAACAGGATTCCAAACTCTATAATTATTCCAAAGCAGACAGGCTTTACAGATTTACTTGCTAATAAATATTCTTGACTCTTCTTACCAAAAAAGGCACAGGACACAATGAGGAAAATCCTCCCCAAAGAAAGGCAAAAAAAATGTTCCTTAGCTCTTGAAAGATTTTTGGGCAAGAAAAAAAAATATCTTCACCTGGGCTAAGCTGCCAGGCAACTTTATTAACATTTCTGCTATGCACTGTCTGCTTCCCTACCACACCCTAAAAATGTCACAGAAAAAAAAAAAACAAAGAAAAACGGTATTTTCATGTGGTTGTTAAAAAAATGCAAGGCTTTCTCCTTTGTGGAAGAGAGACAAGGAAAAGAAAATACCAACAGCCTTCAGTTCTGGCAAAAAGCACCTCAGAAGCAGCTAAACAACTTCACAGTTACCCTGGAAACAGAGTTCACCTCCTCAGCCTACCTTGAGGATCGCCTGCAGTCACCACACTGGAATAAAACACCAGCTTTGCCAAAGCATCAGTTCCTGCTTGCTGTGATTCCTCCAGGGCAGCACCAGGATTTCAGCAGGAGCAAGGCTTCATCTGGAGAATTACCCTCCTGAACTCTGAGGAATCAGAGCTGCAGGTACCGGGAGAGCCGCTGGTAAGGGAGCAGCAGAGCTCTGCCAAGGGTGAGCTCCCTTAATCCTGTTCCTCACCCACAAATCAGAATCACGGGGATTACACCACGGAAATAGAAGTCAAGTCAATACCTGAACCCACGAGATTAATCTGCTGCCTTCAGACAGGAGGAACACAAACCCAGCTCAGGAGGGGCAGGAAGGCAAAGCTTGTTGCCCAGCTCCACACATCCCAGCTCAGCAAACCCAGGGGTTCCACAGAGCACCCGGCAGAATCCTCACACTGCCCCCCAGAAACCCAGCAGAACTCCAGGTGAATTTAGGGAAATGGGTAGTGAACTCTCCAAGGGATGCTTTTGGACCTGTTCTTGCCAGCCAGGAACTCCCCATGCCTCACTCCACACCCACATGGGGAGCTGGGAAGGAAAATGGACAAATGAGTTGCATAACAGGAGAGGGCAACACCAACCTGCCCAGCCAAACCCCGACATGAAAACACAGCCAGGGGGCTGGCAGGGCAAAAAGGGAAAAAACTCTGCACATCTGCAACGCAAAGGAACCAGCACGATGACCTGATAAACCAGCGCTTAACAAGTGGAGAGAGCAAATATATTCCTGAAGCCCAAGGGATGAGAGGCACATAGGGAGCCCCCAGCACCCCTGTCCCCCCCCGCTGGTGACCCAGCGCTGCTCCTGCCAGCTCCTGGGGAAGGGGGGTAGTGGGGGGGGCAGCTTTATTTGTAGGTTTAAGAACGCCAAGCACATTACCATCGCTAATCCAGAGGGGAACAGATAATTGCAGCGCTCACCAAAGTCATCCTGGATTACAGAACAAGGTTCTCCCTCCGCAGCACCGCCAAGCAGAACGTTAGGACCCATGAGCCATCAAAACCAACACCCAGCGACCCGGGGCCGCACGGGAACGTGGAAATTAAAAGCACGGAGAGGTTCGGGGCTTTGGGTTTGTGTCGGTTTGGTTGGTCGGGGTTTTTTTTTTTCCCTTTTAAACTCGGGGCGCGCACACACACACGAGGCTCCAACTTCTCCCCTCGCCCTTGGCTCTGACGCAGTGAAAAACAAGCAGGGAGCAGATCGGCCACGGCCACCGAGCCAGGGTGGCCCCAGGGTCCCCGTGTCGCCCCGGGGGTGTCGCCGGTACCGGCAGCAACACCGCCCCGGGCCCCCCCTCCCCGAGCCGGCTCGGGGAAGAAGGGATGGGAGGGCGCCAGGGCGGTTCTCCCCGCAGGGTGAGCGAACCGAACCCTCCCGGTGCCTCACGGGGCCTTTGTCCCGCCACACCCCCAGAACCCCCCGCCNCGTCCCGCTTCCGCCGATCCCCAAGAGCCACACCCCGGGGTCGGGCAGGTCCCCCCGGCACGCCGCAGCGCTCCGCCGCCGCTCTTCCTCCTCCTCCCCGAAGGGACAGCACAGCCCCCCCTGCTCCCCCCGGGGCCTCTGACCCTCCCCGGGTGAAAGGCTCCTCGGGCCGTTTCTGGGGAGCTTCCTGCCAGCACGGCCCCCGCTGCGGGCTGCAGAGAAGGGACCCCCGGGAGCCTCCACGCTGCCCATGCCCAGACAGCGGCCACAGCCATCGCGGGGTGCTGGGAAGGCAGCCCGGAAGGTGCAGGAGCCCGGCCCAGGAGCCCATCTCCTGAGGGGCAGTTTCCCCCCAGCCAAGCGCTCCCGGTGCGAGCCCCCCGGGACTCGCTGTCCCCTCCACCTCCTCCAAGGCCGTGCTGCGGCTGTAGTAATATAAAGTGCTCCAGATGCTGCTTTTTTGTCGTTACAAAAGGTGCGGTTTGGTGTGATAGGAGTCCAAAGCCGTCTCCAGAGGCAGGGGGGCCCGGCTGGCAGGAGGTGGCAGCTCCCCAACCCTGTCCCACCTCTGAGCAGCACCTGGAAAGGTCCCATGTCCCCGGGGGAAACTCAGTGATCTGCCAGTCACCAGTCCTCAAGGGACAGAATTCAAACCTCGCCTCTATTGCAGGTGTGGGGGGTCCTGAGGACACTGAGGTGACGGCAGTGGCCATGACCCACTCCCCGGCTGCAGCAGGGAGGTGGCAGGGTGATGAGGTGACACAGTGACAAGGTGACACAGTGACAAGGTGACACAGTGACAAGGTGACACGTCCGTCTGAGCAGGTGCATGAACAGGGCCCTGTGGGAAGGTTTCAACAACCAAAGCATCAATTCTGCAACAGCTGCAGGAATAAAGGAGCACCCCTCACCTTCTGTCCCCCCCCTGTGTGCACCCACCTCCCATTCCAACCCAAATCCCTTTCCCACAGCCCTCCCCCCCTTGCTCCCAAATCAGGACACAAAATGTCTGTTTTCCCTCAGCAATCCTTTTATCTTCACCACACAGGTGAGCACAAAGGGAACCCAATTCCATGACTCATTTGCTTTTCTCTTTTTCCAGAAACCCAGACATAACCCATCCCTGCACCCACCCATGCCCCCCAGCACCCCTCCCCAGCACCCTGGCAGCACTGCCCTCCCTGCCAGCACCCACCCAGCACCTCAGGTTCTTGTTGCTGACTGGTACCTGCCTGGACAGAAGATGGTGATCCACAGCTCTGCAAAGGAGGTGTTACAGCTTCTTACAGCTCTTTGAAGTGGTTCTTGTTCCACCCCATGGCTTGGGAACCTTTGCTCTGGCACACGGGGCTTTCAGCAGGTCATGTGAAACACTGAAATCTTCTGATCAGTTATTCAGGTGCCTCTGTAATGGCAGCACCCTCCACAAAAACACCCACATGTGGCAGCACAGCCAAGAGACAGGAGAACTGGCCAAGCCAGGCTCCCGAGGCTACCTACCTACCCCCGGGGAGCCTGCATTCAAATGGACAACTTCAAGAAGAGCAGAGGAGTTCCCAAGAACCTGCTGCCTGGTTTCCCACTGTCTGAGGAGGAACCTCAGCGTGTGCCTTTGGAAATGCCCGGGGAGGTGAGACCTGGGAGTTTCAAAGCAGCCACAAAAGCTCTGGATGCTTCAAGCCCTGGCAGGTCCGAGGTGGCAGCTGCAGCTGGAGGATCACAGAGCTGCGGGGCAGGTGTGATGGTGTGAGGCAGGTCTGGCCCCAAACACCAAAACTCGGGGCCGTGGCCTCGCCTTGACTCAGCCCTTGCTGCCCTGGGGACATCCCATCCGTGTGGGAAAGGGAATGGCTGCAGTGAGGGCTCAGCACAGAGCTGGGACCTTCCCAACCCTCAGGCTCAGCCCTCCCAGCACAGCACCAGCACCAGAACCACCATCCATCACCTTCCCACCACGGCAGCACAGCATGCACTGCAAGCAGGAGGGATTTCTTCCCCAAGACCCTGCCTGAACCTTTCTCCTCCTGTCTTTATCAGCAAGTGTTGGACTAGAGCTAACAGCAATCTAAGGGCTGAGTTAAACGCTGAGTCCTGTCCTGTCACCCCATGAATATACATTAGAGCTGTAATTCCACCCTGCAGGGTGGATGGCAATAGCAAGCAGACACTGCTGGACCCATCTCACATGGACATTTGAGCTTTGGACCTTTGGTTTATGATTTCACCAGAAACATCAGTGCAATGATATGCAAGCAATATGCAGAGAAGGAGTGTTCATACTTGGAAAAAAAATTAGAGGCCCCTTAACTATGAGAATTTCACATTTTTTAAACATTCTTTTCCATCAAACCAACCAAGGGATCAATCAGGCTGATACACCAGTTAACCAGCAGCTCTGCCTCACAGATGGCTAATGCCACCATTTGTCCTCTCTGCCATACAATTAACTTCCAGGGTAGGACCTTTAGAGAGCTAAACTAAGAACTGCATAAAACAACGAGTAACAGCAAATGTTGCATGTGCCAGCCCTGCTGCTCTGGTGATCTGGTTCCTCTCAGATAGTCTGTCAGTGCCCTGTAGTGGAGAAATGGGTTAATTGCATACACCACATGGAGCAGGTGCCAAACCCCTGCCTTACACCCCTGCCTGCCCCAGGTCAGGGCACAGAAGCTGGTGAGAAGATCCCAGACCACTGCTGGACAGCTGACCCTGCAGGGACAAACATCTGCTCCCATGTCACCTCTGCCTGGCTCTGCCCAACCTCACCTTCTCCAAGAGGAAGAGTCCCTCCTTTGCTCCAGCCATTAACAATCTCCTTCTCTTCCTGCTGAGCAAGTTGCTCCCAGTACAAAGAGGTGGAGATGTCTGCAAACACACTTTGCTGGGTCTGGGGAACAATCACCTGCTCTTCTCAGGCCCACGTGGATTTGAAATGCCCTGGCCTGAAGCACTGAAGCACTCTGGTGTCCTCTCTTGCAAATCTCCACTAAGTAAGTGCTCCCATGAAAGCCAAAACTCTCAGTAAAGGTTTAAGATGAGGCCCCAGGAGGAACCAGCCAGGAGCTCCTTGCACATCTCAGGCATTAAGTACTCAGGAAGGTGCTCAGCTGATGCCTGCAGACAATCAGCAAAAAGGAAAGCAGAAAAATCACCCCCCTCCCCATCACCACCATGGCAGGGACCTTAAAAATTCCTTTCCCACCTCTTCATGTTCATCCCTCATAAAAACCAGTGCAGAGCTACACAGAGAGCACCACGTGCAGCACAATCATACCCACAGGGTCCACCAAACATTAATTCCTCCAGAAAGGAGAAATTCAGCAAGGCAGGGGTTGTCAAACCTCAGCTGCAGAAAGCACCAGTAGCCAAAAATCCTTGACAAAAAAATAAGGATAATTGAGCATCAAATTTGTATGTATAATGCTTTTCAGTGGGAAGGAGCTGTTAGTTTGCACCGTGGTGGAGGCTTTATTGCACCAGAGTGAAAAATCAGTGGGTGTGGAATTTTTGCCAATTATATAATCTCTGGTGGGTTTTGCCTCCTCTGTTTTGGGCAAGGACCGGGCACCCATCCCTGCTGGAGGCCCACCCCGTGCTATCAGCCAAGCACACATGGTCAGCTGTGGTGAGAACAAAGGAAAACAGATTTCCTGGGAGTCTGTTTTTGTTTTCCCAAGCAGAAGAGTGACTCAGATTTCAGCTCGCACTCCTGTAACTCAGCCAACAACAACACGTTCTTAGGCAAAGTGATAAAGGCGTGAGTGTCTTTGTTCCATTTGAACTAATAAAAGCTCAAATAAACTTATCCACCCAAGAGCCAGCTCAGGCACTGAACCAGGGACCATGCACTGAACCCGCAGCCCCCTGGCAGTGCCAGCACCATCCTGCTCCCAAGCAGCCTCCTCAGAAAACACATTTCTGTCTAAAGCAGCACAGATTATCCCAGTTTGTGCATTACCACGGCTGAGAGCTCTCTGATAAGTGTCCTGAACGCTCCCACCTCATTCCAATGCGGCTGCTGAAAGTGTTGAGGAAATTCTTTCACTTTCTGAGAAATCCTCCGGGAAAAAGAAACCCTTCGACTTCCTTGTGCTTAAGAACTGCCTTAACACACCCCTGCCCCCTTGTCTCCTCCACCTGAGCTCGTTTTTCACGGCACCCACAGACCTTTGGGAACACCACGATGGGAATTACTCCATCGGAGCCACCGGGCGCGAATCCGGCAAAAAAGAGACTGAAAAATCCCAGGCTGGCAAAGCACAGGGAGCTCTGGCTCTCGGTGCTGCTGGGCTGGGCAGGGACCCAAAGCTGCCAGCACATTTGGTTCCGGTGAACCTTACCTTGGCGTCAGGAGGAGTTCGTGGCGCTGGTGCAAACCACCCCGAGCTGGTGCAAAAATGGGGCTGTGCAAAGGGTTTGCCCAGGGGTGGCTGCAGCCCGGGGTGGGTCAGGAGCTGCTGGAATGCCTGTTCGAACACCTGAAGACGTCTGGTGCAGCCAGAGGTGTTAGCAGGACAGGACAGACCCCGGCAGAGCTAGGTGCTTAGACTCCTCGTCCTTCCCGGCCCCTGCCATGTGCCACGGCGTGTGGGGACAGCGTGCCGGGACACATGGTGGTGGCAGCCACCGTGCTGGGGTCACCAGGGCAGCCCCTCCGCTGTCCCCTCACCCCAGCAGACACAACCCTGGGGACCCCCCACTGGTTTGGCAGCCGCAGGGCTGGGACCCAAAACCAACCACGGAAAACACCGGGGCTGCCACCACCCCTCTGGCCCACGGGGGAGCTGCCAGCTGATGGAGAAGCATCTCCCGGAGTGCTCCTCTTCCAGTGCCGGATGTCGGGAGCCATTCGGAACACTCCGGAGCTGCTGCCTGGAGCGGAGGGGGGGTCGGGATTCCGATGGAAATGGCAGGGGCTGTACCAACAAACGCACTTCAGAGCACAGCCTCGGGACATCTGCTTATTTTTTTGAGAAGTTGTTGTTAGCGTGGAGACAAACACATAACCACTGGGAGAGGTTATATGTGGTGCTTTATTCCGAGGCCCCGGGAACCAGGGGTACGCACCCAAATCTGCCTCCAAAGTCCGTCACAGCGCGACCGCAATTTATCCCCGAAAATCTCGCATATTCAACAGGTACCACCAGTTCCTCATGCATATGCACAGGCAGATCACTCCATCCGTGAATCACCACACCAGTCCTTTCTGCGCTTGCGTGCTTCCCTCCGGTGGCCGTGGGGATGAAGTAAGTAGTCTTCATCTGATGAAGTAAAACGTCTTCCTCGCTGTGTCCTTTTCCCCTCTCGCTCTTGGTGGAAGTCCAGCTTGGATTTCTCTGCTTGGTCGAGGGTAACGCCCGTAATCCTTAGACAGGTTTCCTCCTTATGGTTAAACTGTTACTAATTCTACAGAAACTCATTACAAACCTAAACAATGCACAGCACACTTTAATTTTTAACCCTAAACTTATTGCTCAACCCAACACTCCCCCCCTTTTTGAAAATACGTATTATCAACTAGGTGTTTTCAACTTACATAGCTGTTTCTTGATATGGTGGTGGGGAAATTGCATATGGGTGAGGATATTCTCTGGTGACTGCTCCTATAATTGTATGAGTCCAGTCACTACTACAGGCAATCTCCCATCTAACACAGACATATACTAAACAAACAACAAGAAAAATCAGTAGCAATACCAACACCATCTCAATTAATGATTGTACCCATCCTGTCAAATTCAGTCCTAAACTATTAAGTGAAGCTCCTACCCAATTGTGACTAATTTCTTCTCTTTCCTTATCTGCTTCCTTCTCTATTCTTCTTAATTGAGAAATATCGTATTCCACATCTGCAGTTACATTTGGGATATTTATACAACAATGATCAACACGATCTTTCAAGTGACCACACACTCCATGCTCTTTCAGCAACATCATGCCCAGTGCCATTCTGTTCTGCAAAGTCATTCTGGGTGTTGCTTGCAATCGTAAATTCAAATCTCTAAATCCCTTTTTAGTTACTTCTGCCAATCTTTCAGTTTGCCCAATTAATTTGTAGATCATTTCCTGATTACGATATGATGCCACCTGTGCAAACAGAGATTCCGCTGCCCATCCCACTTTTACTCCACTGGAGGGTTCCTGCCAGGTGCATTGGCAGACAAGAAGTTATCTCACTTGTATTTTGCATTTTGGCAAAGTCCGTAATCGGTCCTACCATCAAATTTTCTTCTGGGTTTTGCCAGGGCTTATAGATTTCTGGGAGTATTTGGGTTGTTTCTTCTAATGTTCTTTTATTTCATTTTTTTCAATACTCGGATTTCACTCTATCCTACAGTGGTATGATTCCAATAACTGCATCTCTATAGACCCATATCCTGTTCTGTGACTTGCTTAATGACCTGCATCATCCTTCTTCCTAGTTTTAATTCAATTGTATGCTTCTCATCACCTAGAATCCTATTTCCTTCTTTGGACCACCAGTACTCTGTAGGGCGCAGGTCCTCCAAGTCACAATATATATTCAAATCCTGGCCCTCAGCCACAACACACAGCTTGTGTCCCTTTTGAGGGCACTCATTTTTCCAGTGTCCCTCTTGTTTGCAGAACGCACATTGATTTATTCCCAATCTTCCAAACCTCATCCCTGTATTACTAATCATCTGTCCATTCCCCCTTCCTCGGCCCCGTCCCGCCCCTCTTCCTCTGGCTTGATTCCCAGTCACACTTTGGCTGTTGTTCTGCATCACTGCTAACAGGTTTCGCTGCTGTCTCTGTGCACATTCCTTCTCACGATTGTTGTAAACTTTCCAGGCTGTTTCTAACAATCTATCCAAATTCCGTAGTTCCGCCCCCTCCAGTTTTTGCAATTTCTTTCTTATGTCATCTTGTGATTGTCCCAGAAAAATTAAAGCCAACTGTACCCTAGCTTGCTCAGTTTCCACATCAAGGTCTGTGTATCTCCGAGCTGTCTCCTTTAATCGTTCCAAAAATGCAGATGGAGACTCTGTCTTTTCCTGTCTTACCTCATATAACTTTGACCAATTTATTGTCTTTGGCATAGCGTTCTGTACTCCAATTACTATCCAATCCTGATACCTCCTTAAGCTTTGCATTCCACCTGCAGTACTGGAATTCCACATAGGGTCTTCTGTAGGGAAATTTTCATCGACAGTCCCGGTTACCACCCCCTGCCTGATGTCCTCCCTAACTCGCTCACGCGCAGTCCTCAGCACCATCTCCTTTTCAGTAGAATCCATCAAGGTATCCAGTAACACCTGAATATCATCCCAATCCGGGTTCTGAGTTTTCAAAATCATTTTCACTACTCGAGCTACCTTGCTCGGATTTTCCCTATACACCCCAGCCAATTGTTTCCATTGGATTAAATCCCCTGGTGAAAAAGGGATTTTAACACCCACTGGTCCCTCTGCCCCAATTCCCTGCTGGAGGGGCACCAATAATGCACCAGACACCTGGCACTGTGCCTCTCCTCCCCGAACAGCTCGCTGACACCTTCTGTGAGAGGCCGGGGTACCAGGATATTCCTGTCTCTCCTCACAGTCACCCTCACCTTCATTTTTCCTATTTTCCTTTTTTATACTTCTTGGAACCGGAGGGGCAGACGGAGCTACCAGGGGTACATATAAATCAAAATCATCATCCTTGGAATGCTGAACCGAGTTTTCCACAGCCACACACCGCATACATTTCTCTTCTGCTACACACCCTTCACACTGCTTGTCTGAGTTTATGCTGACAACCATCAATCCACACGCCTTTTTCCATTCATCCTTATTTCTCAAATAAAAGAACAAATCTACATATGGCACTTCAAACCACTTGCCCTCACGCCAGCAATACAGCATCAGTTGCACAATAGTATTGTAGTCAAGTGACCCATTCTCTGGCCACTGAACCTGGCCTTCTAATTTATACTGGGGCCACCAAACATTACAATAATCAATTAATTTTCCTGTTTGCATTGACTGCCCAAATCGACCTTCTTTCCAGTGATGTAAAATACATCCTAATGGGGTTGATTTGAGTATCAACGGCATTTTTATAACACTTGTTATAATGACACAACCAAGGCAGCACAAACTTTAAACAACAAAATACAGATATAATAAATTACCAGACCAGACCGCTGATGCCGAACCTGCTTTCCCTCCTGTCCTGGGCTTACCCTTGGAGCTCCGTAGCCCAACCAAGCGCAGCTTTCGGCACGACTAACAGGCAGGTTTTACCGGACCACAGAAAATGGTACCATTACCCAGTAAAAACAAAGCACCGGGTCTTACCAACGCCTTTGGTCCGTCGAGGGCAGCAGGGGCGGTCGCGGCCGATGGCTCCCCGAGAATCACTCGGTACCGGCTGGAGCGGGATCGAAGCACGAGCCGCCTCAGCGGTGCCCGCGAGGTCCCCTCTGGGTCGCCAAAACTGTTACTGTGGAGACAAACACACAACCACTGGGAGAGGTTATATGTGGTGCTTTATTCCGAGGCCCCGGGAACCAGGGGTACGCACCCAAATCTGGCTCCAAAGTCCGTCACAGCGCGACCGCGATTTATCCCCGAAAATTTCGCAACCTGATTGCATATTCAACAGGTACCACCAGTTCCTCATGCATATGCACAGGTAGATGAATCACCACACCAGTCCTTTCTGCGCTTGCGTGCTTCCCTCCGGTGGCCGTGGGGATGAAGTAAGTAGTCTTCATCTGATGAAGTAAGACGTCTTCCTCGCCGGGTCCTTTTCCCCTCTTGCTCTTGGTGAAAGTCCAGCTTGGATTTCTCTGCTTGGTCGAGCGTAACGCCCGTAACTCTCGTTCTTGTTTTTGTTCCTTAGACAGGTTCCCTCTTTATGGTTAAACTGTTACTAGTTCTACAGAAACTCATTACAAACCTAAACAATGCACAGCACACTCTGATTCTTAACCCTAAACTTACTGCTCAACCCAACAGTATCTTAAGTTAAAAATTAATGAAACTCACTTCTAGGATCATTCGCTTTCCTCCATCTAAGCAGCAGGATTTTACCCAGGCTGAGGAGCGTTTCTGCTTTTGCACGCTGGGGACGTGGTCTCCAGTGATCTAAGTGCCAATTAGTAGCAGGTAATTAACACATTCACAAGGGCTGGTTGAATCCCACCCCGATTTTGCAGACTATGAGTGTCTGGGGAGCGTCTTCATCAGCCTTTTGAAGTTCTTAACTGTAAGTTCCCTGGCAATCAATTACCCTGCACTGAAAACTGGGGCTGTGCCATTAAAGCAAACATGCCCCAAGAAGCAAACGTATTAAGGGTTAATTAAATATCAGGTTGTATTTAATTAAGCCTCTTCTCTTAAGTATGTAGAGGCAGGAATCTGGAGCTAGCATCCCATTTTGCTTTCACTCCTAACCCATTTTTCAATACATTTAAACTTGGTCGCTGCTGTTTAAAACATGATATTGGGGCTGATGCAAACCTGTTCTGCCTTCCCAGTGGGAGGGCAGCAACAGGTAAAAAAGAAAAAAAAAAAAAAGGTGGCTGGTGGCACCGAGCACTCCCAGGGGGAGGTTTGTCTCTTCCCCGCTCACACCCACCACCTCCTTCCCTGCTGGAAGCCCCGACAGCGCCCAAAGACCTTCTGGATCTAAGAGGGATGAGGAGTGCCAGCCCTGAGCCCACCAGCAGCTCATCCCTCATCCTCCGCTCTCCTCTCATCCTCCTTGCGTGTTTTTTTAACGAAAAACCAGAAACTTGTCGCTGCCGTTCCCAGCTTCCCTGCAAGGAGAAGGGCGCGGCAGCCTGTGACACCCTAAAGGTCTAGAGAGGGATCCAGGAGTACCAGGGCAAGCTAAGGAGATCCAACCCAAGGTCATTTTCCACACGGTTACCCCTGTACACCCGGAGGATCACACGCAGACAGAAAAAAATAATCCAGGGCCCCGAGCTGCCCTCTGCCCCCCTCCCAGCAGCTGCAGCTCCCTCGGTGCAGCAGCCCAGGATCTGGCCCAACCATTCCCCACCAGTTCACGGGATTATATTTTTTTTTTTCCTCCTTTTTAAGTGCTCTATGGCAATGTAAATTCTCCATACTATTGTCAAGAGGAGGTGGCAGGAGCAGCAGACACAGGGGGTGCCACAGCCCGGCTGCACACGGAGTCTGCCCCGGGGCCGGTGCTGAACCGGGCCGGGCCCGGCGCTGCTCCAACCCCTCCGATTCACTGCCGTCCCTATCCCCAGCCCCTGTCAACTCCTCCTTCCTCCTCGCTGCGATTCTCAGGGGTTTCCCTACCCCGGATGGGTCCCTGGGCTGGCGGGGCCGGGGTGCGGGTGATGGGGCGGGAGTAAGAACGACCCCGGAGCGTGGCCGGGGGTGCGGGGAGCGGAGGCAGAACCGGGAACCTCCATCCCTACCCCCGGGATGCTCGGACTGCTCCCCCCCGGGGGGCCGGGACTGCCATGGAGCATCCCCCTGCCCGGCTCGGTGCAGCTCCCGGCAAATTTCCAAATGGAATATTTGGAAAGGGCTAATTTTGGAAAGGAGACCGTGGGACAAGAGATCCCGATCCCTGCCCGCCCCAGGGGCACGGGGTGGCTCGGAGGGGACGAGAAGCACGACACGAAGCCAGCAGCCCTGGCAGAGCTGCCCTGAGCTCTGCAGAAGGCTCGGAAAATAAAAAGTGGGATTCCGTGGTGGAGAAGTGCTGGGAGTGGGAAGAGAGCAAGGAGAAGATTCTGCTCCAGAAGATGAGGCCATGCACTGGTTCTTACTTGGAAAAATTCCTTTGTCAGCAGCTTAGAGAGCACAGAAATAGCTCGGTGTAGATAAACTTAATTGGAATTACTGTTTCATTAATGGCACCAGAACGGATCCACCGACACCCATTCAGCACCCAGGGCAGCTTTTTCCAGACCCAGTTACCTTGCTGTGGCTTTGAGTGCTCAATAAAAACTAGCAGCAGTTTTTCTAGCCCCATGGAGCAGGTATTCTGAAGAGAGAAGCAGAAGTCTGTCCCCAAAACAAAGATAAAAGCACCCGAGCACCCCCCTGCTCCCCCAGAGACCAAAGCACCAGTGCTGCCTTTTTGGGGAACAACCCCTGCCCTGTCTGACCAGGGGCTGAGCAGCCCTAAAGAACAAACCAGGGTTTGTTGACTTGAAAACACATTAACCATAGAGAATAGAGCTTTATTTTCTTTCTTCCTGAACAACAATAAGGAACGGTTTACATAAAAAACAAAAGCATGGATAAAATAATATAAAACAGATATTATACCACAGTGTGGAATTCAAATCATCTCAGAACATTAGCAGCACTTCTACAAATATATTAAAAGCTGTAGTGCTCATTAAGCTCAGGTAGAGCAACTCCCAGAGACCAAAATGGCATCCAACAGAGGAAAGCAGCAGTTCCGTGTAGGGCAACAGAAAAGTCTCATGTCAGGACACCAGATACATTCACAACCCCACTGCTGAGAGGTAATCCCTCGTCCCACGGAGCCTGGGGTGGCACCTGTCACCTCCACGATGGCTGCAGCAGGGTGACAACCCCGTGTCACCCTGCCAAGCTCTGCAGAACACACCTTGGCACCAGGGAAACAACAATCACGGGTCTGAGGTTACATCTGAATTGGGTTCTCAACAAAGCTTTTCATTTATTCTCTTGGTGAAATACAGCTCTCTCCTTCCCTGGCTTCTGGAGATTACTCTCCAAGAGAGACTGAATTTCTGAGGATTTACCTAGAGCTTCTTACATAGACAAGAAAGTGAAATTTTTAGCATCTCTGTATCCAGTATTAGGATTTTTAATTCTTTATCTTCCCTAGCAGTGAAGCCACAAGAGTTTTAAAAATTCCATCTACCTTTTTGAAATCTTGTGCATAGTTTAATTGTTAGCATTGTTTATTTAAAAAAAAAAAAATAAAAATATGGGGACCCAGACCCTCTGTGTGCCAGCAGCTCAGGAGCCAGCAGACCCAGCCATGGAGCAGAGGTTGTCACCTCCAGCTCCACCTTTGGGCTCCCTGCTTCATCTCCATGTGCAAAATCAATTTTCAGAAGGAAGTTATTAAACTACTGAATGGGAATTTAAGGTTGAATATGCCCATCACTAACCTAAGATCAGACACACAGTGAATGACTGCTATGGCTATTCCAACAACTTACATTCTCCAGGAAATTCAGGATTTGGACAAAGTTTATAGAGGAAATCCAAACACTTCAAGCTGTAGGGACACATAAATGTGGGGTGACTGGGGACCACAAAGGCTCCAGGGGCCTTGATCAGGGACATTTGTTTACTTCAGGGCAGGGGATGAGGATAAAAACCTTGAGTGAAGATCACTGCAGTGCCTGGAACAGCAGGCAACAGTAAGTGGTGTTTTATCAGCTTCAGGGTACCTGAAAACTTTTATAAGAATTTCTGAAAACTGGATCTGGTGAGAGTTAACAACCCTTCCATATTGCTAGAAAAATTGGCACTTCATCTGTGAGTTGTGCTCTTTCACAATCCATTTGTGCTCATGTGACAGTAAAATGCTGAAAATGTCCTCATAAAAATTCCCAAACGGAGCAAAAAATATCTGACAGGTGTTCAGATGAGCTGACAGTCATTTTGGCCTCACTGATGTCTGGGCTCAGAGGCCACCACCACCTGAGCAGCAATGCCAAAGCAGAGAGCAGCAATTTAAGATCTTGTAAAGTGTTCTAAAAAGCAAACTTACAAGATAAGAATCCTGAAACTGGGCCTGAGGCTTTTGAGGACACTTTGCCTCCCAGGGCAGAGAACCAGCCAGCTCCTCAAAGGAAACAGGGAAAGAAGGGAAAACTAGCCAGCCAGCTCCAAATGAGTCAACAAATAAATGAAGAAAGAGAAAGAAGAATCTCATCCCATAAATTCCTATTGGCCTCAGGGCTTGTGTCTCCAAGGAGGGATCTGGGATGGGCTCAGCTTGCCTGTGGATGGGTTCCCAGCAGAACTGGTATTCCAAGCCACCACATCAAGAAGAGTCACTTCTTCTGGATCCCTTTTTTACTTGTCAGTGACAATGGCTGCTGACACCTGCACTCCTGCTGCTGGCTCTACAGTTACAGGGAAGAGTACACCTGGATCTGTTAAGGGATGTCCAAAATATCCGGATCTGGTAAGGGATGTATTCCTAAGAGGCTGAATGAGAGCAGCACAGAACAGCAGCAAGAAGCTCCCATGCAAAAAGTCCTCTCAGCCTCCGTGAGAAATGTTCCTAACAAAGCAATTCAGAGACTCAACAGTCAGAAACTCCTACAAAAACCTCACATTTAGGAACAAAGACCATTTCTGTAGTGTTTACACCAGTTACACTAAAAGAGTGATATGCCAGGAGTTATTTGGTCATACAAAAAGAAAACACACAAAATCCCTTTGCTTAAATTTTAGTGGCTTTGAACTCTCAAATACTTTGCAACTGTTCTCACCCAGGCAGAGCCCTGCACAGCACCACCACAGCTCTGCTCCAGGGCTGGAGATAAGCTTTTTTTTTTTTCTTCCTTTTTTAAAAATTATTGTTCCTCCTTTTTTATAATTCCTTTCCAGTTTGAAGGTCAGAACTAAAAATCAAGCCAAGCTGAGGTCATGAACGTGGTTCTGCTCTGAGCTTCCTGTTGCCATGCCAGAACAACTCACAGTACAGGGACAGTGACAGATTGGCACATCATGGAGTAGGTGCTGTAGAAACCAGACAGTTCTTAGAAGCAAAAGATTTCCTCTCCCCCCCTCAAAAAATAACCCACTTAATTCACATATTTGCTCTCTAGACTGTATATATATATTATATATAGACACAATTTTCTGGTAAACATTTACAAGATATTGTAAAGAACATTGAAAAGATATATCTCCATTTGCATAACAATGCACACTCACACTTCAGGATACAAGGACACACAGTAATGTACAATCAATAAATAAACACTTTTTTTTTCCCCCCCCAGAAATTACCCAAAAAACACTGCTATTGAGCGGCCCAAAGACACTCTCAGTTAATACAGACAGCAAATATTGTGCAGAATTTCTTGCCTGTTTTTGTTTAAAAACCAAGAAATGAAAAACAGAAGCTTGAAAGATCAAGTGTCAGTGATGTTGCTTGGTGAGACTGCTGTTCAAGCTGATCTATTGGTCCCTGTCCCTCCAAAAGGGGAGGACAGAGCATCTCCCTTCAGAGGAGGTGATGCAGATAACTTGTCCCAGGACCTAAAGGGAAGAGGAGCAGCCTGGCAGGGAGGACACAAGCTTCCTACCCTGCTTTGTGGAACAGTGAAAGATTCATACACAACCTGGCAGATTTGAACTCCAGTGCCTTTTTTTTTCCCCCCGTGTCACTGCAGAGCATTCTTGCTTTGGAGATTTAATGCAGGAAAACACTGCAGAGAACTTACCAGGTTGCTGGTACAGCTTTGCTTGTTGGGATTATGAGAAATAAATGTTCCCCACTGCTCCCCCCCTGCTGCAGCCCATGGGGCTCAGGACATCCCACTCTTCCCTGGTTTTTCCAGCTGCAGCCTCTGTGTCCCAGCCCTGCAGGAAGATGAGCTGACCTGCTCAGGAACTGCAAATCTCTTCACCACACTCTGCAGAACTTTCCTGAAGCAGCAGCTTTCTCTTCTGCAGCTTGACATCTGCCTTTTTTTTTTTTCTGCAAGCAACATCTGACACATGCCACAAGTAAACACACCACAGAGTCAGCACAGACAGATGTTCCACAGGAGAAGGGAAGCAGCAGCAAGGGAAGAGCTGATCTTCATCTTGCAGAGGGGAGGAGCAGAGCACACACACACACACACACACACAGAGCACACATTTCATGGAGGGGGAACACAAATTTTTGCAGCAAAATGTGAGAGAAAGTACCCTTAGGGAGAGCTACAACCCAGTGTCCCCCTCCTGCTGTAAGCACACCTTCAGGGCAGCCTGCTGTGGCCACAGCAAAGCCCTCCCTGCCCAACCAACAACCTTCACCTCTCCTTTTCCTTTATGGTTTTTACCTGAGTTGAAAAACGAAGCCAAACCCTCTGGGTTGCAGCCTGAGGAGGTGGCAGCAGCCCAGCTCCAGGGGCTGCAGGAGAAGTGGCCAGAGAAGTGCAGCTTCCAAAAGCAAAGACCACTCAGGGACCTTGGGCTGCTTTCCCCACCACAGGCAGGTGGAAGAAGCTCACCAAGCTTTAACTGGAGGCTCTCAGGGGGCTTGGGGGGCTTGGCAGCCACCCCCAGCAGCACACAGAAAACCTGCAGGCACCCAGGGGGCTGCTTGCACTGCTGAGCTTGGAGCAGCTGGTCTTCAAATTAAAAAAGGAAGAGACTGGCACCTTCAGAGGCCAACTCAGGAGAGTCCCCAAAGTCTCCTGAGCTGCCTCCCCAGGAGCTCCCCCCTAACAGTGGCTGCAGAGGAGGGATAGGGAGACCAGACTCCTAACACAAGCAGCTAAAGTAAGGCAGGTATGGAAACCTCAAGTCTAGAATTCCCAGAGGAGGTCAGGACCAGATTTTCCAGTGTTCAGAGAGCATTACAGAGGTTGGGTTTTGAAAGAAAAACCCCCAATGCTGAATTTGGAGCTCTTCCAAAAATCCATCCCGAGCTGAAACTCTCGTGTGCTCAGATACTGCAGTAACAAACAACAGAAACCCCAGGGAGAGAACAGAGCCCTCAATAAAAAAAAAAAACAAACACCAATGGGGATGCTATGCATCGAGGGACACGATCAAAAGAAGAGGAATTTCTGTGATCAAAGTCCCTCCCTGTTACTGGCAGGACCTCCTAAGGCCACTCAGAAGCTGAGTGCTGGCAGCAGCCCTGTCCTGCCCAGCCTGGCTGCTTCCCCAGGCAGCAGCTCTCCAAGGAATCTCCTTTATTTCCTGGCAACAAAGGCTGTGGAGCCCCAGGCAGCCCCAGGGGGGGATGGCAGCTCTGCTCTCCCAGACCCCCAGCCCAGACCTGGGATGCTGGCAACCACCCGGGCAGTTGTGGTGGTCACCACATGTGCTGCAGCAAGGCCAGGGACTGCCTGGGTCCTGCCTCCAAAGCAAGTCCTTAGCCAGAGAATGCAATTGTACAGATCTTTGGTTAAGTCACTGAAGAAGGCTGTGAAGATCTGAGCAGGGTCCCCTGGACCTAACACTGACCACAGCAGTTGGAGAGCTAAGGGTACTTCCAGGTCAGACAGCAGCACGTGTCCAACTACCTCATTTCCATAGGTGTGGCACTTGGAGAAAAAGGAAAAGGGAGGAAGCTTTGAAGGGGAGTCCTGGCTCTCTGTCTGGATGCTTTGTCTTCCCCAGGGCTTTCATTTGTTCTCAATCAGAGTCTGGACTTTATAAACAAGGTCCCGAGCCAGCTTCAGGATCTGCTTGGTGTTGTGTCTCTCAGCCATCTCTGCAACACAGAGAGAAGCACAGAGAGAGGTCAGAGCCACCCAGCCCAACCTCTGCAGGACCCACAGCTCCCTGCTGCTCAGCTGAGCTCCTGGCTGGAGCTGAACCTGAGAATTCCTGCCCAAGTCCCCGAGCACCATCCCTCAGAGATGGCTCTGAAGAGCCTCCACCAGCCAACACTTTACTGTCATGTACCAATATCAGCATCCCACAACCTTCCAGTATCAGCATCCCACAACCTTCCAGTATCAGCATCCCACAACCTTCCAGTATCAGCATCCCTCAGCCATCCAGTACCAGCATCCCACAGCCATCCACTGCTCTGTTCTACACATTTACCAGCACAGCCCATTCTGGAGTCAGACAGACACCTGCTGCCTAGGTCTCAGGAGCTGCCAGAGATTCAGCCCAGCAGAACCCAAAGCTGTACCATTGAAAAACTTGATGATGTCTGTAAAATCCATGTTGTTCTCCAGGATGATGTCTCGGTACATTTCCACCAAAGCCAGGGCAATGAAGAGCACATAGTGTGCAGAGGACACGTGTGCAGCTGCCCAGATGGTCTCCCAGACAGCAAACACATCATCATACACCAGCTCTGTGAACAGGGAAAAACCAGCAGTGACTGCACCAGCCATGGGGTCACAATCCTCCTGCAGCACTGGGAAGACACTCTGGGTGGTTCCTTCCCACAGGAACCTGATCCAGTTGGAAGGAATAAGCAGAGACAAATATTCCAGCCTGCAGCAGGTGGCAGAAGCTTCAGGACAGGAACCTGGTTTATGGCTGAGACTCAGCAGCAGCTCTGGAACAACAGGTTCTGCATCGAGACTGAAAAGTCAGCCACAGGTTTGCCATGGGGAAAGCAAAACAGGAATGTGTGGTAAGGATCTGAGACAGCTGAAGGTGCAGAGTGTATGGAGAAGCCTGGAAACACTGCAGACCTGGCCCTCCCTCCCCCTGTGCTGGTCTCCCCCCAGCACACACCTCTCTTGAAGTCCAGGAGAAACCATCGGTAGCAGAAGTAGAAATGAGTGTAATCCCCATTCTGGTGCATCAGTTCAAAGAGCTCAGAGTCCAGAATCTGTCAAGAAAAGCAAAAGGAAACTCAGCAGTGCACACCAGAGGCACCAGCCACTCCTCTGCCTGCACCCATGCCCACAGCTCTCCTGCACCATCCCCACACCAGCTTCTCCCTCCTCTGCAACCCTGACACACACTACCCCAGCCTGTCCTTACAGCTCCCTGCTCTCCCCTCCTGCTTCCCACCTCCAAAAGCTCTTTTCAACCCTTCTGAGTCTCCCATCCCAAGCTTTTTTCCCCCTCTGGTTTGAGAGGCACTGCCAGGTCCCTCCTACCTGGATCAGTGATCTCATGTTGGCAAAGTGGGTGTCCATGGCCCCCCCGTGGGGAAAGTTCTGGTTCATCCTCTTCATGAGCTCAGTGAAGCAGCTGAAAGCCAAAGCCTCTGCACAGGGAAGAGGGAAAGTCACTGCCTGGCTGCAGGGACACTGCCACATCTGCACCCACAGCAGGAATATCCCTCCCTGCTCCAAAAAGATCCAGGGACTGGCCCCAGAAACACACACTGCTGTCCCCAAGCTGGGCTCCTAGGAGACAGCCCCAAGGCCAAACAGGAGCCCACCCCCAACCCCTCCAAGCATGGGACCTTCCCACTGCAAAGGGTCCCCACCAACCCAACAGATTCCCTCCCCCCAAAGGGACAATGGGGCAGAGCCACCAACTCACCATCATCCAGGATGACCAAGAGAGGAGCCAGCAGGTCACACATCCCCTGCACGTACCCGATTTCAATGTGCTGCCAGATGTAGCTGCATGGTGAAAAAGCAGGAAAAACAGCCTCTGAGTCCTTCTGGCACAGCCTTGGATCAACACCCTGCCATGGCCATAGCTATGGCCATGGCAGGGTGTTGATCCAAGGCTGTGCCCATGGCCATTGCAGGGTGGGGAGTTGGTTAATTCATCATCCTCTTGGCTCCCAGCCCTGCAGAGATATCTTCCCATATTTGGTAGCAAGTCAAAATGTGTTCCCAAAGGACTCAGATCCACTGCTGGCACCAGGGGACAAAATTTTTGGTTTGTTTTTCCATCTATGCCTGCTAGTTTTCCAAAACCTGCTCTATCAGCAGAGATCTCCAGCCCTGGCTGTCAGCTCAAGTGACAGCTCCAACGAAACAGCAGCTTCTCCTCCTATTTGCAAGATGAGTAATAATATTCTAGCTCTCTCTGCCCCTCAAGCAGCCACAGCTGCTGAGCTAGAGCTGTTTGGAGTCAGTGAAGATCACACAGCCACCTCTTAGTCACAGGGACCAAGCAAAGGGAACCAGCAATGTGCCCAGGTCTCCTGGGTTGGCACCGAACACTTCAGGCAGTTCCTCATTAGCTCTGATCCTCATTAAAACATTTTCCAGAGAGCAGGTGGGCTGTGGGGGGTTCAGACCAGGAGGCAGCATGCATGGGGAGCCCTCTGCTTCAACCAACAGCCCAGACCCAGGAGTCCTGGGGCAGAGCAGCACAGCTCGGGTTGGCAACCACGAGGTCCTCGGAGCTGCTGCCCCGGCTCCGGCACAAGAAGATGTGGGGTAGGAACTCAGTGAAACCCAGTGACCAAAGCAAAGCTGGAGGTTCCAGCCTTCAGGTGAATTTAGGGAAAGCAGGCAGCAGCATCAGGAGCCTGCAGCCCCCCACCTGCACATGATGTTGCGGAGTTTCTCCAGGTTGCTGGGGGTGAAGTACCAGTAGTTGCGGTCACAGCGCTGCACGTCCTTCTCGATGCGGTGCAGGTTCACTGTGTACATGTCCAGCAGCTCTGGCTGCCCAAAGGAAAAAAAAAAGCACAGTTGATTGGTTTTCAAGTAAAATCAAACCCCAAAACAACAACAACAAACAAACAAAACAAAAACTCCACCAAAAAAAAGAAAGCTGCAAGGACCAGGGAGCAATAGGGCAGAGGAGCAGGTGCAGAGTCCCTGAACACACAACTGAAGGTAAATTCTTCACTCTGAGGACAGACAGACATTGGAATGGTCTCCCAGGGGAAGGGGTGGATTCCCTCACCCTGTTTAAAGTCTCAGCTCGACAGGGTGCTGGGACATCTCATACAAACTGCAGTATCACTGAGAAGGGTTGGACCAGATGATCCATGAGGTCCCTTCCAACCTGACAGTCTGTGATTAGCACAGGCAAATCCTGCAGCAAACAGTGAGGAAACCAACTCAGTGACCAAGTTCATACTTACAGAGTAGGTGACACCTGTCGAGGAGACAGCAGAAGTTTCAGTGTTGGTCAGGTCAGCTACAGCCAGAGAACCCAGCTGGGGGTACAAGCTCTCCATCTCCGGCTCCTCAGAGAGGGTATCTTCACTCTCTACCAAGCTTTGCTTCTCAGCCTCACTGTCTGCCCAGCTCTCCACCACAGTCAGGGCCACAGACTCCTGAGCCCTCGTTGAGCTCTCAGCCCCTGGAACAAAGTCCACGCTTCCACTGGTGGGAAATTCCCCTTCCAAGCTGTCTTGGCCCTGCAGCTTCTCCTCCAGCTGGGCACTATCTGAGTCCTGGGGGGCTGAGACATCAGAGCCACCAGCTTTTCCCTGAGAGCTTCCCGAGGACTTGTTGGTTTCCAGGGTGCTGTCCTCATTGCTGAAGCTGCGCTCGGAGAATCCTGATGTGATGGAGAAGTTCTGGGAAGAGGGGTGGCCAGAATCAGGGGAACAGGTCCCGTTGGGGACCGTCCCGTTAGGGACCTTGCTTTGTTTGCCATCTTCCAGCTGAGCATCTCCTTCCTGTTCCACTTCATCAACAGACTCAAATACCTGCAGAGCACAAGCAGAGCCATAGAAGAGGGAGCAAACGCCCAAGTTCTGAGCAAACTGTTGGGAACAGGGACATAATGCCCCAGCAGCAGGGAGGAAAATCTGCTTGGACACGCAGTAGAAAAAAGCTGAGAGGCCCTGAAGGCATTTTAACTCAGTAGTGCTCTGCCTCCACACCTTCAGCCCTGAGCATCTAGCTCCTTGTCTCATTTTAGCCAGGCTCTTGGGGGAATGTCTAGGCACAGCCTTGAGGTTCCCCTGCCTGGATTTTGGCATGGGTTTTCTGCACAGCTCAGAGCTCACAGTCCCTGCTCCAAATGGCTTTTACTCAGTGGAATAGATCAGGCAGAATGTCATTTAAACAGGTTGGTTAAACACATGGTTACTGACAGATGGAGCAGCCAAGGGCCTCCAAGTGTGAAGACCACAGGGGGTTTGGTCCTTCAAGCCTGGGCAGAGCAGGCTGGTGAATATTAAGCTGAGCAGAGAGCAGTTCTGCCCTTAGCAGCTCCAGAGGCTGTTTGCTGAGTCCTTTGCCTCCCCCAACACTGCTTCTCTTTGTCAGAAAATCATGATGGTCCTCAGCCAGCCAGCAGCCCAAGGTGGCAGAGCTGTGTGCTGCTGCTGGGTGGCCCTGAAGCAGCAGGAGGGGACCAAGTGCTGGTGCTCACCTGGGTGCTGGAGCTGGAGTCACTCTGCAGCCGGGCGTGATTCTGTCTGCCAGAGCTGCAGCTCTGGGAGGACTGCAAGAGAGAGGGAAAAAGCCAGTGAAAAGGCAAGGAGTGTGGTATCTGGAGCAGAGAAAGGCTCACCCCGGGCTATCAGAGGTGGGCACATCTGCACGTGAAGAGCAAGAAGAAAATGCATCCACTAACTTCTCATATTTGACCCAGGAAAGCTGGTCCTGCCACAGCAGGTTTGTCCCTCACAGCAGCACCCTGCCCCAGCCTGCCACTGACATTTACTGCTGCAGAAGATGACAAAAAAACAAAAGTTCCAGGCCAACCCAGTTGTTTGAGCATTGTATGTTTGGGTCTGGAAGGAACTGCTTTCTTCTGGTCTTCAGAGAGGTCACGCTGCCTCCCTGGAGTGCAAATTTCTACAAATCTCTGTCCTAATTTGGCAGCAAGGCAGCTCACCCCCTCTCAGTTTACATGAAGGATGAAGTCACAGGCTATAAAACAATCCCTCCAAGCATATTAATGCTTTTTTTCCTTTTCTTAAAGGACAAACATTGATGTTTCAAGCCAGACCCAGTCGAGGGAGCTCCTCGAAAAATCAACAGCACCCTGGTCTGGCTTCCAGCTGAAACACAGAAGGAAGAGATGGGCTTTGCAGTGTTCAGCTCAGCTCTGCCTCAGGGATCCCCTGGGGCCACCAAGACCAGCAAGGTTTCAGGAAAACACTTTCAGCAAGAGTTCTCCCCACCCTTGTGCCGTGGGTGTCTGCTGGGCAGGGCTCTGATGGGGAGAGGAAGGGCGACAGTTTTCCCCCTGTTACCATGGGAACATTTTCCAACAGGAAATGTCAGGCTGGGATGGCAAAAGGGGGAACCTTTGTTTGTATGAACTCTGCCAACTCCCCTCCCAGATGTGGGCACAAAAAAAGAACTGGAGTGGAGATGCTGTGGGGATGGGAACGATGCCCAGGGCCCTCCCTACACCTCTGCACACAGGTAGCCTGCAGGGTTGGGGATGAGCTTGTTTCTTTCCAAAAGCATCCCAGAGGACACTGGTGGGGTCTCCAGGCCCTTTTTGGGGTGGTCTCATTCACCCCTGGTGGGGCAGTGCCAGGTCAGGTGCTGCTCTGCCCTGCCAGGCTGTTCTCCTCCCAGGACAAAGCCCACACGGAAACACTCCCTGTGCTCTGTTCCCAGGACTCCCTTTCCTTTAAAAGGCTTTTCCCTCCACACCCTTTGGTTTGGGATGGGGATCTAATCCCTTCAGTGCTGCTAATGTGCTGAGGAACTGATGGAAAGGCAGACAAGAAACCCACTGACTTGTTTCACAGCCCTTCACAGAGGTAATGGGACCTTGTGTTCTCCAGAACACCCACAAGGAACATTTCACAGGACTGGGGAGGGTGTCTGATTTGGATATGTGGCTCCACACCTGAATTCTGGGGTCCCAGCTGACCCCCTGCCCACTCCCTGGCTCTCAGGCACCCTGTGCCCACCATCCCCAAGAGGGGCAGGGACCTGGAGCTGCTCAGACACTGTGGCTGCAAGAACCAAAGCCAATTTGTCAGAGCTCTGCACCAGCACCACACAGCACAGAAACTGGGCTTGTGCTGCAGATGTTATTGGTTCCCTATGAATGTAAGGAAGAATTTAGTCACTGTGAGGGTGACAGGGCTCTGGCCCAGGCTGCCCAGGGGGGTTGTGGAGTCTCCTTGCCTGGAGACATTCAAAGCCCACCTGGAGGTGTCCCTGTGTGACCTCCTGCAGGTCACCCTGGACTCCATCATCTTTTGATGTCCCTTCCAACCCCCCACTTTCTGTGATTCTATGTCTGCTCCTGCTGCCAAACAGACAAAGAGCAGATGAAAGAGAAGAGGTAAGCAAGGTGCAGCTGGCAGGAGTGCAGTGGGCACGCAGGGGTCAGGCAGGGAGGGCGAGCACGCAGCGTCCCCTCCATCCCTCCTGCAGGACAACACGGAGCTGAGGTGGGCACAGCCCTCCTGGGCCCTCACCTCGTTGCTGATGGTGGAGTCCCTGTGCATCATCCTCTGGATGTGGGAGTCCAGGCTGGCCCCAGAGGAGCACTTGGCCAGGGCTGCTGCGTGGGACTCCTTCTCGCGCTGGCGCACGATGGCCTCGCAGCCCAGCCACTCCGCCATGGTGTGCTCGTAGCAGGAGCGGGTCTGCTCGTCAGCCTGCAGTGCTCAGGGACAAGAGGCTCTTCAGAGTCATACGTGTAGGAAACAGGTGCCAGCAATCCACCAATTGCCAGGCAGTGAGCACGAGCTTGTGCTCAGCCCACCTGTGCCCAGTCAGGGCTGGCCCCAGCTGCAAGTAAGCAGCATTAGGGGGCCAATAAAAGGTGGTGCTTGGGGCACATGCTTAGCTCATTCCTGAGCTAGGAGCAGAGGAGGCTGGTCTGGTTCAGAGCACCAGGACTGACCGAGATCAACCACTGCTCTACCTCGACTTCTCTCAGAGCTCTGTGCTCTTCAAAAAGTTCGTCCAGCTACACATACGGGCTGGAAAAGACCTCAAAGACCACCAACCCCAAGGCCAGCGTGCCCACCAAGCTGTGTCCTGAAGCACCACACCCGCAGGGTTTCCTGAACGCCTCCCGGGGATGGCAGCTCCAGCACTGCCTGGTCCCGTGTCTGAGCACTCTTACAGCAATGAAATGTTTCCTAATATCCAATCTGAAACTCTGCTGGTGCTGCTTGAGGCCCTTGGAAGAGACTGGAAACCACCTCCTGCAACCCCCACACAGCCCTGCACAGAGGTGCTTGTATTTGCTGTGGGACATAAAGTCACCCACCTCCTGCACAGCACCAGCCAGAGCCTGACCTTGCAAAAATTAGGACAGAAAAATGCCCTTCCATCTCCTTGCTGCCTTCCAGGGCACTGGGCATCAGCAGCTGCACAGAGAAGCCCCAGTCTTGCTCCTATCAATTCCTACTTATCTGAGTCTTTCTCCCACCTCCAGCCATGGCACAAAGGGGGCACCAAGCCTGATGGGGTTCATAGGGTGGACACTTCAAGCTGTGAAATATCCAGGGGACACTCAACACACCCACACCAACCTCTTTCCTTTCTGCCTCTGTCATCCCAAACTGATAATGGCCCAGCAGGAAGGGCCACACAGCCTTCCTGATCTCGTGCTGGATGCCCCCGTAGTAGATCAGCCGCAGCAGCTCCTGGTCCTCATAGGTCTGGGGGAAGAGCTGAGAGTCAGCATGGAAACACAGCCAGGACCACAGCCAGGACCACAGCCTGGCAGACCCAAGGGCCCCCCAGCCCAGCTTCCAGCACCCTGGGTGCTGCCCAGATGCTGGTCACCCAAACTCTCTGTCCCTCCACTGCAGGTGGTTTCTCTCATTTCTCTCTGGGCTTGGGTCCACTTGCAGATGGATGTTTTGGGAACTGGCTCCCCACAGCCAGGGGGTGTCCCACCCAAGCCCCTGCAGGTCACTGCTGTGCCTCTGGGTGCTGGCAGCAGGTCAGGACTGCAGCATTGGTCTCTCCTGCCCTAGCAGTGTGCTGGGACCCCCCCCCCCCCCNCCCAGCCCAGCTCCCAGGACCTTATCCCATCACACATCTCACGGCATCGTGGAGGATGTCAGAAGTACTCACAGCCATAGAAGGCCCGGGAGAGGATCTGGTACTTCATGTTGTCACACAGGAGCTTCAGGGGAGCTCTGCCAAGAAACACAGAGGGGATGGCAGGGGAGAAAACACTCCCATGTGTGTCCTCAGCTCCTGCTCTGACCTGACTGGTCCAGCTTGGCCCTCAGCAGAGCACCAAGGGACTTGGACCTGCCTGCTGCCAGGAGGTGGCCATGGAGCAGCTGAGATGCCAGCTGAGGGGACAAACCTGGACATGTCCCCCGGCCCCTCTGCAGATGGCCCCTGGACAACCAACCCAGCACCGTGAGGCTGGAGACCCCCCCCTGCACCATCCTGTCCCTGGGTCACCCCCACCCACCCCCTGGGTGTCCCCATGCTGGGCAGCAGCAGAGCTGTCCCACCTCTCGTGGCTGCAGCCATTGGGGGCCCCGCTGTCCGAGGAGCCGCTCTGGGAGCAGGAGGAGCAGGAGGACTTGCGGGTGCTGGGCTGCCAGATGGGGGGCAGGTTGGGAGCTGGTGTGTCCATCAGGTCCTGGGGCACTGTGAGAGGGCAGAGAGAGAGGGACATGAGCACTGCCTGGGGCTGGGGGAGCCAGGGGAGGGCAACAGAGGGGAGAGGTTTGATTAGCAGCACCCCGCAGGAGCAGAGCACCCTCTTCCCAAGGAGGCTCCAGCAGGCAGGTAGGAGCCACACCTGGTGACCACAGCACCAGGGAGCTCAGGAGAAAGGAGAGGAAACAGAGAGCATCAATGAAAGAGAGAGAGAGAAAAAAACAACCCATCTGCTAATCATCCAGAGTGCCTCCAGCAAGCTCCTGTGAAATGCTGAGTGCTGGCCAGGGCAGGAAACCAACACCTGGCCCAGAGAGGATGGAGAAAAGGGCTGCACCAGACTGCCACAGGGGTGAGAACACCTGGGACTGAAATCAGCTGCTGGGCCAGGAGGAGTGGGTCACTGGAAGGGGAAACCCCCACCCCTCAGACACGAGGATCCCATCCAGGATTTGAAGGAAAGACAGGAGCATCCAAACCACCAGCCAGGAGACAAAGGCTTTGATGGAGAGGCTGAGAGGGACAGGAGGAGCAAGCAGCTTGTCAGGTTGTCACTTGCTAAACCCCTGCTGAAGCTCAGGAGTGTTACTGCCAGGGCCTCATCCTGCTCAGGTGCCACCCCCCAACCAAACCAGGGCAGAGCCAGGACAAGGGGACACAGAGCCCTGAAGCTGAGCTGTCCCCAAGCCAAGCAGCATGGCTGCTCCCCTGGGAAAGGGCTGCCCTGATGGAGGGAAAAAAGATTCATGGAGAACTTATTTATTTATTTGTTCACCCCTGGGCATCAAATTGTGGTAGAAATTCCAACTTCCAGCTAGGAGAAGGCTTCCTCACCCCCTCCACCCTGACCCTCCCAGCTTGGGATATTGAATGAGTGACACCAGCAAGAGGAATGAGCAGGGGCTGGGGGGGCAGTGATGGTCAGCAGGGACAGGGGACAGCTCTGCAGGAGTTGTCAAGTGACAAGAGAGGCAAACAGCAGCACCAGCCAGCTCTGACAGCCACGTTACACTGACACCAAGAGGTCCCCAGGGCACCAAGGGGAGGTCGGGATGTGATGGGAAGACTTGGAAACCATTTAGGGATCACCACTGTCTTGCTTGCAGCTGGAGTCCTCCTGATCTTCCCTCTCACAGCAGGGATGGAGATCACAGCCACAAGGAATGGGTGAAAATTACCATTAATGGTAACTAGAGACACAGAGAGAGGAGAAGGGCACAAATGAAAGGGGGGAAAGGAACGATCTGGAGAGAAAGGAAGAACTGGTGCCCTTCCACCCCCTCTGGGAAGGTCCAGAGGAACCACACAGACTTTGCTGATGCCAGCTGAGGAGATTGCAGCAGTCCCTTTCACAGAAAATCTGGGCCCCAGCATGGAATTTTAAGGGGTAGATCAAAAGGAAGGGACAGAAAGAAACATCTCTGTCTGTTATTTGAGCCTGTGTCAGGTTCTTTTCTGACTCACTGAACTGTGTTAGTCAGCTAAAAGCAGGGGAGAAGGAAGTATGATGCTAAGTGATGGTATGGGCATCACAGGAGATGTGATTGCCCCCTTCTAGCCTCAAAAATAGAGAAATGAGTTTTTGATCACATTTCATGGCTCTTCAAAAAGCACTCCAGGAGTCTACTATTGCATACTCGCTTTTTCCCCTTACAAAGCCACCTACAATGTTCCCAGAAATTTAAAAAAAAATGTTCTTGGTATTCCACAGAAGAGTGAGGACAAACGTAGAGCCACTTCCAAGCTGGTGACCTGATTGTTCAGATGATTCACAACCTGATGTTAAGAGAGATTTCTGGGTTGGTGAATCCAGCAGCATCCTCCCCCTCGTCCCCTGAGCCAGGGAGGGAGGGACACATAGCTCAAGGATGGCAGGACATGGAGCAGGGTGCTCCAGCCTCTCCTTTGAAGGGACAGAGCTGGATTTAACAAGGCACTGGCCACGGTGACAGCAAGAGAAGAAACAATCCTGGGGCCTTGTGGTGGTGAGAAGTGACCCCAGGGCACAGCACCAAAATGAACCTGACTACTGGAATGATGTGGAAGAATTTGTCTCCTGCCCATTTGGGCAGTCAGGACCTGCTGCCCCCATCCCAAACTCCCTCTGCCAAGGCACTCACCAAACTCAGCCTGTGTCCCGGGGTAGATTATCCTGAAAACATAATCTGTGGCTTCATCATCTTCCTTGTCAGACGCAGACTCGGAGGAGCCTTGGGGGCTTCGCTTCCTCAGCTTGGGAAACACCTTTCCCTGGGAGAACAAGACCTGCTCTTCACCAGCCACCCCCTGCCCCACCACATGGGCCAGCACAGCCACTGCCTTGCTTGCCCAGCTCCTGCCCCCCAAGAGCCCCTGTTCCACCAGCCCGGGGGGTACTGCCCACCCCTCCCCTGGAGCAGCCTTTGGATCAAGGTTTCCACGAGATGGAGAACAGAAACCCCACACAGCCTGGCCAGGAGAACCAAACCTCGCTGCTGCAGCTGCTCAGGACCATCAGCTAAACCAAACTGCCCACTTTCCTTCTTGGTTTTGGGAGGGGGACCCCGAGGCTGGGGCAGAGGGTGCTCCCCAGCAGCTCTGCTCTGAGACCCTGGGGCACAAGCCCTGTTCTGGGGTTCCTACCTTCCCCCGCTGGGACCAGAGGGGTGGATCCAGCTGTCCGTGGGGCAGGAGCCCGTTCTCCAGGCAGGACAGGAACTGCAGGAGGTGTCCACCCCTGGGGAACCTCAGTGGGGGCCTCTGGATCCCATCCTGGCTCACCAAGACCACCGTCCCACCGCTGTCTACTGCCAGAGAGAGGAGCCAGAGATGGACCAGGGAAACGTTACCAGCCAAGAGCACAGAGAACAGACAAGCTCAGGGAATTGTCCTTCTGGTGCAAAAAAGAAAGAATTTCTTTCTGCTTTGGATTCCTCCCTAGGTCTGGGGCCCTGGAGAAGGTTTGCCTGGAGATCACCCCCAGAGCAGGGAGTGCTCCCCAGCCAGGAGCTGTTCAAAGGCTTTTCTGGAAGCACTTCTACAGCAGTGACCATCCAGAGCTCTGGACATCTGCCCTGGAGCTGGACCAAAACACTCCCAGGTGGGGAGTCCCCAAAAATCCAAGGATGCAAAGGGCAGCAGGCACCCCCCTGGCCTTACCCTGCTGGTGGCAGTGCAGGTAGACAATCTCCTCCAGGCGAATGGTCATGGCATAGTCCCAGTACACACTGGGAGAGAGAAAGAGAAATTCCTGAGCTTCAGGAAAGCATCTGCTGGCACCAGGGGAAGCGACAGAAAGGATGAGGTCCCAGCAGCACCCATCAAGGAGCAGTTACTGTCCCTGCCACCCCAGCTCCACAGGGTCTCCCTGTGCTCTCATGGTTCCCAGACATGGACAATGAAGTGGGAGATGAACAGAACACAGGTAAACAAAACTAAAAAAAAACCAAAAACAACTACAACTGAGAATAAACAAAACCAAGAATGATTTTTGCTGAAGAAGATCTTCATTCCAGGTCACAGTGTCCTAAACATCCCAGCTTTCCTGGAGTGTTTGCTGGTGGAAAAGGATTTCGTTGGCTGTGTTTCATTTCCCAGGAAAACTGGGAGCTGGCCTGATGGATTGTTTCCAGGATTAATGCTCTGCTAGGGCTCTGTGAGTGCCTGCAGCTGCCAAGAGAAATGCCAGCAGCCTGGAGGGCAACCCCAGGCAAAGGGCATGGTGATGCACCCTGCTGAAAAAACCTCAGCCCCCCGGGGGGAAAAAACTCCAGGGACTTCCTTAAATCCCAGGGACCCTCAATTCCTCCCGCATGGAGGATCAGCTGCAGTCTGAGCAGACACAGCACTGCAGAAAGGGCTCTGTGCCTGGGGGCCATCACCTGGGAACTGCTCTGCTCCGAGGTGAACCCTTCCCAGCAGAGGTGGGCACCATCCCCCATCCCCTCCTCTCCCCCCATGACAGACTCAGGGGTGATGGTTTTGCTTTGCAGCCAGTGGGAAAACTCACTGGTGGCCACAGACACCAGGTCCAACCCCTGGCCCTGGGGGACATCTGCTTCCCCAGTGCCCCATGGCCGGGCACACCCAGAACCAGTCACCTCTTCTCATAGTCCAGGTCACCCACAGAACCATTCATCAGCTGGTTGGGAGTCCACTTCAGGGCCATGATGTCTGCTGTCTGGTGAAGGGACAGGTACCCCGGGATGGCCTCCATGTCATCTCTCTTGAGACAAAAGCAACAAAGGAAGAAAGTGAGGGGGTCAGAGGAGGCTGGAGGACAGCAGGACCATGGAGCAGCAGCAGAGCCTTTCCATTCCACCAGCACCTAAAGACAGCCCTGCCACTGCCTTCCTAGATTAAAAATGGGCTTGTGCTTCTCTCCAGCAAAGAACCCCAGAATCATTTGGGTTGGAAAGGACCTCTGAGACCCTCAAGTCCAACCCTTGATCCACCACCACCCTGGTTACTGAGTGCCACATCCAGTCTCTTCTTAAAAACCTCCAGGGATGGAGAATCCACCCCCTCCCTGGGCAGCCCATCCCAATGCCTCATCACCCTCTCTGGAAAGAATTTCTTCCTAATATCCAACCTAACCCTCCCCTGGCAGAGCTTAAGCTCTAAAGGAGGTTTAGGTTGGATATTAGGAAAAGATTCTTAATCCCATTGCCTCTTGTCTGACTGACAGCTTTTTGAGAGAAGAGCCTGACCCCCCTCCTGGCTCCAACCTCCTTTCAGGGAGTGGTAGAGTGGTGAGGTCTCCCCTGAGCCTCCTCTTCTCCAGCCTGAACACCCCCAGCCCCAGGACTTGTGCTGGAGTCCCTTCACACCCTTCTCTTCTCTGGACCTGCTCCAGCACCTCCATCTCCTTCCTCAGCTGAGGTCCCAGAACTGGACACAGGACTCAAGCTGTGGCCTCACCAGCACCGAGCAGAGGGTCAGAGGCCCCCGGGGCAGGAGCAGTGCCAGGGAGCAGAGCAGCATCTGCAGCCCCCGGGGTGCTCACCGGCTGCACCAGGACGTTGTTCTTCCCATAGAGGAGGGTGGCTCGGGAATTCTGGTGCAGGGACTCCACGTAGTCCCTGGCAGACAGGGATGGCCGATCATCCATACTGCCACTGGAATGCCTCTTCTGAATCTGGAAGAGATCCACCTACAAACGTGAGGTGAGCAGAGAGGCTTTCAAAAAGCTCCTCTGGAAAGCTCACTTAAGAAGGTCACGAGTCAGAAATCTTTCCCTTTGTGTGCCCTAGGAGGATTCCTGGCTCTGGCCAAGCAGACTTCTGTACTCAGAGAAGCCCCAGGAGCGTGCCTGGTTTGCAGCAAACAGAGCAGCACCAGCTGCCTTTGCTTTTTGCCCATTCCCAACGTTCCCACAGGACAGCACCGGGAGGCCCCGCAGCCCCCACCTCACCTTCCCAGCACCTCAAGCTTGGAGACTCCGAGTTACTGCACTTTTCTACCTTCTCTCATCTGGTAGAAACCAGACAGTGTGACCCCCTGGAGCAGAGTGAGGGCTGTCCCTGCTGTCCCTGCTGTCCCTGCTGTCCCCACTCACGCAGAGTGCCGGGCGCTTGGTGGGGGAGTCCTGGCGGCAGTGGGAGCTGTGGATCCGGTGCCTCTGGACCAGCTCATCAGCTGAGGGGTCTGTCCAGAAGTGGTCAGCAGTCTTCATCTTGGTGTACTCCAGTGCACAGGGCCCCACTGTGCAGGGAAATCAATAAACAATGAGGAGGAAGCCGTGGGTGCTGTGCCAGGGGCTGTGGGCCCCAGCAGGGTCCATGCACTCAGCACACGATGCTGCAGCACGGACAAGCAGCAAAGAATTCCAAGGGGTCCACGGGCCCTGGCACTGAGCAACAACCTCCTGCCTGAGCAATAACCTGCTACCTGTCCAGGGCTAGGGAGTTTTCTGAAATTCTTACTAGCAAACAGCTGCATTTCCCATCCCTGAGCACCAAGCTGGGAACATGGGCTTGGAAAGCAAGCTGGCACAGCAGGAAAAGAGGAAAGTGGTACCTAATAAAGATGCAAGAATTGGCCCATCCACAGGATCCATCAGGAGGGCTTCTTTCTCGTAGTACTTACTAGAAGAAATAAAGAGAGCAGAATGCATTTCAGCCCCTGGGACTGCAAAGTGAGAGAGAGAGTGATCTGAAGTCACTGTCATGCCCTTGTCCTTCTGCATCCCTCCTGCACGGTGAGAGGGCAAGAAGTTTTCAGAAGACAAGGACAACGCTGTCCCCAACAACCCAGCTGTCAGCAGAGCAAGTCTGACCTGTCTTGATTTTATGGAGTGCCTGGTGGCCACCAGCAGCAGGGACTCAGAGTCCCCATGCTGGGCCCTGAGTGACTCCACTGTGTCCTCTCCCACCCAGGGACTTCAGCCCAGCCAGCACCACCTCCAGCACCACCAGAAGGGACAAAGGGTTGTCCTGTGCTGCCACTCACCTGCTGTTTTCTACCAAGTAATGCACGATTTTATCCAAGACCTTCTCAAAGAGGGCCGTGCGGATCCAGAGGTGTTTGATGGCTTGAGGAGAGAGGTTGGGGAGCTTGGGCACCTTGCGCGTGTTCTCCGGGATGCTCTGGACTTGATTTCGTCTTTGGAGGTGGGAAGGAAAAAGACAAGGATGTCAGCAGCTCAGCACTGAGCACTGCAGGAGCCCAGGGCACCTGGAGGGGTTTCAGTGGCCATGGTGGGACGCCCAGGGACATGGGGAAAGGGCTCTGGAGATTGCTCCCTCCATCCGTTCCACCCCCTGCTCCAGCAGACCCACGTCTCCATCTGAAAATGGACTTCACCAAAGCACTTTCCCACTGTTAAGGCAGCCTAAGAACAAGCCTCTGCCCCAGCAGAGCCCTCCAACCCACACACCTCTTCCCCTGGTGCCCAAGGACAGCAATTCATGAGCAAACCAGCTTGTCCTAGGACAGCATAAAGATTCCTGCTCCCAGGCAGCTGCTCCATCCATCTCCCTGGTTCCTGGCCAAGGATGAGTTCAGCCACCCTCAAACAGAAGGTGAATTACTGCAGGTTCAGGCCCTGCACGTGGAGCAGACCAAGTCTGGTTCCAGTTGGCTTAGTGCACTGGTCCATTAACTGTGACAGCTCAGGAGCAAACGTGCTGGACTGTCCCTGAAGCACGAGACAAGGGGCAGAGGCAGGAAGAACTTGGCCATTCCATCTCAAACCACAGCCACCACTCACAGCCTCCTAGAAAACCAACCACTTCACTCCAGACACCAAGAACCCAGGGCAGGACTCGGCTCTGCTGGAAGAGCAGTTCCTCTGGACACCCAAAGCCATTCCCAACCTGTGCTGCCAGCAGTGCCGGTGCCTTACGTGTTCTCAATGAGCTGCTCCAGGTCCTGCACCTTCTTGCAGAGCTCCTCAGCCAGGGGGAAGCTCTTGCCCACCTTCATAAACAGAGCTGCTATCTTGTTGCTGCGCAGGAACCCTGCTGCCCTCCTCTTCAGGCCGTGCAGGACACAGGATTCCACTGCAGCTGCAAGAGAGCCAAGCATCACCAGAGCATCACCAGAGCATCACCAGAGCACCAGCATCACCACAGCATCACCACAGCATCACCACAGCATCACCACAGCACCAGCATCACCAGAGCATCACCACAGCATCACCACAGCATCACCACAGCATCACCACAGCACCAGCATCACCAGAGCATCACCAGAGCATCACCAGAGCATCACCAGAGCACCAGCATCACCACAGCATCACCATAGCATCACCACAGCACCAGTATCACCACAGCATCACCAGAGCACCAGCATCACCAGAGCACCAGCATCACCATCACCTCTCCTGCTGTACCCAGCACCTTTCTCCACACCAGAGCTGCTTCCCAAGAGGCAAGCTGTGCTGTGCTGTGTTGTGTTGTGCTGTGTTGTGTTGTGTTGTGTTGTGTTGTGTTGTGCTGTGCTGTGCTGTGCTCCTGCCCAAGCAGGGAGGAGAACCCAGGTGGCCCCTGACCCAAAGCTGCAGCCAGAGGTGCAGATTTCCTGCCTGTGGTTCTGCTGACCCCACAGGGGCACCACCTCAGTGGTGCAACACAGGTGAAAAAAATAAAAAAAATTGAGATTGATGAGGTCTGGGAGTAATGGAACCAGAGGGGTGATGGAAGTGAACATGAACTGTGGGTGCCCAAGAGGAAAGGACTTCAAGGGAGAGTTAACTGGAGCCTGCTGAAGTAGATTCAGGATTTCCCTGAAGTCACCCGAGAGGGAACAGTCAGGACTAACTTCTTCATCCGTGGCTGGACAACCAGAAGCTGTGCACGTGGAGTCTGAAACCATTCTGGGTGCTCAGGGATGCCACACTGAGCAAGGGCTCTGCATCTGCTCCAGGCAGGATAACTGCTCTGCTCTCTGGGCACCCAGGCTGACCTCCTCCTCCTCCTCACAGCTTTCTTGTGGGTTAGGGAGAAACTGGACAACTCACTGAAGTTTTCCATTCAGCCCAGATTTTGGCCCTGGCCCCTGCTCTGGGGCAGTCCAAGCGAGCAGGAGGAAGGCCAGGAGCAAGACACAGGGACACTGAGGCTTCCTGAGGCAGCAAACGGGGCAGTTTATTGTCATAAAAAGCCTCAGTGTTTACACAGACATCTGCCTGAAAAACCTGAAGGCAAGAGAGAACCTGAGGCTAAAGCAGAGGCTTAACAAAGCCCGGGCAGTGCCAGCAGCTCAGCCTGGCTCTGGAGACCCTCCCAGCGGGGCAGTGACCCTGCTGGCTCCCAGTGCAAGGTTTCACCCAACTCTGCACAAGCCCCGGAGCCCAGAGACACAGACAGAGCCCAGAGAGCCCCAGGCAGATGCCCCCTCCTGCCAGGCAGTGAGGAGATGGCAATGACTCCACAGAAAGATGCGGAGAGGCACAGGATCCTGTTTGCCCCAGTCCCCCGGGAGGGCTGAGGATGGATGCCTGGTGTCAAACACAGGCTTATTAAACAGGCTGATCAAAGCACTGGAAAATTACACAGACCCAGAGATCTGCAGGTGATTGATCTGGGGCTGACAAGCAGCTTTCTGCTGCCCCAGCACCTCTCCTGCCCCGGGAGCCTGAGGCCATGGAGCTGGAGCCAGCCATGCCCCAGCCTGCCCTGCAGCAGATGCTGCTTTGCCTCTCATCTGGGGACACCACGTTTGCTACAGCTGAGCAGCTCTGGGGAGACATCTCAAACGACAATCTGTGCCCAGACCCATCTCCATCAGAGCTCCCAGGGCTGAGGGATGTGCTGATTATCTCTGCCCTGCTGAGCAGGCAGGGCACGGGCAGCATCCCAGGTGCTGCCAGACACCTCCCAGCAGAAAAACAACACCTTGGGGTCAGCCAGTCCTGCTCACCCACTGCCAGCCACCCAGAGTCACTGCCTGGATACTGAGTTTTTACACAAAGCCCTGCACAAAGCTACCTGCAGCCCAGACAAGCTGCAAGCAGCACAGCCCATGCAGTGATGGGTGTTCCTACCTGTCCCAAAGGATTATTTGCAGATGGTCTCTGCTCCCAGGCAGATATCAGTCAGACAAGAGGGCATGGGCTTAAGCTCTGCCAGGGGAGGGTTTAGGTTGGATATTAAGAAGAAATTCTTTCCAGAGAGGGTGATCAAGCATTGGAAGGGGCTGCCCAGGGAGGGGGTGGATTCTCCATCCCTGGAGGTTTTTAAGAAGAGACTGAGTGTGGCACTCAGTAACCAGGGTGGTGGTGGATCAAGGGTTGGACTTGAGGGTCTCAGAGGTCCTTTCCAACCCAAATGATTCTGCATGCTCAGCCCAGGCTGCTGGGTGGCAGTGGGACCAACTCCAGCCAGCCCTGCCTCACACACCCTCCAGGCACCCCACATCCCTCAGGGCAGCTACACCCAGCCAAGGTGGGAGTTCTACCTCCTGGCAAAAGACTGTAGGTATTTCTGAGGTCCTGAGAGCACCCCAGCACCATCCAAACCACGGGGGCAGCCTCAGCACTGATGTGGATAACAGAGGGGTTTGCTGTCCCCAGCCCTGCTGCCCCCTCCCCATCATCCTCCCGGTGAAGGTGACAGATGCCAACTCCTGTTTGCCCACCTCAAGCCCTTCCCCTGCAGGCAGAGCAGGCTGGGGGCAGCTGCCCTTTGCTGCCAGACCCCTGGGCTGCTCAGCCAGGGCAGGAGGGGATTTATAAGCTCAGCCTGCTCAGGGGAGGTGCCCAGAGCATCCCCAGGAGAGCAGCAGCAGCAGGCAGGGCAGGAGGTGCAGGCAGTGTGCAGCAGCATCATGACGAAGGCAGAAGGAACCCAGGAGCCCTTCGTGCCTCAGCTCCATGTCACAGGAGGATAGAAATAATTCCAGGCTGGGAAGCCTCGTGCTGCACAGCCAAGCAGAGAATGAGTCACACCCTGAAGTCTGTTCTGCTCTTTCCATGCCATTGGCTCCACAGAGGCACCCAGGCCCCAGCCCAGCAGCTGCCATGTCTTTCATGGAAGGGCCCAGAGAAAAGGAAGAAGGCAAAGAAGAAATGGAGACTTCACAGCTCCTTTCTCTTTTTTTTTTTTTTGTTTTTTTTCCCTTTTTTGTGTGTGTCTGTGGATGCTACAGCCCTACACTCAGTGGTGACAGTGCTGCACGTGGAGCAACCTCTTCAAAAGCTGCTTGTCACCACTTCTGTCATCTTCTTCCCAGCCTCCACATTAGCAAGCTGCCCTTCAGCTATTTGTAAATGGAGGAGCTGCTCCCCCTCTGTACACTGCAGGCAGCACTTGCTCAGCAGCAGCAGCAGCAAAATCCTTGGGATCTCAGCTCCACATCCCTTGCCCTGAGTCCTCCTGGCAGACAAAAGCCAACAGCTCTTTGGGGGGGAAAGTTAGAAAATGTTTTGCCAGCATTTTGATGGATCCATTCTGAAATACATCTACGTTTCCAAAGTTGTCACACCAGTAGGTAAAAGAAAAAACACCAGGTGAAAAGATCAGGTTCAGTGAGAAGCACTGCAGCCAGAAAGGAAGCCAGAAACCTGCACGATACCAGAGACACAAACTCCAGTTAAAATCCCCCAGCAGCCTCCAGCCTCTCCACTGGAGACTCACCCAGGCTGAAGACTGATATTCTGTAAATCCCTATCCTGCAATAGCCAAGAAATATTTGGACTCAGACTTTCTGTTGAATCGATTCTCAAGGGAATTTAAAAAAAAAAAAAAAAGGGTATTATATTATTTCTAGTTCATTCCTAAGTGACTGCAGCACTGCCAGCATCCCTCCTTCTTTTGACACATCTCAGTGTATTTTAAGCACAGAGCAAAGGCCTCAGGGACTCAGACTGCTGCCAGAACAGCTCATCCTCTGTCCCTGAGCTCCAGGAGCCCCCAGGCAGGGGAAGCCAAACCCAAGGAGCACTCCCCACCCCCAGACTCACCACAGAAGGAGATGATGTGGCTGCTGTCCTCGTGCACAAACTTCCTCGTCACTGCCTCCTCCATGATCTGCTTCACCTGTTGAAGAGATGCAGTCAGAGAAAGCCTGGAATTTCAGCTGTCGTGGGGTGAGGTGTTCTGCTTGCTTGGTGCCTGTAAGGAAACCTCCTCTGCTCCCCAGCTTGCTCTCTCTCATGGAGAATCGAGGCCTCTTTGCCTGTGGAGCATCAGCAGCTATTTCACAAGGTCAGATATAAAAACAAGGGCTGCTCTGGGTTTGAGAAACGTCAGAGTAGGAAAAGCACGAGCAGAGAATGAGGTGCAGGAGTCAAATATCATTTAGATAAAATACAATTAAATCGGGGTGACCAACTCTCATTAGTGCCCTCACTGCATTGTTCTGCTCTTCCAGCCCATGGGGATCTGACAAACTTCATGTCACCATCAGCCTCCCAGATGCCTCTCCCTGCCCATCACTGGACAGGCACTGCTCCCAGGGCCATGCATCCCAAGCCTGGGGCTGCACATCAGTCCTGGGAGCCCAGAACCTCCCCTCAGGTGAGGTGACATGAAGCTGCATCTGTCCCTTACCAGGACACCCTCTGGTGAGGGACAAACCCTTCATTTCCTGACACCCAAACAACACTTTTCCTGCTGCCTAAATGAGGAGGGTGTTCAAAGTGAAGCACACATACAAGTATTTCCCAGCCACCCTTCTGGCTGCCCTGACACGAGGGCTGGAGTCACACCTCCCCCAGGATGGGCTTTGGTGGCCCAGGGACCATCTGCTCACCCAGGGCTCTGACCAGGCATGGTGGTGCCAACACCACACAAACAACCTGTGCTTGCAAGGCACAGGAAAAAGCCTTCCAGGAGATGTAGTTCAGTGGAAAATTACACATTAAAAGGAAAAAAAAAAAAACCCAAACATGCTGTATTGACAACATAAATCAAAAAATACCTAAAGAAAGAGATGGGGAATTGCAGCAAGGGCCCTCACCCAACACAAGGGGTGGGAGCAGCTGGACATTAACCAGAAAGCCCCAGCAGAGACACAGCCTTGCAGCAGAAAACCAGTGTTGTACCCAGAAAGTTTGCAATCAGAGGAAATTTTCCACTCGCCCATCACCATTCACAGCTGGCAGCTCTGGGACTGCTCCAGCTCAGAGAAACCCAAATCTCTTGGCAGGTTTCCCGTGCCATGGTCTGCAGGTCCCAAAGGAGCCTCCCAGCCCCTCCACTGCCATCTGGGGTCACCCACACCACAGCCACTGCCATCTGCCACCGGGTCCCCTCCCGTGACACCGTGGGGATGGAGCCCTGAGCAGCCTCAGCTGTGCTGCAGCCCAGAATTTTCATGCTAATTCTCATTTTGCAGCCAGAACAAGCTCAGCAAATGAAGCTGCCCACTCTTTATCAAAAGGCAGTCTCTGGAAAATGAGATGTTTGCTCTTCTTTTCTTGGAAAGGAAATTAAAAGAGCAACTAATGATTTAGCTGTAGGTAAACTCCAGGGGAATATCATGAAGTATTCCACAACAATTCCTCCCAGCTCCAGCTGGAGGACAAGTTACCCCCTGCTCAGGGAACAGGGATGCTCCACAAGGTGCCCACCTTGCTGACCCAGCCAGCTCCATCACAGCTGAAACATTTCTATTGAAACTCAGACAAACCCTTCCCTCCCCAGCAGCCCCCGGGAGGGATGCAGGCTTAGTGCTCTCTGTGACAAAACTCCAGGGTTCATCCCAAAGCCCAGTTTTCCCATAACAGAGCTTCAGAAACCAACCCCTGTCCCAGCTGCCATTTACCCCAGTGGAGCAGCTACGACCACCACTGAGCCCAGGACAAACCAGTGCCTCTGGGTTTAACCAGTTTGAGGCAATATTGACCCACAACCCTTGTTTTACCTGGCTGAATTTTTCCAGGCAAGTCACTGTACCACCTCTACCCTAGATTATCCTGTCACAGTTTTCCCTGCCAAGCTTCTTCCAGAGCCTTTTGGTGGTTATCAAGCATTTGTGGTGAAGCACAGCATCTCCCAGGGGTTTGGCCAGGCTCAGAATTCTGGGGAGTTGTTTACAGCAAGCCAGATGCAAACAGATGCAAACACCTTGATCTTTTTCCCAGCCCTGCTCCAAGGTGAAGCTCAGTCACCTCACCAGAAGGGCTGCAGAGCATCTCAAGGCTTTTATTTTCCAGGGATTTGCTTACTCTGTTCCTCTCTATATTAAAATAATAAATTCAGCAAAAAACATACCCAACAGAAAGCCCACAGACAGATGACACAGGACTTAAACCTGGTTTGCTTTTTTGTAAGCTCACTTCAGAAACTCTTTAAGGAGCTGGTGTTACCTTGTCCTCGTTGCAGCCTTGAAGTGCTGCTTTGATTATGTCTTTGGAAGTTAATTCTGCTGCTTGAGAATCCCATTTTACCCCTCAGTCTCGGTGCAACAAGTCCATGTGGGCACTCCTTGGTGTTACCTGAGCATTTCTTTAATTGCTTTCCCCACTTTTCCCCACTCTTTCCAGCCCCAGCCCTGGCTGAGCTCCACCTGAGCCCGTTTCCCACCCAGCCCTGTGGTGTTGTCACTTCTCAGGAATCATGAAATGCTAAAGGATCCCTGAGTGCAGCAAATGCAATGTGAAGCCAACCCCAGGCCCCTTGGTGCTCAGAAGGACACTGCTGCATTTCCAGCAGAGCCACCAACCTGCTTCTTCTCTCCAGCTCTTAGGTTGGCTTGAACCAAAGGTGTCCGAGGCAAAGCAGGTGGGGAACCTCTGCCCAACCCTAGGACACAGAGAGAACCCCAAAGCCCAGGTCTCTGCTGCTGGGCTGTCCTTTGGGGTGGGGATGGGCAGGGAAACCCCCCTGCCCTGCATCCTTCCAGCTTCCCAGCCCAGCACCTTTCACCAACCAGATTTAATCAGCTCATTTGAAAACTCAACACCCACCTCTTGCCCATCCTGTTGCTCCAGCTGGCAGACCTACAACATCCTTTTATTTTTAGCAGACTTGCTTGTAAAACCCACAGGATCAAGCTCAGCACTACAAGACAGAGTTTTCTCATCTCTCCAGCAACAAACACCCTCCCTGCTCCAAAAGCAGCTGCCAGACACTTCCCCAGCACCATCACACGTGGCAGCCAAACTGTCACTGACCTGAGGGCTCAGGAGATGTCCATTAAACAATTCCAACTAATTGTGCTTCAAGCAGTTAAAATACTGCCAGCTTCAGGGTACATGTGCTACCTATAGCCAGGGGCTTCAAGGATTCTGGACAGGTATTTTGGTGTCCCACCAGAGAGCATGGGGACAGCGTGGGGACAGCTCTAAGGGCACCAGACCTTCAAGCTGTTTGGCAGCTCCATGTTCTTGCTGCCACAGAAACACGGATCCCAATCCTACCCACTGGGCCCTTTGGCTTTCCTAAAAGTCAGGCTGAATTATTTATCATGGCTTGCCAAATAAAACACAGCACATTCTGCACCTGGGGTCCCACCCACGAGCTCCACGTGGGGTTTTTGGGCCAGGCAGTAGAACAGTGGGGAACCAGGCTGAGTCACCCTGGGGGGTAAGGAGGAAGGTGTTAATGCATTTAAACTCTGATTATTGAGTCAGTTTGCTGGAAAAGAAACAACAACAAAAAAAAAGACACTACACAGAAGGGTTCTAATGCAATGTTGCCAGCAATGCAGATTTGCTGACAGCATTTTGCACCAGGCTTCCTTCCCAGGGCAGCACATTTGGGCCCTAAACCCATCCACACAACACGAATTTCAGGATCACTCAAGATCATGTTAGAGCTGGTTCTATTCCTGTTGTGCCTGTCAAACACGAACCTCTCTGCCATCTGGTGCTGGGAGCTGTGAGATGCTCAGCAAAGACTCTGCAACATTTCAGGGAAAACTTGAGTCATTTCTCTGTTTCCAGTGCCTGATCTCCCAGCTTCACCCTGCTCTGTCCTGCACCCACCACACCACAAAACCTCTGCTCCCTGAGGTGCTGATGAGCCCTCGGGATTCCCTGAGCAAAGGTGCCAAAACCTGACACTATCTGCACTGAAACCAGGTACAACTGCCCAGCCCTGACCCGCTTTGAAGTCCTGGATCTGGGGAAAAGCAGGTATTGCCATGGCAACGGCCAGGACGCCAGCAGGAGCAGAGGATGAGATTTTGGCAGCAGAGGGAAGAGGCTGAGCGGGGAGCAAGGAGCATCCTCCGGGAAGGGAGAGGAAGGAAGGAGGAGAGCAGCACAAAACCTGCTCTGAGCATGAAAGATCCAACCAGGGGGGTTCTGGAGTATGAGAGCTCTTCTGCACACCACTGCTTTTATCTTCAAAAGGAGAGAAAATGGTCCCCAGTGACTAGTAATACTCTTTACAGGAGAGATCGATGCAGGCAATCGAGAAATGCTGCATTAAAGCCATCTGTTTGCTTTTGATACAGGAACATCTGAAAAAAAGCTGACCTGGGTGCTTGAGAGACATCAGAGGGTCCCTCTGCAAACAGCAGCTTTCATTACAACCACACAGCTCATCATCCTCAGCTTCATTTTGCCTGAACACTTTTGACAGCTGCACAAAGCTTTTTTTTCCTTCCCCTCTCCAAACTGGCCTTGAGAACATTTAAAGCTATCAACATTAATTTTTCAAATCCTAATAACATTAAATTAATTTACCATTTTCTACCAATCCAGAATGAAAGAGCTGGCACTGACACCTGCAATCTGATATTTTGGAACTACAGGCACCCAGACACGTTCCAGAAAAACAAACCCAAGCTGCAAACCCCTGGTTTTTCCCACTCCCTCTGATCCTCAGCCACCAAGGAGCCATCATGGCTGCAGAGCAGGGGCACTTGGTTTGGAGAGTGGGAGGAACAGAGACTGCCTGTTGTCCCTGCCAAACGTGATGCTGGAATTAGTCAACAGCTACAGACTGACAACCACCCAAGCTGTTAAAAAAATTACCAATTTATCTGACAGAAGAGAGTGGGACATCAGTGAGCGAGCAGCCAAGAGCAGTTTTACAAAAAAGATTCCAACCAGAGGCAGGGAAAGGCTCTCTCCAGGTGCAGCACTTGTCAATATTGACCAGTAAAAGACTTCAAGCCACTTGCTGAGCAGCAAGTTAAACATAAACTAAGTTGTGGCAGAAAAATAAGCAACACAACTGTTTACTTTCATATTCCAATCAGCTCTTCACACAACCAGTTTTCCAGGCAGGGTGTATTTCATGGGCAACACCTGCCTCCCCACCTACTCCTGTATGCAGTGCAGCTACCTGGAGGCAGCAAAAACATACCAAGGGATTCTCCTCTACTAAAAAATGAAATCTGCAAAAGAAGAGGAGCATGGGCCACACAAATATTTTCAGTTGAGAACCCAACACCCTTTTAAACCTGCATATTTCAGGCTTTGGGGTTCTTTGAAGAAGCCTTGTTCCATCTGATTAATGTTCTAAATTAAAAATCAGAGAGGATTTGGTTATTTCTTACCCTGCCTAACAGGAATAGGGTTCCTCAGAAAGTCATCTTTCCACTCCTTCCCCTGCAGCCTGCTGACAAATAGTCAATATTGCAGCTTTCAGGATTAGTTTGATTCATTATGACCATATGGGGGGCAGAAAAAAAAAAAAAAAGAAAGGAATAAAAAGATGGTGATAGCACAACTCATTTCAACCCGTAAATCTACTGCAGAGCAGGACTTCTTAAAAATAAAAACGCACTAACCATGGCAACAGCCAAATATTGAAGCCCATTTGTTCACCGTGATGCTTTGGGCAATTTTAATTTACTGTTTATCCACCTTCTCTAATCAGACCTTGGTCTTCACAGAATTTGATTCCTGCAGTTATTGCACCAGGATGACAGATGTGCCCTGAGCAGGAGCCACAGCTGTCCCCAGGCTCAGCAGAGCTCACCTGAGCCCCAGGACTCCAGCAGAGCACACGGAGCCCTGGCTGAAGTAAAACAAGGCAGGGTCTAATGAAATGAGAATACACAGGTTTGTGAAAGGTAAAAATTCCAGGAGATTGGGAAAAAAAAAAATAATAATTCTGCAGTTGGGCCTCTCTACTGCTCCTTGGAGTCTGCACAAGCTCCTGACTTATCCTGAAGCCAAAGAGGAAGAAGAAACAACAGCAGGAGCAGAACAGGCCTGATCAGCCCCAGGCAAGAGAAGATCCCAGCAGCTCCCAGTTTCAGGGGTGTTAGTAAATAACAAACCACATCACCGAGGGGCTCACAGGTGATCAAAGCCCAGGTGGGAGAGCAGAGAGCAGGGGTCTGCAGTGGGACCCCCCTCTGTGGGGTTCACCAGACCAGGGCACTGCAGGCACTGAGCTGGGAGAAACCTGGAGCAAGGTGGAAGCCCCCAGTGCCTGTGTGGGCAAAGACCCCAGTTCCACACCACCATCCCCAGGCAGAGACCAGAGGGATGGGACCACCAGGAAAAAAACCAAACCCTGTGCTCTGCATCAGCACTGCCCCTGCTGCTGGGCTGCTGGGGAGGTACCAGGCAGACTCTGTGATGCTGGGGACATTGCAGCAGGGCAGAAGGGCTTTCCCCAGCCTCCAATGCACTCCTCATCTGTCCTTCCATTCACCAAACCCTGGCAGGAGAGGCTGATGTCACCCAAAGGGCACATCACAACCCTCACAGCACACTCTCTCCAAGCACAGAGCCCCTGGAGGAAGAGCAGAGGAAGAGGAGCTCCGGGCAGGAGATGCTGATGTGCAGTGACAGCCTGCAGAGGCCCCAGCAGGCTCCGGAGGGAAGCTCCCATCCTCTGGCCAAGCATTTCCAGCAGCAGCACCCCCAGGACAGCCCTGCCTGCCCTGGCAGTCCAGACGCAGCTGCTGTTTCATCTCCCTCCACACAGGGGCCCATGGATGTCAGCTCTACCCTTTAGCGACGCTAAAGAAATGTCAGCCCCTTTTTTTTCTGGTTTAATAGCGGTTGCCAAGGCAACAAGTAGTATTCCTTACCACCACACCCGGCAGAGGATTAAAGGTGGGAAAGGGTCTGGATGAGCAGCCAAACACACCACACCATCCCCTCCCCAGACCCTTCCACCCCATGGGGCCTGTTCCCCTCCTCCTGGCAGTGTCCCCTGCAGGGACATTCCACTTCCCAGAGCCTGTAAGATGGATGTAGAGATGCCCATAAAACCAGAAACAAAACATCACAAAATCCCGGGGGAGGTGACCTGTGGGGGACAGACCGGAGGCAGGAGATGACAACAGCTCCCATGACGTTCAGCCACTTCGGGCTGGGCAGGCAGAGGGATGGGGGGCTCTGCCGGCCACACAGCCCACCCCCCACACCACCGACACACCAACGACGTGGCAGAGCTGCCAGACTTCCAGCTGGAGCTACTGCGGTAACACCGCACACGTTAGAAAAACTCTGCACCGGGCAGCTGGGCACAAACCCCCGTGTGAACCAAGAGGGAGCTAAAGATGCTGGAGGAGGGCGACCAGGATGCAGGATGGGGATGGGAGATGCCATCTCCTTGCTCTGGACACACGAACACGTGCACATCCCCCATCTCCCCGCTGGCTGCCGGGGTCCCCCTGCTGCCCCCTCCACCTCCCCCCACCCTGCGGAGGGCCCGGCACGGGGTGTGGGGGGTTCACCCCCAACCCCCAGGTGAGGAGCAGCATCGGAGTCTCCCCTTTTCTTTCCCCTCCCCTCCGGAAAGTCACAACTTATGAGCGCGGCTCTGCCACCAGCAAAAGGCGATTTTGCAGCAGAGAGAGGACGGGGAAGAGGGGGATAAAACCCCCGGAGCTGCAGGGATGCNCTGGGGCAGGGAAGGAGGGGGGGGGGTCCCAGCACACTGCTAGGGCAGGAGAGACCAATGCTCCAGTCCTGGGGTGATGGACACTGGTGCAGGCAGCAGTGCCAAGGGGAGCAGCCTCTGGCTCCCAGGAGTCAGGGATCAGAACCTCTCTGACATCTCTTCTGAGGGAGCTTCCCAATGTTCTTCACCTTACCCACACCACAACCCTGGACACCCCCAGCCCACCCCCACTGGTGTGTCCCCCGTGTCCTGTCCCTACCGTGCTGTCCTGCAGATATCTCTGCCAGATGTCCACAGTCAGCCCTGAGCTGGCACTGCAGGGGACATCGGGGGACACGATGCTGTGATGGACCAGAGCAGAGAGGTGGGTGCGGACGGTGGAGAGGTGCCTGCAATAAGCCAGCCCTGGGGTGGGCAAAGGCAAACATTCAGCTGGGGAAACCCGGGGAGACAGGAGGATGAAGTGCAGGAGAAAGCTCTGATGAGTCTGGCCCCTGGAGGAGAACATCTGAAGCCACCCAGAGCAGGAAAAGCAAGGAGACCACTGGCACAGGGCAGGATCTCAGCATCTTCTACCACCAGCACTGCTGGGATGAGGTCCAGGGACCAGAGTTCTGATGTTTGCTCTCAACCCTGAGCACATGGGGTTCTGCTTGCAACAGACTGGTCCCAGTACCCCTGGCCACTGCCCTGCTGCCTCAGCACCACTCCCAGCCCAGCTCCCAGGACCTTATCCCATCACACATCTCACGGCATCGTGGAGGATGTCAGAAGTACTCACAGCCATAGAAGGCCCGGGAGAGGATCTGGTACTTCATGTTGTCACACAGGAGCTTCAGGGGAGCTCTGCCAAGAAACACAGAGGGGATGGCAGGGGAGAAAACACTCCCATGTGTGTCCTCAGCTCCTGCTCTGACCTGACTGGTCCAGCTTGGCCCTCAGCAGAGCACCAAGGGACTTGGACCTGCCTGCTGCCAGGAGGTGGCCATGGAGCAGCTGAGATGCCAGCTGAGGGGACAAACCTGGACATGTCCCCCGGCCCCTCTGCAGATGGCCCCTGGACAACCAACCCAGGGGGTGGGTGGGGGTGACCCAGGGACAGGATGGTGCAGGGGGGGGTCTCCAGCCTCACGGTGCTGGGTTGGTTGTCCAGGGGCCATCNCAAACCTGTGTATTCTCATTTCATTAGACCCTGCCTTGTTTTACTTCAGCCAGGGCTCCGTGTGCTCTGCTGGAGTCCTGGGGCTCAGGTGAGCTCTGCTGAGCCTGGGGACAGCTGTGGCTCCTGCTCAGGGCACATCTGTCATCCTGGTGCAATAACTGCAGGAATCAAATTCTGTGAAGACCAAGGTCTGATTAGAGAAGGTGGATAAACAGTAAATTAAAATTCTGCAGTTGGGCCTCTCTACTGCTCCTTGGAGTCTGCACAAGCTCCTGACTTATCCTGAAGCCAAAGAGGAAGAAAAAACAACAGCAGGAGCAGAACAGGCCTGATCAGCCCCAGGCAAGAGAAGATCCCAGCAGCTCCCAGTTTCAGGGGTGTTAGTAAATAACAAACCACATCACCGAGGGGCTCACAGGTGATCAAAGCCCAGGTGGGAGAGCAGAGAGCAGGGGTCTGCAGTGGGACCCCCCTCTGTGGGGTTCACCAGACCAGGGCACTGCAGGCACTGAGCTGGGAGAAACCTGGAGCAAGGTGGAAGCCCCCAGTGCCTGTGTGGGCAAAGACCCCAGTTCCACACCACCATCCCCAGGCAGAGACCAGAGGGATGGGACCACCAGGAAAAAAAACCAAACCCTGTGCTCTGCATCAGCAATACCCCTGCTGCTGGGCTGCTGGGGAGGTACCAGGCAGACTCTGTGATGCTGGGGACATTGCAGCAGGGCAGAAGGGCTGTCCCCAGCCTCCAATGCACTCCTCATCTGTCCTTCCATTCACCAAACCCTGGCAGGAGAGGCTGATGTCACCCAAAGGGCACATCACAACCCTCACAGCACACTCTCTCCAAGCACAGAGCCCCTGGAGGAAGAGCAGAGGAAGAGGAGCTCCGGGCAGGAGATGCNCCCCGCGTCGGGGTGGGGGGGACGGGAGGTCCCCGAGGGTTTGAGAGCTGCGGGAGTTACAGGGAGGTGCGAAGGGACAATGTCCTGGCAGCCATGTGGCATCCCCCCTCCCCTCTGGGACTCTGAGCAGTGAAGGCACCGCCGGGACCCCCGAGGTTCCTCCTCCCAAAATCCCAACTCCTCGGGCAAATCCCTGCCTGGCAGCTCCCCCCTCACCCATCTTCTGTTTTTCTCTTCCCACCCTTTGCTGTTCCAGGACATTTCCATAGAAACAGGATGCCGGCTCCTTCCCAGGCCAGTTTCCAGTAACTACAAACTGCAGCACCACGGGGCCAGCAGCACCCGGACACGTTGCCCACCATCAGGACATGGCCCTTGCTGTGACACACACAGGGTCCTTGCTGTGACACAGGGTCCTTGCTGCCAGGGCTGAGGAAGGGACTGGATCCTGCATGGAAATCTCATACTGACCTAGAGCCAGGCTGTGTCCTCTGCTTGGTGGCCTTGAAGTTGGCAGGAACCACCCCATGGCTCCTCTCTGCCACCCAGTCTGGGCATTGGTCTGCTGGGGGGACAGGAGGGAGCTCTGGGCTGGGGATTAATCAGAATTTGGACCTTTCTGTAGTCCATCGCTGGCCTGTGCCATATCCTTTGGGTTTGGAACTTGGCCACGGACAGGCATGTGAGTTCCTCCTGCCTGCTTCTCATTTTGCTATTGGGAAAATTATGTTGGAGACATTGACCTGCCCCTGGACACCAGGAATTGGTCAGTTTAACACCTCAGTCAGGAAAACGAGTCTCTCCAAGCTGAGCCAAAACAGCTTCTAGGACTTTTACCAACAAGCCAACCAACACCCCTTATTTTAAGGGCTAAGATGAGCCCAAGTAATTTTTACAGCACCCAGAAACATTCTGCCACAGTGTCCGTGCTCGGGAGAAGCAGATGCTGGATGCAGGATGCTGAGGGAGCCCACGCTGCCCTCAGGCTCTGCCAAGGAGTGATGAGCACCCAGTGACTTGACTCAAGTGCACAGCCCAGGGAAGCCCAGGGGAGCAAGAGGATCATTTTGATCCCTGCTAACGAAGCGTGCTGGGTTTGTGCAATCTCCAGTGCTGTCAATCTCCCTGCCCTGCCCTGGGCGAGCTGACTCGGGGTGGGCAGCACCCGCCTGGCCATCCCAGGGGAGTTCAGGGACCTGGTGGTGCTGGCACTTCTGTGATTTTCCTGGCTTCTTGCACCCCCCACAAACTGCAGTGCTGTGCAGGGGGTGGGAGGTGTTACTAATTTATTACCTTTCTTTGAGGAGAAATTGGGTGAAACAAGCAGAGGGATCAGCTCCGCATACACCTTGCTGGTTCCTTTTCCTTGGGAAATTCTGCTTCTCCCTGGGTCACAGGTGGGTGGGAGACAATCAGCCCATTTTCTAAAGTTGGGAGAGCTTAAATGAGAGCACGTCGAGCTATACTTAATGTGATTAAGCCACATCTGTGGGTATCACACTAATTAAATTAAACTTTCCGCTGCTGCCTCTGCGGCTCAGACAGGATAGTTGCTGTAAGACAGCAGTTCACTGCTCTGCATTTCACTGCATGGATGAGCAGGCAGGATACAAGCAACCTGCCCCTCGGATAATCCTGCTGGTTAGAAGCAGCTCCTAAGGTCTGCTCCCCACAGACCCCCAGCAGGCCCTTGGGGCACACCTCCTGAGGCTTCCCCAGCAGGGAGCAGGATGGGGACACAGGAGGGTCCCCGCCCTCTGCACTCAGTCACTGCATGTCACCCAGAAAAGGGGGGTCAGCCACCGAGGGAGCACTGGTATCTTTTTACAGTTGCTATGGCATCAGCTGCCTCTGCTCTGCTGCTGAAGCTCTGAAGATGGTCCTTGGTCGGGGGGATTTCTGGGGGATTAAGCCTCTCCCCCCCCCAGCAGGCTCCTCAGAGGGATCACACCAGCAGAGGGGATTTCTCACCCCCATCCCCACGCAAGGATAAGGCAGCTGGGCACAGCCTTGCCTTTCATCTCCACCCACCCTGCTGCTGTGGGGACGTGCTGGCTGGATTCATCACTCTGCTGAGTCCCGGGAGTGGCACAAATCCCACCTAAAGCCCCAGGAGATTAACTGTCCCTTACCTGCCTGCCAAGCCTCAGCTCAGGGCAGAGCCACCCCGGCAGAGCCACGTGCAGGTGGGCTCATGGAGGGGGGGCCACGACAGGACCCCCAGACCCCTGCTTGCTCCCACCCTGCCTGTGGGATCACCCTGACACCCTCCAGGCTGCTCCGGTGTCACAGCCAGCACCAGGTGCACCCAAAAAAAAAAAAAAAAAAAAAAATCCCCTGTGTTGTTAACTGGACCTTTCTAAGGTGTCTCCAGACATGTGCCTGAAGGATTTAACAATGTCCAGAGGTTTCCCAGGCAGGGCAGACACCGGGTGGCTGCGTCATGTTGTCACAGCAACTGCCAACCAAACCACAGCTCCTGGTTTGATCTTTCCTGTAGTTTCTTTTAATTACAGATGAGGGTGGCTGGAAAAGCCGGTGCTGGAGCACCCCGGGGCCCTGGGAGCAGTTGGTGGCCCCAGACAAGGGCTCTGTTGACACCAGCACCAGTGTCACGGCTGGGGAGGAGCTGCAGGGACCTGCCCGGGCTGTAAGGCTCCACAGGCACAGCTCATGGGCAATAAAATTTGCTGTTAAACTGCCAGACTGAAGGGAGCAATGGCTTGCAGTATGCTGCCATCCCCTCCCTGATGGCACCTCAGCTGCAGAAGTGATTTCACTTTTTAAAGTGAGATTAAAAGGGGTTTGTTTGCCACAACTTGCATCCCTGGGCATCAGAAAGACACCGCAAGTCCCAGAGCTCAGATGGGATGGTTTAAACTGGGCAGCTCCAGGCAAGGGAACCCAACTCCAGCTGCACCCAGAGCTGCCCCCAGCCCACAGGGGTCTGGTGGGCTCACAGCAAGCACAGTTGAGTGGCCAAGGGACATTTCCAGGTCCCAATTGCTCCACTGAGTTTCCCTTGCAAGGACAAGCAGGTGAATCCTTTGGTGGGTCCAGTGCCATCAGTCCCAGAGCAGTTGCTGCAAAATACACCAAGGAGAAAGAAATGACTGTTTGTCAGGAGGAAGGAGCACCACCTCTGAGTGCAAATAGGGATTTGCTTCACCAGCCCCACCTCAACCCCAAAATGCAGTCCCCAAAGCAGAGGGGGAAGCCCCAAACCCTGGGGATGAGGTTGGTCCCAAACCTGGGGGATGAGGTTGGTCCCAAACCCGGGGGATGAGGTTACTCTCAATCCCAGGAGCTGAGGCTGTTTCCAGACCTGGGGGTTGAGGGTTTCCTGCTCAGAAAGCTGCTCTCCCCCTCCTGCCTTTGATCCCGGGATGGGTTTCTCCGCCGGCTGCTCCGGTGCTGTGGGTTTCCAGCGGGAGGTGGGGAAGCTCAGCCTGACCCTCCCCTCCTCGGATCTGTCATCAGCAACAGCAAAATCCTTCCCAGCCCCAAGTTACTCAGCCTGAATCCTGGAGGATTTGCCGGGGTGGCAGGATGGCAGAGCAGCCCTGCCTGGCCCCCAGCCCTGGGTCCCCAGGGCCCCAAACTCACCCCAGGGACAAGTGGAGCAAAAAAATGGATTTCCTCCTCTCGGTCGTTGGATTTGCTGTCGACTTGGGCAACGTCTGGAGGTTCCCATACATCTGCTACCAAAACGGAGGGGGTAAGGACATCACTGGGGTTATTTCAGTCTCTTGGACAAAAAAAAAAAAATCTGTTTTTCATCTTCCTGATGCTGAAAAAACTCCCTGTTTCTTCCCCTTCTTTGTCTCTCACTGCTCTCCTCAGACAGGGCAGTTTAAGCCCCGGACCCAACTTCTCCTGACATCTGTCTCTTTTCTGTTTTGTGTCTTTCTTCATTCAAAACCCTTCTCCATTCCCTCCTCCTCAGTGTCATTCCCTCCTTCCCCAGCATAGTCAGAGGTGCCTGAGCAGCTCTAGGATCACAGAGAGAAATCTGGCGTGGTCCAAATTGCATCAAAGGATTAAGAACCTGCAAATTTGGGGTGGGAGGTTTGTACCTTTTCAGATCTTGTGGCTTTGTGAAATCAACCCTTTCCGAGGGGTCATGGTTTAAAATAACCCTCCCAAGTGTCCCAGCTGCCCTCTGCAGACCCCAACCCATGGAGCAGCCCCAGTTCCCCAGCATCAGGAGCTCAGGGGGATCAACAGGAAGTTAAGATACAAAAGCTCCGTGAAGGAAAAAACCTTGAGTAAATGACATCTAAATAAATTGCTTTAAATAGATCAGGGTGGGAAAAAAAAATTAAAAAACCACTTGCATGGAAATTAAAAACGAGGAATGAAAATTTTGTGCTGTTTGCAAAAGCAGAGTGGATTTAATTGCCAAAGTCGGCACCGGGATAACGTCACGGGGCTCACATCCTCAACTGCTTGGGAAAATGAGAAGGAGGTAATTAGTACCATACTCAAGGCTAAAATGTGGGTCCCAGGTGCCCACACTGAAGCTCAGCTACTCATGATTTCCTCCCATGGGAGCAAACTTCAGCCACTTCATTGCTGTGATTCCTCACCCCATCCCTGCTCCAGCAGCAGCTCTGGGAAAGGAGAACCTTGGTCCTGGCAGAGCAAGGAGCTGCTGGTGGCCTGACCCATCAGCTGGATGTTCCTGGAACAGAAACCCTGGAGGGGCTGAGGGTGGAGCAGGTGGAGAGCTCTTGGAGAGAGGAGCCGTGGGGGTTAAATTAACTAATCCCAACAGGGCTGTTCTGAGGAGCAGCTTCACTTCCAGAACATCCATGGGGTAGAAACGTGGCCCCGGTGCAGACGACATTGTTATGAATAATGCAGATTACAGCATTAATTATTTGTCTCTGGGGGTGACTGTACATATTCACTGGGATCTTCTGCAAAACTCTTCTAGACCTGAGAGGTGCTTGGTGCCTCTGTGCCCCAATGGTTTTTGTTGCTCTTTGCACCATCCTGTCCAACGATCCCTCCCTGACGAAGGCTGGGACACAGCAGCCTGAGGAGCTGGGCACCGAGCAGGGGCCTCACATCCAGGAACAGAGAATTTACAGAGCATCTGACAAGCACACATCCACCATCCTCATCCGTGTTCCCCCGTGACCATCCCCGCTGTGCTGGCAGGGCTGGTGGTGACAGTCCTCCAGCTGTGCTGGCTGCGGTGGTCACCTCCCCTCTGCTCCTCACCCCCTAGGAGCCTTTCTCATCCCCTACACACTGATGGCTGTTTTTGGAGGAGTACCCCTCTTCTACATGGAGCTGGCCCTGGGGCAGTTCCACAGGACAGGAGCCATCCCCATCTGGAGGCGCATCTGCCCCATCTTTAAAGGTAAGAGTTGGTGAGCAGGGCTGTGCAGGTCCCCACAGCCACATTTTGGGGACAGGGAGAGGGCTGGACCAGCACAGGCTCCTGACTCTGACCCCCTCTCCCCGCAGGCATTGGTTTTGCCATTTGCATCATTGGTCTCTATGTCTCCTTTTACTACAACACCATCATTGCCTGGGCTCTCTATTATTTCTGCTCATCCTTCTCGGGCACGTTGCCCTGGGCCAGCTGTGACAACCCCTGGAACACACCCAACTGCACCAACTACTTTGGGGGGAACAACGTCACCTGGACCAACTTCTCCAGGTCCCCCGCCGAGGAGTTTTACACGTAAGTGCATGTTCATGGATGATGTGTTTGGGTTGAAGCACATCCCTCTGGAGACACCTGGGGCTGGGGTGCCTGGGAGCAGGTATGCTACAGCCTGTGGCCATCACACGGGGCTGCTCGTGGGGAGCTCGTGGCCACCATGGCCAGTGCTCCAGGGCAGAGGTTGAGCACGGCCACAGTGCCAGCCCGAGATGCCCTCCCCGGGTCCCTACCCACAGGAGGAAGGTCCTGGAGATCCAAAAGTCCAGGGGTCTGTACGACGTGGGGGGGATCCGCTGGCAGCTGCTCCTCTGCCTCTTCCTCATCTTCACCATCGTCTACTTCAGCCTGTGGAAAGGGGTGAAAACCTCTGGGAAGGTAAGAAAGAGGGCTCTGGTGTCAGCCCTGCCCAGACACAACGGTGATGGGCACACCAGGGCTCACACCTGGACACAGACGACCTCCTCCATGGCTGGGGCCAGGCAGGGAGGACCAAGTCCTTGGGGGGGTCTTGCAGCCCACCTGGCTGCCTCCTCCTCCTCCTCACACCCCTCCCCCTTGGTCACCCCGGGCACCTGGGCTGTGCAGGGATTTGGGTTCGTGGTGGAGCAGCTCTGCTGGTCCCACCGGCTGACAGCCACCTTTCCCCAGGTGGTCTGGGTGACAGCCACGCTGCCCTACCTTGTCCTCCTTGTCCTGCTGGTCCGAGGGGCCACCCTGCCCGGTGCTTGGAGAGGGGTCATCTTCTACCTGCGCCCAGACTGGGGCAAGCTCCTGAGCACCGCGGTGAGTCCGGGGTGGGACACGCTGCCCCTGGGGATGGCAGCACCCAGATCCCCCCCCCTCCTGGCTGGGACACCCCCCCTCATCCCTGCCAGACCTTGTTCCCACAGAAACGAGAGGTCCCGGGCAGGCTCTTGGAAGTGTAAATGTAGAACTGAGTCACCCATCTCATTGCCGCCGGGTTTTGTTCCTGCTCTGCCCTGACAGTGGGTGCGGGGTGATCACCGGCCAGCACCTGAGAATTCTCATCCAAGGGAATCGGGGCTGAGCTGCCAACCTGACCCTGCCCAGCAGCGGGCACGGGGGGCTCAGGGCTCCCTTTGACTTTCTGTCCCCTCTGGGCACCGGGGAGCACAAATTCTGTTGCCAAATTCTGCTGCTGCGGGACCTCAGGGTGGAACCAAGCCCCCTCCACCCCGCGGCAGCTCCCGGGATGTCTCCTGGGGAGAAGGGGCAGGACCAGGAGAGGTTTGGCAGCAAGAACCCATCCCTGGGAGGTGGGGTGGGCACACCGTGGGGTGGACACGCCATGGGGTGGACATCAGCTTCATCCCAGCCCCAGGGGACCTCTTGACCATTCTCCAGACTGCCTCCCCCTTCTCCTGCCAGGTTTGGGTTGATGCTGCTGCACAGATTTTCTTTTCCCTGGGCCCTGGGTTCGGTGTCCTCCTTGCTCTGGCCAGTTACAACCATTTCCACAACAACTGCTACCGGTGAGCTCTGCAGCCGCGGGGGCTGCCCCGGGGCCACAGCCCCGCACCCCCAGCCACAGCCTGGGCAGCTTTTCCCCATTTTTCTGATGGCTTTGGGTGGAAGAGGGAGCCGTCGGGGGTGCAGGCAGCAGGGGGAGGAGGGAGGTCCTGCTGCAGGACTCATCTCTCTGCTGTCTGCCTCCCAGGGATGCTCTCCTCACCAGCACAGTGAACTGCCTCACCAGCTTCCTCTCGGGCTTTGTCATCTTCACCGTGCTGGGCTACATGGCCGAGATGAGGGGTGTGGAGGTGGAGGATGTGGCCAGAGATAAAGGTTTGCCTCCCCCATCCTGGCCCCACCGTGCCCGGGTCCTCTGCCTTTGGGGCACCTTCTCCACCCGTGTTCCCCCCAGTGCCAGCACCCGGGGCTGTGCCAGAGCCACCAGGGAACAAACCCCGTGTCCCCTCCTAGGGCCCAGCCTCCTTTTTATCACCTACCCTGAAGCGATTGCCAACATGGTGGGATCCACCTTCTTTGCCATCATATTCTTCCTGATGATGATCACGCTGGGGCTGGACAGCACGGTAGGGAACGGGACCCGGGGGGGCAGCGTGGCCAGGGGCTGTGTCCCCAGTGGGGGACTGGAGATGGCTGTGTCCCACAGGGAGTAATGGGGGGACAAGGGGAGCCATGGCCTGGGGAGGGAGAGCTGCTGTCCTGGGCCCCCCGAGCATGGCCAGTGTGGGGACAGAGGGAGGGGACAGGATGGGATGTCCCCACTCTGCTCAGGGGCTGAGAGAGCCATGGGGGGAGCAGGGTTTTTTTGAGGACTGTCCCCACATCTCATTTCTCCACACCACATCCCTGCTTCCTTTGCAGTTTGGGGGCTTGGAGGCTGTGATCACAGCTGTGATGGACGAGTACCCCCAGGTCCTGGCCGGGCGCCGGGAGCTCTTTGTCCTTGGCCTCATTTCAGTCAGTTTCCTGGGCTCCCTCAGCACCCTCACCTATGTGAGTACCACATCCCCACCACACACCTCCTCCTTTCCCCAACCAGCCGGGTGTGCCAGGCCTGCTGGGCATCCCCCGGGGGCTGCAGCCACCCTCCCTTGGGCTGCTCCAGGGAGGAGCCTACGTGGTGAAGCTGCTGGAGGAGTTTGGTGCTGGCTGCTCCATCCTGGCCGTGGTGCTGCTGGAGACAATCGCCGTCTCCTGGTTTTATGGTGAGAAACAGCCTCTGATACAGAGAACACCCTCTTGGTACCCGTGTCCTCCGTGGCTCTCCGTGGCCGTGACAGCTCTCCCCCCCGGCAGGGATACAGCGCTTCTCCCACGATGTGAAAGCCATGCTGGGCTTCACCCCGGGGATGTTCTGGAAGGTGTGCTGGGCTGCCATCAGCCCTGCCTTGCTAGCAGTGAGTATCTACACCCTGAATTAAAGAGCAGATTGTGCCTGGACACCCCGCAGGGGAGCTGCTCCACGGGCACCCATGCTCCTGGGTGCTCCCCTCTCGCTGCCATGGTGTGACCAAGCTGCCAGGACTGTGGACCAGGGTCCAGTGCTGGGCTGGATCTGTCCCCTTTGAAATGCCAGCTCCCCCAGCACTTCAAAGGCTGCAGGAGGCAGCGGGGTCTGAGCTCTCCAGATCTGCAGGAGAGCCCTTGTGAGGATTAATTACGGCTCTAAGCGCTTTGCCCAGGTTATTAAGAGAAGTATTATAATCAAAGCAGACTGCAAATGATTTCATTTCAGCATGGGGACGTGCAGCCTTTGCAGCCTGCCTTCTCCATGGGGTTTGTTAGACATAGACCTCCCAGCCCACACCCAGTGAGGGGTGGCTGGCTGGGAAATGTCACTGTGGCACCCAGGCTGGCCCTTCCCAGTTAGGAAGGAGATGCCCAGCCCTCCTGGAGGAGCTCTTCTGGCTGCACGGGCTTGTACAGCCCTGCCACAGCTCTGTGCTGCACATGATGGGGTGTCCCACCATGGGCTGGCCCCTCAGCACCCCTCCCTCACCCATCCTGCACCCCTCCTTGCAGTTCATAGTCATCAGCTCCCTCCTGGACCAGCCACCACTGACACTCTTTGACTACCAGTACCCTGAGTGGAGCATCTCCGTGGGGTACCTCATCGGAGCATCCTCCTTCATCTGCATCCCCCTCTACATGGTGTACAGGCTCGTCTGGACACCAGGGTCTCTCAAGCAGGTGAGGAGCAGGGTGGGTGATCTAGGGGGGCTGGGGGCAGGCTGGGACCCCCACTCAGGACAGCCTGAGAGCAGGGCTGGGGAGCTGGACAGATGGTTGATGCCCCTCCTCAGCATCTTCGTACATGTGGCACCTAAATCCCACCTGGAGAATTGCTTTAAATCACATTTTGTGAGTGGTGATATTTGCTGGGCCAGGAGGCAGCAGGGCTTCAACACTACAGCCCTGAAGGCAGGGGACTTGCCCCAGCTGTCACCCCCCAGCCCATTTTTGGGACACCTCCTGCCTGCTGCAGTCTGCTGCGGGCTGGCACGGCCCCAGCCCCACAGCAGGATTGATCCTGGTAGGGGTGGCATCAGCACCTCAGGGCTGGGTTTGGCATCTCAGGGCCAGCAGCCCTGCTTGTGGCTTCCTTGGTGCAGGACAGAAACCCAGTGCCTTTTCTCTGCCTGCTTCCACCCTCCAGCGCCTCGCCGTCTGCATTCAGCCGGAGAAAACCACACGGGACCCCCCGGCAGACACAGTGTCCATGGCCCCCATTCTGTAGCCCTTTTGCTGTGCAAACCTGCTCAGTGCCAGCAGTGTCTTTAGCTGTGCCCTGGAAAATAAAGCTGGTGTCAATTGTTAGGAGAACAGATGGGCAGAGGAGCTGGAGCTGGCTGGGTTGGGCTGGGGGACGAGGGGGCTGCTGCTCTCCTGACACACAAACACCTCGGTCTGTTCTGAAGAGCAAAAGGCTGGGAGGGGGATCCTGTGTCCCCTGGGCTCACAGGAGGATCAGCTGCAGCAGTGGTGGCCTTTGGCATTTGAAGAGGAAAAAACCTTAATATTATCTCAATTTAAACCCAAGTATTAGGGTGAAGCAGCCCTGGCACTGGTGTGAACCAGCCACCTGCCTCTGCCACCTCCTACCAATCATGTCACCTCCAATGCCACCTCCCCAGTTCTCAGCAGTTATTTGGGTTGTCCAGCACTGCCCCGCACCCACGGTCACCACGGCAGGGGCACAGCAGCAGCTCCCGACGGCCTCTCAGGGGGGTCTGGTGCGGTGACCCCCTCCCTGTCCCCTCCCGGAGGCTCCTGCTCTTCACGGGGGCGATGCAGAGCCGAGAGCTGGGGGTGGGCACGGGGCTGGGAAGGGGCACATGTGGCTGGGGGTGGACACAGCGGACCGGGGGGGGCATTGGGCCGGGNGACGCGGAGGGAAGAGCACAGCCCACGCCGGTGCCGGTGCCGGTATCCCCGGAAAGCCGGTGCCGGTGCCCCGGAAGGCGGTTCTGTGCCCCTCGGGGCGGGACGTACCCGGGGCGGGGCGGCAGGAAGAGGAAGGGCCGGGCCGGGACACAAAGGCCGGTACCGCCGGGACACAAAGGCCGGTACCGCCCGGTCCCTGGGGCTGTGTGCGGGACGCGGCGATGGGGCTGGAGGTGGTGCGGGGCTGGGCACTGGCCCTGCTGGCTCTGCTAGCCCCGGGCGAGCGCAGCCGGCCCTACGCCGTGCTGCAGAAACAGAACCCGGGTAAGGAGCGGGCGGGGAGGAATGGGTTGCACAGGGGGATTTTTTTGTTTGTTTATTAAGCTAATTTTGGGGGATGCCCGGGGTGGGGGTGCGTGCGTTCAGATCCTAACCCTTCCTCCCCCCGCAGTGCTGCTGGGCAGCATCCTCAGCGCCCTGCTGCTCGCCATCATCCTCATGGCCATCTGCGTCTACAAACCGCTCCGGCGGCGGTAGCGGATCGGGGCCGGCCTGGGGACACAGTGCCAGGCTCTCCCGGTTCTCCTGTCACCTCTCCTGCCAGCCACAAGGGATGTCGCGATGTCGCGGGTGCCGCTCTTGTCCCGCGCTGCATCATCGGCCCGTGACCCCCCCGCAGCATCTCCGCTCCCTCGCCTTGGCACCATCGTGTGGCTCTGTCGCGACATCGCTTCCCGTGACAGCGTGACAGCCGGGTGCTGGAAATCGCACCCCTGGAACTGGCTCCGAGGAGCGGGTGGGCTCGGGCAGGGTCAGCAGCCACAGAGCATCCCCGGGGGCCGTCCCGGGCTGGCGGGGGAGCCTGGGCAGAGCAAGCCTCGGTCACACCGCAGGTATTTCTACTTTCTGAGGAAATCCCCCTCGCTTGAAGGCTGAGCCTTGAGGGCTTGCCGCACAGCCTTTAAAAATAATCCAGAGGCAAAAGCTGCTGCGGGCATGGCTGCTGGCTCTGGGCAGCAGAGCAGGAGCAGGCTGTGTGGCTGTGCAGGGACAGGCTTCCCATTCCCAGCCTCCTTGGCTTTAACTCTTGGCTAAATAGCCACCAGCAGCCACGCTCAGCCCCTCCTGGACTGGGGTTCTGGGGAGGGGTTCCAGCTGAACACCCATCTCCTTGCAGGTGGATTTGTGCTCCTGAGCAGATCCCTCCAGGACACGGGAGCCTCCAGAAGGCTGCAAGCCAGGCAGATGCTCCAGCCTGCCAGGCTCAGGCTCAGGCCTGGCTTGGAGCCCCAGCCAGACCTCTTCTAAGCATTTACAGTAACAAATTCAAGTGTTTACACTGAACTCCCACTTACATATCAATGCTGCTATTTTGTTTTGCACTGCTGTGAGTAGCAACTGGATTTTGCTTGTTAAGTATTTGGTGTTTAGCACAGGGGGATTTTTGCTGATAATTTATTTAGGATATTAAAACTTCCTGAATAATTGTGCTGACATGTTTTCTGTTCAGTTTGTTTCAATGGGCACTGGCCACTCTTGTTGCAACCTGGGATTTTCTTTGCTGCTCCTGTTAAGAGTGAAGTGATAGCAGAGGCTGAGCTAGAGCAGATCTAGTGAGGAAGCAAAGAGGAAGCAAGGTAACACTTGTTCTGATGCTTTTTAATCTTTTTTTTTTTTTTTTTTCCCTCACCACGTCCTGTATCACTGATTTTTCTCAGTCCTTCATCTGCTGTAAAACTTGGCCTGTAGCTGGGTGCTGTTGGGGGGTGGATGGATGGTGGATCTTGCAGCTAGAGCTCTGAGTTCCTGGGAGCAGCATTCTTGTTTGCATTCATTCTTCACTCCCTGCTTTGTCTCTTTGTACAAATAAAAAGCTCAGTAAACAACCTTTTCTTTATTCATGACTGTTCTGTTTGCTGTTAGCTCAGCAGCTGTGCCAAGGGACCAGCAGTCCCCTCCCCAGCCTCCTCACCTCCCAGTTCTCCACCCTTTGCTGGAAGGAGGACAGGAGGGCAGAGCCACAGCAGCAGCTGGGTGCAGCCCCTGGCTTCATGGATGTTTGTTAACAAGAACTATAAAGAGTAACCTGAAAGTGGAAACTTGTCCTGCAAAGGCAGTGCAGTTACCAAGAGGCATTAACAGGGGAAGTTGTCACAGACAGGGAGCCAAAGCTGCATCAGAAGGATCTCCAACCTCAGCACTTCATGGATTATTGTTTGTACAGGGAAACAATGGTCCAGAGGCACAACCAAGTACACTGCTAGCACTGCAGTGCACACCCCCTGCCTCTCAGTGCCTTCAGTCTGCACTGAATCACTTGCAAAACAGGGAGACCCAAAGGCTGAAGGGGTCAGGAAAAGGCTTCCAGAGATTCTGCCTGTTTCAGACTAGACCAGAACTTCATGGATGACAATGTCACCTTCAGTGTGCAAAACCACAACAAAACCACATGTAAAAGCAATTATTAGAGTCTCCACTTACTGTGTTATTAAAAAACATGTCTCTGTGTGTGTGTGCAGCATAACACTGTGCAGCATCATTGGGTTTTCTTCCAGCACCCATAGAGGCTCCTTTTACCCAGACACTGAGATGGAAGCTCAGGTTTAAGCCAAGCAGCATCCCTTTCAGGGAAGCAAAACCTTCTAGTTCAGAGGGAGTGATGCAAATACCACAGGAAAAAAACAAGGTTTTTTTTCAAGCAGCAGCATAACAAAATTTGAACTGAAATAGCTCCATATTCTCCAGTTTACAGCATAAAAAGCAGAGAATAAATATACTTGGAAAAAAAAAAAAGGTCTCTCCCCTTGTAACCTTTGAAATACATAACAGAAACAAAGCAATGCCCCACCAGAGGGTTTTATAAAGGCAACAGCACTCTTTATTTCCACTATAGGAAAAAAACCAACAGAGTTTCATCTCACAACTTTGTCAAGAGCTCAATGCTGGGCTCAGTCCCCATTTGCAGCTGTGAAAGTCACAGTAATCCCCTTTTCAAAGAGAGATGCAATTCCAAGACAGCCCCCTGCCCCCCTGCAGGACAGCAGACATCCCTGCCAACACCACCTAAGGGCTGCAAACTCCCTCATTTAACAACAACAGTGAGGCCAGACCAGTTCTAGTGTACACTGAAGGAAGTTTAATCACTTACTATGTAAAACAATGGATTATTGGTTTAAAATAGGGTTCCAAGTTACCAACCATCTCACTGGTTATGACCAAGTCCATTTTCTAGTGATTTCATCCTGGTTAATAGCTGGTCACACAGAACCACCCTGTTTTGCCCAAGGAACAAGTGCAGGATTAAGTCAGCAAGATCAGACTGTGTGTACCATTGGTTCTGCACACTCCTGCCAGCCAGAAGAAGGAATATTGCTCCCATTCAGCTACTGTAAGGCTTTCCTGGGGATGTACATTGTGTACTTGTGGAGTGCACTTGAGAGTCACAGTGTAAATACTGTAAATGCTGACAGAAGTGCAGGTAAAACAGCTACAAATATCCTGTATGATGAAAAGACCTGAGGAAAGCTGGTTAAAACATACTGGTGAGTTCCTACCATACCGTTTCTTAAATGAGTGTAGTCCTACTGGCTTGTTTTAAAATCAATAAAAATATTCAGATAAAAAAATATATGTATTCACATGAAGGATGAGCACTTGAACTTTAAAAAGCAACACACGTTTCCCTTTCAGATAACAGAATTAAAACTTATCTTCCAATATGTATACAATAAAATCCCACCTGAATCTTGTTTCCTGTTTTAATTTAGCACCCACACACAGAACACACTCATGCACACACACCAAGTGATCTCAAGAAGCACCTGTATCTGCCACTTAATTTCTTGCTGCCCTCAGACTCTGGGAACTAGCTGGTTTGGAATCACTGCAGGAACTGCTATTGTACTGGACAGATGGTCCCATTTTAGGAGCTAAAATTTTACTGGCTACTTCGTTTTGTCCTTTTTCAGAAAGCATTAGGTTTAATCTTGAGCTTGGATTAGCTGTTCAAGTATAAAATTATCCCTCTTAAGCAGGAGCACGTGATAAAATCTCAGTAACTAGAGAAGAGATAATAACATAAAAGCAAAACTAACAGAAAGCACCTGTCAGCACAAAGAACTAGTCTGTGAATGGGGCTATGTGCACATAGATACTCTTCCATCTAACATCTGGAAGAAACAGACAATGGCTTTGAATTATTCAGAAATGATGAAGCAGATGTGTATTTCTTTGGTAAGTAATGAAGCTCCCCTCCCTATAAACCAGGTTTTCAAGCTTTACTGCAATCCCATATCCTGATGCAAACCAAAATTTCTTATCTGCTCTTCAATAAATACACTTAGGTAAAAACTAATCCTTCCAAGCTAAAACTGTGTGGCTGGGGAGCCAAATGCAGAGTCCCATGATCTGAAACTCCCTCAAACAAAAACAAATCAGCTTTTTGTAGCTTGTGGTGCCCACTTAGAAGGCAGGTGAAATGTTTACTTAAGCAATCCAGGAGTGGCCTTGAGACTGACAGCTCTGAAAGCCTTCAGTTTGATGCAGATTGGGTCATCCTTATTTCAGGAGATGGCTAAGGAGTTATTTTTCCACCAGAGAAAGCTGCAGAACTTGCTGGAGCTCTGCATCTTCCTCTTCCCGCCGCTGCTTCTCCCGCTCCTCCTGCTCCCGGACAGACAGCTCCATGGCAAGCTGCAAATCCTTCTCAAAACTGGAAGGTTCACCAAGGGTGCTGCAGGGTGAGCTACCTGAGCTTGTTAGATAGCTCTCTTGCAGTGCCCTGAGGGAGAAAGAGAGCTTCAAGTAGTCAGAGTGACAGAATCCACCTGGAGTTCCCTTCGCTGACCCTTCCCAGCGACTGTTTCCCAACTGCAAGCCTGGAAATCTCTCCCCAGAGGACAGGAAGCAGTTTTCAGGAGAAGAGAGGGGTTGTTCTAATACCCATAGAGAATTCCCAACATAAAAGCTGTTCTCTGAAGGTTCCTCACACTCTTTCAAACACACAGACACAGTTACATTTCAACGTGCTTCTAAAAGCATTCTCACAGGACTCCCCCAGGAGTGGCAGAGCCAGGAGGATGCAGTTCCCTGGCTGCACCAAGATCTCTTGGCACTGAGCTGAATGAAGGCCCCACAGATCCAAAAGCATATTCTCAAGGGTCCATTAATTCCATGTTGCTAATTTTTCAAGGGTTACATAATGATTTGAAAAGCAAGAAGAGCTGCCCTGAAGTGTGCAGCATCTGATAAACAAACCTTCAACCCAGAGGGACCAAACTCAGTTGTAAACACAGTCCTTCTGTTCTGCTTTTATTTGTTGGGTAAAAAGAACCAGTTATGTGCACAGACCAGTCCCACAGCTGAGCTGGACTGTATGAAGCAGGGAGGCCCAGTCTGGAGTCCCTGCCTCTTGGAAAAGTTAAAAGCAGCACAAGAAAAAGAAACTTTGTGTTCTGTACATCAGCTACCTCCATACACCAAAAACTTGCAGAATTGCTCCACACTGCAGTTGGAAGTATTTTTGCTCTGTTACTGCAAGGCTTGACATGAAGAATAATTAATTACCTCTGATATTGTATGTTGAAGTCCTGGGAATATGCAACTGCTCCATTGGACTGCATCCCCACATCCTAGAAACAGGGAAAGACAGACAGTTCCACAGCAGTTAGCAGGGCTGCAGTGTACCTCAATTTATTTTTACAAATTTACTGTATTTTTCTCTTCTGAGAAAAACTCAGAAGAATTTCTTTCTTAGGAAAATGGGCCCTATATTGATTTAATTCAGAGATGCAACTATGCTGCCTAGTCCTTGTCAAAGCTTCCAGCTGGCACTGCACAGATTCCAGCACACTCACTTTATTTCCACCAGATTCCATCAAACTCTGCTGGATAGCAAACTGCATGATCTCATTATCTTCATCCTGCACGTGGATGTTTCTGCCATCATCCTGGACGTGGTAAGATTTGGGGATTTCAAACACTGACTGATCAACCTCAAAATTAGCACCTGCAGAAGCCAAATATAGTTATAAACACAGCACAGTATACTTTTTAAGGTGTGACTTCAAACATTCTAATGATTAAGTTAACTCCAGAAATTCAGACAAACCACCTGGCTAAATTCACCAAGGGGCTTTGAAAGATTTCTGTGATAAACAAGCACAGCAGCAAGACAGAATGCAGTCTTTAAGATGCTAACAAGCCATACAAATAAATCCAGTGTGCAGGAGGCAGCTGAACTCTGACAAAAAAGGCTGCCACAGGTAAATGCCTCAGTGACTCTTCAGAGGTTATTCCTAACAAACAGGTCTGCAACAGCTCACAGGACAGAGCATCCCTGGGTATGTGCAGTCATGAGCATCCTACTTGAACATAATCTGCTCTCTTTTGAATGAGCATGCAGGCTGAGCTGTTGCTGGCAGCAATTTGTTATTCCACTCCCCATAGCAGTAGCTAACATCAGAATTCAGACCTCAAAATACTTGGGGCAGCTTGCTAGAGCTCAGCTGATTGAGTCTGACAGATGAGGGAGGGGCAGAATGGGGCAGCACCACACTCTCAGACCAGCTGTGATGCACTGCAGCTTCCTCTCACCTCTGAATGTTTCCTTCTCTGCAGTTAACTCACCTCTCTGCTCTGTGCAATCCACTGGCAGGAATGCAGGAAGATGTGATGGCTGCACCTTTCCACTCCTTACCTGCATCATCCTGTGCCCCTCCAGCCATTTGGGATGATGTTTTGTCAGCTGTCCTGCAGCCATTGACATTTTCAAATGTAATTCGGGCATTCAGCACATGAAACAAAGGGATTTCTGTAAGCAAGGAGACAGGATTTCTGTCAGGAAAACTCATTGACTTCCACACCTACAGCAACCCCTTCCATGTTTATTGAACAGCTCCACAAGCCCCACACAGACAGAGTACAGTGACTCACTTCACCAAGAAGTTATCCTTAGTCATGCTCATGCTCTCTCTAAATCTTTTTTTTTTATAATAAGATTTGCCAAATCTAAGGCACTGAAGCTCCGAGGAAAGGGGCTTAGCAACAGCTCATTCTTACTGAAATGACAGGGTCTTAAACTTCTGTGCTACTAACTCAGAATTTGGACTGAATGACCCCAGCTGTACCAGACAGCACACACCTGGGTTCTCAGTTCTAGGTACCAGAGAGATGCTGACCCCCAAACTAACATGTGTTTGTAAATACAAGCAGCACAACCATTAGAGAGAATGGAAATTCAGATGATGCTACAATAAAAATTGCTAATTACCAATTTTGACAGGAAATCCTGGTGGAAATTCCAGAGTGATGAAATCTCTAAGCCTGGCAAAATGTGCACTAGTTCTGGCCATCAGGTCAATGATTGGAGTGACTTGTTCCATCAGAGACAAGGGGAACTCTTCACTCATCCACAGGCTGGCTTTAAATCTTAGAGAGAAAGTTGCATAAAAACATCTTAAGTTTACAGTTTAGGAACAGATACCAAGCCAAATACACAGCATTGTCACCTGCTCTACACATTTCAAAGAGTCACAACAGTTGCTGCTCAAAAAAAACCTGGTCAGACCAAAGGCAAAGACAGGAGGTTCCTGACGAGTCACAGCATTAGTCCAAATCTTTTCTTCAACTTACTAGAAGAAGAATCAGACTACAGCTGAGTACTTCAAGATCTCTTTTTGTTTAATTTTGAAAACTGGGGGAAAATGACACCAGATATTTCTAAAAGTGATTTCCAGAGATTAGGTGAAGCAGAGACAAACTAAGAATAGTTAAAATCTTATTTCTCACTTCTGTGTTCGAATGGTGACTTCTTTTGGTCTTCCTATGTCTCTACCTTTCAAATCAAATTCTGGGTCAAAGTACTCCTCCAGAGTAATAGCAGTAGGATTGTTGCTTGCAGCATACTCTGTTGTCTTGGTTGTATTCTATAAGGAAAAAAAAGAAAAAAAAAAACAAACCACAAAAGTACAGAACAGACAGTGGCTACTATAAGAAATTTTTAAGTTACCTCATTCTTTAATTTAGACATCAGTGACACAGAGCCACAAACACAAGTTTAGCTTGCTTTCTACTGAGGGTAAAAATCTCAAAGCATTCCAGAGGGACAGAAAACCCTACGTAGCTACTTTAATGCTAGAAAGACACACACACAAGCTACAGCATTTCTGGGCTCCCAGTCCTTTATTCACTCACCTGAGCACCATACTCATGCTCCACTGTACCCAGAAATGATTCCAGGGGGTTCCTGTCAGCTTCAGATAAAAGGAGGAAAAAACAAACAAAAAATCTATTACGATTAATTTGCAGTGAAATTTCCATCCACATCATACTAACATGCAAGACTTCTGATTCCAAGGGAAATAATCTGTTCACATTTCCTCTCAATACACCTAGGATAAATCCTGGTTCATTTACAGGTTAGCAGTCAAGTAATGAGCTACTTCAGACACACAGTTTGTGTAAGTAAAGCAGGACAATGTCAACAAGAAGCACTGCCATGGCACAGAGGAAGGATCAGAGAGCCAAAAGATTCTATCCCATAGGAAAACTACCTTTGTATCTTTTCTTCTCCTCTTCTGTTAGATGTTCTGTTCGGATTCTTGTGACCACATGCACATTGTTTGCCATGTATACCTTAAAAAAAAAAAGTTAAAAAAAACAAAAGTCAAAGGACAAAAAGCTTCCCAGGTGAAACACACACAAAAAAATTCTCTGTGTCCAAACACTAGGTACACAAATCCCAAGACAAAATGAAGCAGGCTGCTTCTGCCTCTCATTGATAAAGAACTTAATCTTTAACATACTGGTGATCAACAGCAAATGCTGCATTTTGGTTTTTCTATTTGCTTTGGTACAATGGGAATCCTACATAGTATGTTCCTGACCTTTCCTAAGGCTGAAACTACATGCCACCTGCTGGGCAAGCTGGTAAAATCAGCAACCCTGCAAATCACACACCAGACAGCATTCATCTCACAAGCACCCTCTGCCCAAAGAACAGCAAAGGAATTTGGTCTCTGATGGCAACAGAAATCACCCTCCTTTCAACCAGCTCCTGGAAAGCAGATTTACACTCTTTTAAACATCCTTTTGTACCTGACTAAACCAGCCTGGAAACCAGAGAGGCAATGCCAAGCTTGCTGGAAAGAATCCCCACCTGGACAGGGGTTGTAAGGACAATTACAAGGAAAGAAGGAAAGTCAGATAAACACTATTTGTAACCAAAGCTTAAAAATGAAATTCAGTGATCTTTTACTTCTGCAGGAACACCAATGAACCCCAACTTCCACCTGAACAGTCCTGCAGCCTTACAAGGACAACCTTCATATAAATGTAAAGCTATTCAGTATTTACTCTTCAGATAAGTGAAACTACAAAACTCATATTCCAAGACCTGGAGAAACAGAAACCTGTGATTCAAGAATGTTAATTCTTGTGATTCTGAAATACCTCAAACAGTAAGGCTGTAAAACTGTCTTCAAAAATGTTTCACTGAAGTAAAATGGAAGACAAAAAGTGCCACATGGAACAAATCTAGGCCACTCTATGACTCATGAGCATGCTCAGGGTCTTTCATTTACCAGCAGCCTTTTATTATGTGAATTCATGAGGCAACTCATGGCAGCAGGAGGCTGTTACTTCCTTGCAATACTGCTCACTGAAAATGCTCCAGGCACTTCACCAGTCAGTTCCTTGATTTTTAAGGAATGAAAGAATGACAATATTCAAGAATTAGCTCAACTCCAGCTTTTGGATGGGAGCTCTAGCAGTTATGCTAAATCTTTTGCCCCTCTTTGTCCTGAAATGCTTTCATCCTACTCCTCCCCTCAAGCCCCTCCTGACAGTCCTGCACTCAGGCACCATCTCTCCAACAAGCTTGGCAGTTTCTCCCTCCTGCTGGCAAGACAATAAGGCTCTTAATGGGAAGTTAGTACCTAAAGCATTCAGGCAATAAAGGCATGACAATCAGACTTCAGTTAGCAATAAGATCTCTTAATTATACAGGATGGGCTTTACCTTTGCCTCATAACCATTTACACCTTCTGCTTTTTCTGTCCTCCATACCCAGAATCCAGATGTGGACCTGACAGAAAGTAACACAAGTGTCTATAAAGTGGCATTTCTACACAATCCCCCATCCATTATTGTCCAAAATTGATTTTAAACATTGCATAGGTTATTTAGTTATTAACCCCAGACAAAAGCACAGGTCTCCCTGTCCTCACATCTCACAAGAGGGCTGGGCAGTCATGCTGTTTTTTATGAACTTATCCAGCCCACAGCCAAAGTGGAAAAGCTGACATAGATTTCAGATGAAGATGTGGATCCCTGAGCCACAGAGGAGGACAGCCCAAGAACTTGCTGAATTATTCTGACTCCAAAAGGATCTTCATAAAAAGGATTGTTTGTACTAAGCTGAGACACACTTTGATAAACAGTGTCAGAAACAAGGAAGACAAATGTGTGTTTGTGGAAAGAAACAATATCCAGGTATTTTTATCTAAAGTATTTCTGTGAGATCAGACCCACTGAGCTGCCAGATGCAAGCTCCTGTCCAATAGTTTCAGCAAGGATTTGGGCAAAATGCAAACTTGTAATGAGACATTAACACTGATCCAATTAGTGATAAACCAGAAGCTTCCTGCAAATCAAGTTCTTCCAACTGGGAACTTTTGGCCAAGCAACAGTCTCAAGCTGATGGAGCCAAATTTAATGTAGTGGGATGTGAAGTTTAAAGTCATTTCAGATCTAGCCCTAGAAGTTTTCATGAGAATCTCTGCAGCTTACCTTTCAAAAGCAATGTTTTTGGTATCAAGGCACGTGTTGATGATGGGAGAAGTGAGGCGTCTCTCCACATCTTTCCTTTTTGGGGTCATGGACTCCAGTGTCAAATGCTCCATGTGTTGGGAGAGCTCAAAACGCTCCGTTGTAACAAACTTCTCATCATGGTTTATCTCAATTAGCTCTGCCCAGCCTCCAGTATCTGGTGGAAATGGGAAATCTCAATCTAAAAAACTTAGCAACAGTATTCCAGAGTGAAACACACCACACTGTGGATCAGACCAGGGCAGGTGCTAAGTCACTGTATTTTGCACTCAGCTGAGACCAAATCTGGAGTAATACCCAAAATTATTTTTTATTTAGAGGGTAGGAAAAAGGAAGTAAAAGACTGAGGTAAAATTTTTCATTACCAAGTTTTGACTTGAGATTTGCTGGGAGGAAAGAAATGAAGCCATTATGTTAAACCACAAGCCAGGATCTCTACAGGTCACTCACAGAATGTGTGTATAAAACTTTTGAGAACTCAGTGCTCAGGCTCAGCAGGTCCCTCTGAGCAACACTGGGGCTTTTCTTTGGGACTGGCCAAGTATTTGGTGATCAGTGTTGGAGACATTCTAAAATATTTACCTTCCCCCTTGAAAATTAAGCTTCTCCTTCCTCTCTCCCAGCTCATATTCTCAAAGCCCAGCAGAGTGATATCCACACGCAGCTTGGCACCACTTTTCCAGATGCGGCAGACGTCGCTGGGACAAACTCTGGAAACCAGTGGGACTAGGAAGGGAAATGAGACAAATGTAAATACAAAATATTCAGGAGATGCAGCACACAGGAAACCTGAGCTCAAGCAGAAGCTATATCCCTGCTAAAGGACTGATCCTAATTCCAGAGGAGGTGAGATTCTGATCCTCTTTAGTTTTAGGAACAATCAGCTTAGGCATAAAACCCATCAACTTCAAATTAAAGATGAACATGAAAAGGAAAAGACATTAGTTCAGGCTGAAAGACATGAAATGGCATAAACCCCTAGCAGCCTAGTATTTAGCTGTTTGGCAAATTAAGTTAGAAGCCCAGTGTTGGCTCCTCTAAAAGAAAAGCAGATACTTCCCAAGTAGCCTGTGCATCTGCATATGAGGCATCTATCACTGTCTTAATAACTGATAGCCAGAAGTAAGCAAACAAAACCCCTGAAAAGTCTTCAGCAATTCTCACAATGACTGAAGTCTCCATTAAAAAAAAAAACTGACCAACCAAAAAACCCAAACAAACCAACCAAATAAACAGGAAACAAAGAATAATCGTGCAACAAAAACACAAGATGTTTCTGAGAGGTGAAAAAGTATTGTGGGGAGCTGGTATTTCTCTGCAAATCTGTTGTGGCATTTGTACATAAGCAAGTCTATGTCTGCAGCTTAGGGGAGGTAAAAACAATCAAGATTCTTACCCCAGCTGGTGAACTCCCATTTCATTTCCACATAGAAGTCAGGAGTCTGGAAAAGGAAAATACTTTATGAATACTTCATGAAACAGTTTTAACCTAATGCTCAGTACATTGCTCATGAACATTTTAGATAAAGGAGAAGAAAAAAAGAAATTGAGATATGATAAATTAACATTCTAAAAATGAAACTAGCAAACAAAAACCATGGCCCAACCATTGATGATTTTATTAACACCTTCACAACTCAGCCTCTAATGCTGGAGTTCATGAGTAAGGATTTCAAAGGGATTTGAGGGAAAAGCCTCCATCTCCCACAGGACTGTGGGATACAGAAGCTGAAACAAAGAACATGACTGCCCAGCTGATTCCAGTTTACTGAGCTTGAACTCCTCAGACAAGAGTTACAGTCTAGAGTAAGAGGTCTGAACCCAGTAATTACCTCATTAATTTTTTGGAGCAACTCAGGAACTCCCCCAAGAGTCATGGAGGCCTGCTGGTAGTCCCGATGCTGCAGGATCATTTGTACCATCTCTGGGTCTCCTGTACTGACAGCCTCGTGTAACACTGCAAGAAACCCAGGCACAAGTTCCTGCCTGCCTGCCTTCCCAGCAAAACACAACACCTGCAGCTCCCAGGTTATCTTTACCTGTCCATCCCTGGGCATTCTCTTTTGTCACATCTGCCTTGTGCTGCAGGAGGACCTTGGCAGATTCTAGATAACCCAAGGAGACAGCAAGGTGCAGCAGGGTCCGGCCTCGGGGGTCGCGCTGATCAACATCCTGTGGAGCACCCAAGAGAAAAACCCTGCTGGGGCTGTCCTGGCAAACACTGCTGCCCACAGCACACTGAGAAGAGTTTAATTAAACAAAACCTGGCAGTACTAATCCAGGAGTCAGTATTCCCTAGGTATTCCCCCGGGGCAGCCTGTGGTGCACTCTGACTTCCCCGCTGAAATCAAAGGTGAAGCAGAGCTGGGCCTGGGAAGCCCCGATGCTCAGAACTGCTATCACTGCAGGACACCCCTGAGTTCTTCCTGATGCTTCTCATTTCTTTTCCTGTCATTATTTCCCCTTCAGAGGGGGTCTCTGAGGAGCAGACAGGAGTCTGTGTGCACTGCACCACAGCTAACAGCCTGAGCCCAGCAGAGGGGGGAATATCTTTACAACAGAACAGGGGCTGGGGTGGGAGAAATGAGAAAAGAAAAGTAGTAACAGGGCAAACAACACCAGTTTTGCTTTTAGAAAGTATAGGAGCAAATGGTATTTCACAAAGCATCCATTTGACACACACTGCACAATGGAGGGTGAAAGCATTTCAGACAAGTCACTGAATCAAAAAATAAATTTAAAAAACTACACAGGCATAAACACCCAAAACATGCAAGCACAACATACTCATACCTTACATATTTTTCACTATTAGCTTAGAGATTTGAAACAGAAGAGCATCTATAACTAAAGGAAAAGGGGAAAGTCAATAGCAGAATAAGAAAGGAGAGTTATTATGCAAGTTAACATGGTTATCTGACAGCATTACACAGGAAAGATCACCCACAGAGCAGGGAAAGCTTCACTTTAAAGCATTCTCTTTTCCCTTCTGTGGTGAAACACTAACTGATTTGCTTCCCCACTTCCTGCAGCTCCAGTGCCTGCTGCACTCACAGGTAAGAGTCTCACAGTTGTCCCTGGAGGTGTTAACCACACACCCATCAATTGCCACACCAAGTGCAGCTGGCAGGTGGCCCCTCATTCCCTCACACACACCCCCAACAGCAGGAAGCTTGGCCCAAGGAAGCAGGAGGAAACAAATCTTTGGGACACTTTGATAAAAGAGGCTATTAGAAAGCAGGTAAAGGGAGCAGGAGGCAGAGCTATTCCATCTGAACAGGCTGCTCATCTCCTGCTGGCACGGAGCACTGGAGGGAGGTCAGCAGCAGGATCCTCATCTCATGACAAACTTTCACAGGTGAGGCTGTTACTGAAACAGCAATAAATACACAGCAGCAACCTGCCAGTAAGACTGAAGACTTTGTTAAGGAGTAAAATGACATGATTTAGATTAAAAAAAAAAAGTAACTGCATTCCAAAGATTCTCCCAGAGAGCAGGACAAGGAGCATGCTCCAAGCAAGCATTAGTAAAGTGGGGAGTTGTGTTAGAACTGCAGAGGATAACCACTAGTCAGGAGGTGGCACAGCTGACCTTTGGCTCATACACTCGTGGTGTCAGGTACAATGTAATTAATAAGCTCTGCCTCTGCAAACTGCACTCCTCACCAGGGAATGTCCCAGCTCTTACAGAGCATCTCAGCATGACAGATGTTTGCTGCTCCAGCTCTGCTGCAGCCTTTCGGGCTGTTTCTTACATCACCACCATTTCTTGCTTGGCCATCCCAGAGAGGGAGCAGCTTGGTGTTTTTCAGCTCTACACAATGATCCCTTTTTTTTTTTTTTCCTCTTTTATTTTTGTTCTGTTGGGGTTTTTTTCTTCCACCAGAAAGGCTGAAAACGTTCCAGCAGTATAAAAATGCTGCACCCACAGTCTTGTCCAGCAGCAAAGCTGTTAAGAACTGCTGGTCCTCAGCAAGCTGGAGGCTGGTTTAGTCTTCAGCAGCAGCCACCTTTGCTGCATGTTGACTTTCCATTAAGGTAAGCAGTATTTATTGCTTTTCTGGCAGAGGAAAAAAAAAATTAACATCTACCATATCTGCTCTTCCTGATGTGTTTCAGTGTCTACTCTAATATTTTCTATGGAGCTCTTCTGCAAGCTGCACTTGCTCCGAGCACAGTCGTACAGATAAGTCAATATTTAATACCTTACACAACAAAAAGTATATTCCTACGCCTCCTTACATCACTCCCACAACCACAAACAATAGGTAAAGCAAAAGAAGAGCAGCAATCCCCCAAGCCCAGCAAACAAGACGTGGCAGTACCATCAGGATACTGAAAAGGCATTAGAGCAGGGGGCACCGAGCCCTGAACCATGGCACAAGCTCCTCCAGGGCCAGCAGCCCCTCCGTTACCCAGGGGTCCCGGTTACCTTGTCCTGCAGCTCCTCATCCAGCCTCCTGTAATCGTTATTCCAGACCAGGACGTGGAGGGGAAAGGCAGTGCTGGCCCTGCCAGGGGAACTCATCATGCCACACACCTGCAGAGCCGGGAAGCAGGGTGCCCACCCTCACTGCACCCCTCCTCTTCGCTCTGGAGACCCCAGATCACTCCAGCCCCAATCTCTTTTACCTTCTCCTCTCTCCTGGCACCCACCTGCCCCAGGGGATGGGGGGAGGACAACCCCCTACGAGCCCCTCACCCCGCTCTAAGGGCTGCCCCATGCAAACCCCCAGCTCCTGCCCTCAGCCCCCCACACACCTGGGAGCCCCCCGCTCCCCTCAGCCCCCCCAGACTGAGGTTCCTCAGCCCTCNGAGCGTCCCTCCCGCCGGCTGCCCCATCGCCCTCCGCAGGGGGGGGAAGCAGCAGGGTGGTGCTGAGCGGGACGCGGCGCTCAGCGCTGGCTGCACCCCCCTCGGGGAGCGTTGGTTTCACCCGCCCGCCCTGCAGCCGCCATGTTGGGTGAGGGCGGGGAGCGACGCGGTGAAGCCTCTTCCGCCAGTCCGATCCTGTCAGGCACAGGGCAGCCAGCAGGCTGGTTCAGCCCCTCGCGGGAGGTCTCTGTGCTTTCCCGCAAAAACCCGCAACGCTTCTGTGAAGCACAGCGCCGCCTGCCTCAGGGCGGGCGTCTGCCCGCAACAAAGATGTCGGGCGCGGCGCGGCTGGGGCTGACTGCCGCCCTTCTGCCAGCAGCGAACATGGCGGCGCGGGGCCGCCTCTCGCTCCCCGCCGTCGGCCGGCGGAAGGCATCCGGGCGCTGGCGCAGGCAGCTTGGTGAATAGCGCCGGGCGGCGGAGCGGGCGGAACCGCCGTGCGCCTGCGCGCTGCCGCCTCGGCTCNGCGGGGGGAGCCGCGTCCCCGGGGAGGGCGGCGCTCCCGGAGCTGTTCCGGGGTGTCCCCGGCCCGGTGGCTTTGGGCGCGTTCCCAGCGGTTCCGTCCCGGTACCGAGCGGTGGGGCGGCTCAGCCCATCACACCGTTTGCCGTGATTCGGTGTCAAAGCCCGCAGGTGGCCCGGCTGTCACCTCCTCAGGGGGGCCGGGTCCGCCTTGAGGGGACAGTCCGGGGAGGAGAGGTCGCGCTCCGGTTCTGGTACCTGTAGAAGCGGTTCGGTTCGGGAGGAGGAAGCCTTGGCTTCAACAAGTCAGGGAGCTGAAAGGAGTGAGGAGGGTGCAGGTTGTCCTGGGACAGCGGCCCTTCCTCTCCAGAGGATGGCGATGGTGCCTTGGGAGGCGCTTTGGGTCTGAGGGCAGAACCAGAACCTGGGCTTGTTCCGTGCAGGACTTGCCCCAGGGCCGGAGCTGTGGGTGGGGGTCCCGGACTTCCAGGGAAAGGGGGTTCTGGGGTGTCTGCAGGGCTGGGGTTGGAGATGTTCAGCCAGCAGCACAGGCTCTGGTGACACTGCAGAGGAGTTGGGGACCTTACTGGAACAAATCTTGAGAATTCTAGGAAGTGAGCTGCACCTTCTGTCGTTCTGCTTTTCTGATTTTTAAACTGTCCGTTTTATTAACTTATTTTTTTAGCAACTCTATTTGTTGTCTTTCCTTCTCAGAGTTACACAGTTTTTGTGTGTTCTGTGCTGCTGCTCCCACTATAATTACTTTTGTACACACTGCAAGTAATTAAAGCTCTGTAATGCAGATAACATTCGAGTGGCCAGAAGGTATGGTGCAGGAGAGGGCACAACAGCTGTTGTAAAATGGGACATCTGTTTAAAAAAATAGAATAATATAAATCCCAGATTAATCCCCAGGGAGTTATTCTTCATGGAATTTTGTTTGTGTGTCTTGTGTAGGCAGTCATCCCTAGCTCATACAAGGTAGCATATCAATTCTTTGAAACATCAGTGATGTTGTGACTCTGGGCTAACATTGTTTGATTGTGTTTGTGTTTGTTAAGCTCCTCAGGACCCTGCAGTGTATCAGCAGCACTATTAGGATAATCCTGTAAGCCAGCCTTTGTTTTGCTTTGTGGTGACATTACAGCATGGTCAGATTTTTACTTGATCTTGGTGAAGAAATCTGCTTATCCATACATATATTATACAGAAATCTTAACTTAATCCTTTCTTAAATAAAAATTAGAAAGAAAATAAAAGGCAAGCCCTTCTTTTACTTAAACCAGAGGGGGTTTGCCAGGGGGGTGTTTGGGAGCTGCTGCATGTGTGGCTGTGCTGGGGACTTGGGGCAGGGTGCCTGACTGCTGTAGTAATTTGTACTTGCTCCTTGAACTTCATTGGTACTCTTTGTTTCTGTGGTGAAGTATAAATAGTTTTCTTTCATGTGAGGTGGTTTTACGTGTGCATTTCTGGTGCACTTCCTATTCTGAGGCAGGAGCTTGCTGTTCATGCTCATCTTCATCACACGCTTCCTGTTTTGAACCACTCTGCCATGTTCCTGAAAACAGACTTGATCTTGCTAGCTTCTCCCCTCTTGGATTTTGTTATCAGCTTGTGCATATTTTGATTGTGTCTATAACAGGATCTCTTTTTAAAAATTATTCAAATCCATTCCAGTGCAGGCACTTCATTAAATTAAACCTGAAATACCCATTTTCCATCACCTGCCAGTTCTCTCTGTATCTTCAGACCATGTAACACTCTGTCCCTTCTCCCTTTCCCATCCCCTGAGATGGGAAGTGTGGACTTACTCATCAGTGTGATTTCTTTTAAGTAGAGTGTACAAGCTGAAATTACAAGCAAAGCCCCAGCTTTTCTTCTTCAGAAGAATTTAAAATCCCCCTTTCTGCTATGAAATGACCAAATCAGCAGCAGCTGACGTTTTTCCAGTGAAGTTAGGGATTGAGGTGGGTGTAAAGCAAAAAACCTGATGCTGGCTGTTAGAGCAGTGAGGCTGTGACTAGTGATTGAAAGGAGAAATGTGGTGGGTCTCAGAGCCCCGTTAGGGTATGGATGAGTTAGGGGAAAGGCTGTTTGTGATAAGCAGGAACTTGGCTTGTTCACCTGCAGCTCTGCTCCTGGGTTGGTGCTAATGTGGCTCCTTGTTATATTGTCATTCTCAGAAATTAACGTTGTGAAAACAATGGAATGATTAACAAGAAGGTTGTGTCCTTGTTATTAATTTGTTTTTTAAATTAGGTTACTTTCTTTTTCCTAAAACAAATGCTTCAGTTTGTCTCTGGGCTGTGATAGCTATCAGCTGTGAAGAGATGCTCCCACCCCTCATGGCCCGTGGCTCAAACAGGTTTGCCTTCAGCACACACACAACATCAACTCTGCTTAAAAACCACAACTCTGATCACATCTCATGTTTCAGGGACTCAGGGAATTTATTGTATGGGTCAGAGAAGACTTTTTTATGATGCACAATTGCTTAGATGTATTCTGACAGGATGCAGAAGATCTCTCAGATACTAGGCTTGTGTTGCACTCACTTAGCCTCAAACTCATCTCTGGATTTGAAATTAAGAACTTTCCAATACAGGAGATACCTTGAAATCCTTTTTCCTTCTCCTGGGATGTGCAGGAGCTGAGGATCTGTCTTGCTACTCAGTTACTGTAGAGTTCTTGGCATGTTGAGTTCCAAGTTTCTTCTGGAGCTAAGAGCAGCAGAGGGACCTGAGTTTAATGTGGATATATTCAGTTTAAATCTAACATGACATTCCTACTTGATTTAGTACTTTCTGATACTTGATCATAGCTAGGATATATTATTTACTACTACACCTTCCATCAGCTGTCCTTCTGGTTTGCTTATAAATGGCTTCAATTTGGATCTGAGCAGAACTGAAGTTAATTTGCTTGATAATTTGTTAATTGAACTTGAGACCTGTGTATCTTCCTCTTCTTTTTTTCTGTGTTTTTACTGTGACACTCTTGAGTGCTTTTACTAGTTAATGTGGAAATACAGGACTAAAGACTGAGTAACAGGAGGAAAAGCACAACTACTGTCACCACTTCATAGAGACTTCTGAGTTTTTTAAAAGAGCAGAAACAGAAATATTTTTGTAGGACTCCTCTAAATGGCAAGCAAGCACTTCAAGAGAGTAATAAAATATTTGTCCTGTTATGCTTGCAAGGGAAAGTATGTTCATAGGAAAAAGTGCAAACAATGAGGCTTTTTCCAGAATTCCCAGAGCTGTGTCCTTGCTGTCCTGGGACTCCTCCATCCCCAGGATGCCCACGTTTACAGGCTCACATGGTGGCTGAGGTTACAAGCTGGGGTTAGAAGGCAGGGCTTCTTATTGCAGACCCTTTGAAATAGGAGGTCATGTTACTTTCTGTGTTGTACTTAATGAATTCTTTTCCAGATCCCTGTTGGGCATCCATAAACAGAGGGATTCTGATCTGTGACGAGTGCTGCAGTGTCCATCGAAGTCTGGGGCGTCACATCTCTCAAGTGAGGCATCTCAAGCACACTCCATGGCCCCCAACACTGCTGCAGGTAAAAAGGAATAAACTCTGCCTTCCTTCGTGGAGAATTCTACAGGATTTCTTCCTACATTCCACAGAATAACCTCCTGGGCATGTGCCTGGCTCAGGTATCCCAGCAGGTTCTGGGTGCTGGCCCACAGAATGGGAATTGATAATAATCCCAGTTCTGATTAGTGAGGCTGTGCTGCTAGCAGCCAGATTTCTTTACTGCCTGTTTGTATATGTTTTGGATTTCAGATGGTTGAAACACTGTATAATAATGGTGCTAACTCCATATGGGAACATTCCTTGCTGGACCCTGCCTCTGTTATGAGTGGGAGGCGCAAGGCGAGCCCACAGGACAAAGTGCAGTAAGTGGAAAATTACAGAATTTTTATTTCTGTGAAAGTTTGATTATTTTATTCAGCAGTGAGAGGCAGCAAGGTGTCCATGGGAACCTCAGTATATTTTGTTGCTGGAGGAGAACAGAAGTAAACTAGTTATTTGTTCACTCATTTTTTGTTTTTTAAAAAATATCCAGTGATTAATTTTTTAAACTTGTTTTTGCAAAAAAATGGTAACACATTGCTTGAATTCTCTGAACTGTTGATTCCTGGCCACTAGCTTTAGATAGTGAGGATCTTTACTTGTACTTGAGTTGCAAGACTTTGAATTCTCATGTTTCAGTTAAATGAGGGCTGATAATAAGATTGAGTTTGGCTGATGAATTTAAAAAAGAAGAGATATTTCTGTCACTGAGTGTGGTACTTCATTTTAAAATGTAAATAACCAGGTGTAGTAAGTGCAGATCCTAGGTCAGCATAAGTTTCAGTGTTTACTTCCAAGAAATATTCACTCCATCCCAGAGCCTGCAGTCATTTCAGTGTTTAACAGCAGTAATGAAAATACTTTTCCACGTCTAACTTTGCTACCAGTCAGTGCAGAGATCTACTGCAGTCTCCACTTGTCAGTTTCCCTTTTTCTGGAGCATTGTATTAATGTGAAACCACCAATATTTATCTTCTTTCCCTCCTGTTGCTTGGGTTTCTCTTTGCAGTCCTAACAAAGCAGAATTCATTAGAGCTAAATATCAAATGTTGGCATTTGTCCACCGCCTGCCCTGCCGGGAAGATGACAGCGTCACTGCCAAAGACCTTAGTAAGGTTGGTAAGTTTTCCTGGCGGTCTGCAGAAGCTACAACTTGTTTGTGGCAGAAAGTGAAAGCTGAATTGAAGTCACTGCTTTTGTCTGGAGAGAACTGCTGCTGTTCCTCAGCACTGTGCTGTGAACACAGGCAGCTCAACCTGAGCCGGGAGCCGCCTGGTTTGCGGGATGGCTACGGGAGGTGTGGGTGGTGGAGAGGCAGCAGTTTGTTTGCACAAAGCAGTTGTCCCAAGAATTCTCACTTAGCCATTTCTAAAAGCAGGGCTGTAAGAAACAAATGGAAGAATCAGCTCTTGCTGCCATATTAAGTACCATTCTGCTTCTTTTCCAGCAACTCCATTCCAGCGTCAGGACAGGGAACCTGGAGACGTGTTTGCGGTTGCTCTCCTTAGGAGCCCAAGCCAACTTCTTTCACCCTGTATGAACACTTTTTTCACTGTTTTACTATACAAGCAGTTCTTACCAGGACAGACTTTGCAAGCAGAATTACTGGCAGTTTATGGAGCTGATCCTGGCACACAGGATTCCAATGGGAAAACTCCAGTTGACTATGCAAGGTAGAAGGCTCTGACATACGTGATGTGAAACATATGTGACCTCTGAAGAATATAAATAAGGGTTTTCATCATGTCAGCCTGTATGCTCCTGGATGCTTCAGGCAGCAGTTGGGATCCCAGTGAAACAGCCTCACAGAATAAAAAAATCTGAGGAGAAAAGTTTCTGCAAGTTCAGCAAGCTGAGTAGACTCCAGGAGGGTGGATAACTGGGGAGTTGGTGTAGGAAAGGGCTGGACTACACAGGTGAGTCCTGGAGCAGGGGGCATAACCAGGATTTTTAGTGGCAGTGAACTGCTGGGTGCATCCAGTGCAGGGCTGCACCCTCAGGAGAAGCTGAGGCTTCCCAAGGGCAGGCAGTGTTCATGTCAAGAGAAGTGAATGAATTTATTTATTCCATTTTTGAATTTCTGTATGTCTCAGAATGAATAACTGGTGTAACTTTGTGTGTCTAACCAGACAAGGTGGGCACCATGAGCTGGCAGAGCGCCTGGTGGAGATTCAGTATGAGCTCACAGACAGGCTGGCTTTCTACCTCTGTGGCAGGAAACCAGGTGAGTAGGGAAAAATCTACAATCAGATCTTTCAGTGTAATTACAGGACAGTTCAAACCATGGGATATTCTGTTTGTGCCAGTGTCACTACACTTTTTTTATGCATTTCAGATATTCCAATGTATAAATCAAACAGGAAGAGCTAAAGAAAGTGTAAGATGAGTGATAACACATTTACAATTCAGATAAAACTGCAGGATTTTAGCTATACCTTAATTAAAAATGAGGTTTCTTTCTGCTTTTCCACAAAAATGTGTTGTATTAGTGGAATACCCCAGAAAGTGTGGAGAAACCTACACATTAGCTCAGATGAACACTGCTTAATTTCAAGGAGTGAATTGCAGGGAAAATGCTGATGTTGTCAGTGCTGAATAGTCTGCAGGAGGTATTAGAGAAACTCTTCTAAGTAGCTTCTTCTCATTGGGATGCAAAAGCAGGGGAGTATGCAATTAAACAGGTACCTTTTGAACAGAAGCACACTTAAGAGTTCTTAAACATTGGGTGCTATAAAGGCACCTGTGTTGAAACTTAATTATTTTTTAATGGACTTGGAATACAGTTGATAAATCTTAATTGGAGTCTTTGATAACTCCAGGAAGTTTTGGTGGGAACATTTTTTGATACCTGCTAGCTTCCTGTAATTGCAAATTTAGTAATTACATACAAGAGAAGTAATTCTGTGTTTGCCTGTTGCAAATGTTCTTGGATTTCTCCTTCCTATGTATTTTAGTCAAACTGAATACCAGCTGTAAGCATTCACAACTGTAGTCCAGTAACAACCTCATCTGTCTTTAACTCTAGAGCATAAAAATGGACAGCACTTTGTTATACCTCAGATGGCAGACAGGTGAGTTGCTTGTTCCATGACATGTATGAGAACACCAAAGTAAAAACACCTAATAATTAAGTTTCTTTTCCTTTTTTGAAACAACTTTTATGTTTGTAATTCTAACTTTTTAATATGTTGTTGATCTTAGAAGTTTTGGGTTTTTTCTAGAAAGAATATTGGCATTTCAACAAAACCAGAAAATGATACAAGTTTGCAGTATTTGCTAAAATGCAGGGGGAAAGTGAGAAAATTATATTGAGGGAACACACCTGGGGGTTCCTGGGAAGCAGATTTGGTCAATAATGTAAGGACCAGTTAAGTTAGTTTTCTGACTCAGCATTTTAAAACTGATAGGTGCAAGGAAGCAGCTTTTTTCTCTGCAAATATTTATACCTTGATCATCTGAATGCTTTTAACTTTTGGTTATGCTCAATGAAATCCTATTTGTATAAACCATACCAGGTATTAATCCTCAGTCCCTCTTTCTCTTATTGCTTTGCAATTGGGAATAAGACGGCTGTGAGTAAACTGTTCAACTTACTGCTTGCAAAACTTCTGTGAAAAACTGTAGTAAAATAAGAATTATGTTATAGAAGCTATGTAATAATTGGTAAAATACAAATACTTAGTGTTAACACCTGTAATTTTTTTAGCTGTGCTGCCTTTAGCTGTTGGATAAAGTACTGTCTATTTTCAGTGCAGAGTATTTTGCAGAGCAGAGTAAGTATCATTTGCCTCATTACACAGAGAAGGAAGTTGATGTGCAGAGAAAATGAGCTGGTCAAAGATGCTGCAGGAATCACAGAGCCTGTGGTACAGCCTTGGCTCTGCCTGATGTCCTCTGCTGGTCTTTTTTTTTTATTTTATTATGTTTTTCCCCTTGTTCAGGTGCCTGCCTGCACGAGCTCCCTGTGGTGGCAGTTCCAACACAGAGGGTTGGCTTTCAGCATTGCCATCCTTGTGGGTCAGGGGAGTCTTCCCCTGGGTGATACACATGTGGGGTCAAAATCTGTGGCTTTTATGATCAATTCTGTTGAACTGCAGAGGTTTTAAGGCTGGAAACTAGCAGAAGAGATTGTTTACTAAAAGGTACAGAATAATTTCAAGTATGGCCTGACTGCTGTAGCCATCTGCCAGCCTGATGGTCACCTGCCTCCTGCAGAGCCCAGTGGAACAAACCCAGTGTGTTTTGGTCAGAATGATCATATTGTTCAGATTCCTTAGAAAAGGCATTTTCTTGCACTACAATTTGACTGCTTCTTGAGCCATGCAAATGTGGGCATTCATATTCCAAGGGATTTTGTGGATTCTCTTGTTTTAAATTTAATGTTGTTGCTTAGAAGAGTTTAAGAATATCATAATTGGTACATTAACAGTATTAGCAGGAACAATATATTAAAAACTGTATGAAAAATACTAAAATACTGAGGAGTTTTGAATAAAAGGGACATTTTCCTCATCAAATTATTGAAAGGTAGAATTTGTGTTTAAACAAGCTATTAACTGCTGTAGATGTAATGATCACATTTTTTTCATAGCAGTCTAGATTTATCAGAACTTGCAAAAGCAGCTAAGAAGAAGCTTCAGTCTGTAAGTAGAATTTTCAGTGTGCTATGTTGACACATCTTTGTCTGGATGTGACAAACTCTGCACTTAATCTTTAGCTGGTTTCAGCTGCTATTAATTCATGCATAAATAAATGTCAACTCTGTAGCAAGTTAGAAGTCTGGAGAAAAACATGAAAATGGGCAGAAAGGGAGGAGCAGAGATGATGACAAATCCATGACAGAGAAGAAATATTTCTTGGTCTTGTTTGGGGTAGAATCTTCCCAGTTCAGAACCTTAGAACTTTGTGCTCTTTTCTGTGTAACAGGGATCTTGTTAGCTATCAGTTATTTTCCAGCTGTAATTATTCTCTTCTGCCCTTAGCTAAGCAACCACTTATTTGAAGAACTTGCCATGGATGTGTATGATGAAGTTGACAGAAGGGAAACAGATGCAGGTGACTTTTGTGTTGTTACATTGCATACAAAATGCTGGTGCAAGCATATGTTCTGTTTAAAGTACTTTTGTGTTCAGTAATTACTGGTAATGGTAGTTTCTTTGGCTTGCATTGTCTGAAGGTGACATTAACTGAAAAAATCTTGGGTTTTTTCAAAATAGAGAAGCCTCTGGGGAAAAAAAGCCTTCCTTTGAACTGATTGTGTTTGAAAATGTGGTCTTTTTTTTAACACAGAATATTGTCAAGTAGCATAAGAAGGTTATTCCCTTTCATTTTTTTTATTTTTTTCCTTTCTTCCTTGAGCAGTTTGGCTTGCTACTCAGAATCATAGTACACTCGTGACTGAGACCACAGTGGTCCCTTTTCTTCCTGTAAATCCTGAATATTCTTCAACCAGGAACCAGGTATGCAATCTTCTTAATACTGTAAACCTATTTGTGTTTAATAGAGCAGGTATTTCAAGTAGTACTGCTGTAGTGCAGAAGAGCTGCATCTGCTTCCAAAGAAGTTAAAATAGTTTCACATTTTTCCTGCCCTGGAGTGTGCAACTGGGTAATTTAAATAATGCTTTTTGCAATGAATGGAATTGAACCATCACCTCCCTGGGAGTGCTGTAGTCTGGGTTTTGCCTGGGAACTCTGCTCCTCATCTGATACAGGCTGTACTTTAATTTTTTCCCTGCATTACTGTGTAATTTAGGGAAGGCAGAAGCTGGCTCGATTTAATGCCCACGAGTTTGCTACTCTGGTTATAGATATTCTGAGTGATGCCAAACGAAGGCAGCAGGGGAATCCTCTCACTGGTTCAAAAGGTGAGTGTGTTGTGGTTGTCACCTCTTCTAAATGCAGTTCTTCAGTAGTTCAGCCAATACCATAGCTTCATTGAGAAGTACTGTGTGACTGAAAAAGGGATCTATCCTGGCTTTATACATGACAAGAACTAAATCATGGATAGCAGGGCACTGACAGCATGCATCAGGCCACCAAAATAGTGCCAGGTGCAGGAGATGTGTCTGTTAAGGCTGGGATTTGTGGCACAGATAAATCAAGTGGGCTGTGGGCTGTTCAGGATCATATTTTTTATGATGGTTGCTGGTTTTATGGTAACTTGGTAATTTTGCAGAATTGTAATTTTGTACAGAGTGATTCCTCTTTGGAATGGCAGTGTTGCATTTCCATTTCTTCTCCAAAGTTACTGGTACCTCTTTTTTGTTCTGTATGTTGATCTACAGAAAATGTGGAACTGATACTCAAATCAATCAGCAATCAACACAGCAGTGAAAGTCAGGATAATGACCAGCCTGACTATGACAGTGTTGCTTCAGATGAAGACACAGATCTGGAAACCAATGCAGCTAAATCAAACAGACAGAAGGTAGGCTTGGAATAGTTACACACACCCCAAATTTTTTTTTTCATAAAGTAATCTGCAGTGCATCTTTCCCCTGCTGAGGGAATGTAGCATGCATAAATGAACAGAAAACAGATATTTTAATAATTTTTCCAATTAATTTTGGAACCATGCCTCAGTCTATGAACTTCAAAATTCAGTGTTGTGACTTAAAAAATTCTTATTGTAAATAAAATGCTCCTCTAGAAAAGGAATGGGCACCACTATGCCTGTCTGGAGCTAAGATCTGAAATAATGGGATCTACCAAAACACTCATCATTGAAGATTCTGTGGTATTTCACTGCTTTCTACTGCTGAAATATTGACAGCAGATCAGTAGTGACTGCTTTTAGCTATTCCTAAAAATAATGCAGCGTGGTGAAAAAGGGCAGGTCTAGTTTAATCTTTCCTTATAACTCACACTGGATATTTATTATAACTTCCCCATTCTTTATTGCATATTTTAAAAATCCTGACAAATGTATTGTGTGACTGAAGTGCTGACACAAATGGGGTTTGTGCAGAGAGAAACTAAGAGCTGATAGAGATCAAATTTCTTTTATACTGGCCTAAAATTATTTTAACAAATGGATCCTACTGATTTGAACCAGGATTTCTTTACAGTAAGTACATGAAAAGCTGTCACTGTCTGGTTTTATTTTGGCAGCCTGCTTCCTAGTGCTGTAAGTGTTGTTCTCTTGCTGTTGTTGGTAGAGCCTGGATTCAGACTTGTCAGATGGACCAGTGACAGCCCAAGAATATATGCAAGTGAAAAGTGCACTGGTGGCTTCTGAGGTAAAGATTCAGCAGTTAATGAAGGTGAACATCAACCTGAGTGATGAGCTGAGAATCATGCAGAAAAAGGTAACAGGCACAGGAGTGCAACCCTCTCATTTCTTGACATATTGTAGTAGAACAGAATAAAGTTTCTGAAACTGTAGCTGCAATCACCTATTACTAGGATGGAAAGGGAACTTCTTGAAAATGGAGCTGCTTTGGAGTCAGATGAGACCTTTTTTCCTAAAATTAGTTTAAAGCTCAGAAAACCCAGTTTGGAATCCAGGCCTTCTAACCCTTGTATAAACAAATCACCATTTTGGTGAATACTTTGCTGGGGGTCTGGTAAATTGAGATTTGTGTGGGATAAAGGAGAGTTTATATCTGTCTTGAGCTCACTGTTCAGTCTGTCACACTGGCCTAGGAAGGGCTGGCTGCTCCCTCAAATTAATTCCTTTACCTAGTGTTAAAAACCTGTTTTCCAAATAATTAGAATACTGCAAAACTTAGAGGAAGTGCTGCAGCACTCTCTCTCCCTGTGGAGAAAGGCATCCAAGCTGTGCCCTGCAGAGGTGACCCTGTCCCTGGTGCTGTGGGCAGAGGCTGATGCTTTGCAGAGTGGTGGGAACTGTTGAGCTCTTCACATCTACAGCCAAGCTGATCCAGCAGATGGAAATACCCTTGTCTGTTCAGTGCCACCCTTTTGGCACAGCTGTGTCCAGCCCTTCAGATCTATTGGAATGGTGAATACTCAGAGGAACCTGAGAGATCTTGGGCTGTTTCTGTGTTCTTTTAACAGCTTGTCCTGGTTAAGCATTTCTCTGCATCAACTGAGTGGACTTTTCACTTCTATGAATTTCTTTAACAGATACAGTCTGCTTAGGGTGCCTCATGCCCAATATAAGTGCCTCTCATGTCAAACTTCTAAGGGGCAGCTTGGCTCCTGGGTGATTCTCAAATCTTAGGTCTTGATGCATCTTATTACAGAGAGTGAGGAGCAAAGGCATAAATTATCTTGACAGAAGACTGCACATTCAATTTAGGGTTCTGGGAAGTGCTCCAGGCTATTGTTTTGATAGAGTTAATGTTCTTACAGGTTCATGTGATGCCAAGTAAATGAAAGCAGTAAATATGCAATTTCTTGTTTAACAGGCCATCAGCCTCTTGAAATATTTTACTCCATTATTGTTAGAGAATTGCTGATACTGCCTTTTTTTGCATCTTTTCATTATGATGTGTTAATATAGCAAACTTACTCCAAGTAACTCCACAAACAAATCAGAATCATTACATTTTTACTATCCATCAAATACCTAATAATAAAAAGCTTTAAAATTACTTCCTGTTGGCTTCTTGGAAAGCAGTAGCTAGCTGATACTGAATTTTCATAAGCTGAACTCTCTTCTTGCTTTGCAGAGCAAACTCTAGTTTTCTTTGTGCTGCCTCTGTCTGTGCTGTAGTTTTGGCATTTTCAGGTTTCATAGGCCTTATGTTCAAGTCCTCTGTCAAGTTCTGGTATGGACTGCTGGAATGGATGACTTTGCTGGGAACCCTGTTTTGTTGGCAGTCCTCCCCCCACAGCCTCATTAGATCACAGGATTGATGTGCCAGCACAGGCAGGCTGGAGGAGATGGATTGTGTGTTTTTAACAACAGCCAATTTTAAATTTCATTTAGCTTGCATCCCAGCAAAAAGTGCTGGAAATCAGCACATCAATATTTCCAGAGCAGGAACATAAATGTTTCTGTACCAAAACTGAGCAAGTTGAGTAGATTTTGGAAAAGAAATCAAAGGCCAGCTCCTAGCCCCTGGCCTCCTAATGCAGCTGACAAGCCTGTGTCGTGATGTCAGTTTGGTTTTGACACTTGCTGTTAGAGAAACAAAGTCCCACTGCTGCACATTTCTTTCAGCTTCAAACGCTACAGAGTGAAAACAGCAGCCTCAGAAGACAGGCCACAACCAATCTCTGCCAGGTCCAAACTGGTTCAGAGTACACAGACCCTGCCAACAATTCTTCCTTAAAGCGACGTCCATCTGCACGGGGTAGCAGACCCATGTCCATGTATGAGACTGGATCAGGGCAGAAACCCTACCTCCCCCTGGGAGAGGTCACATACCCAGAAGAAAGCATAACAAGACTGCAGCCTTTCCCTCCACATGTAAGTAAAACTGCTGATGCTTCTGCCTTTCTCCTTGTGTTCACCTTTTCTGTCTGTTCCAACTCTGCTCATTTACCCAGGCTGCTTGACTCTCTGCTGCAGAGGGAGGTGGAACTGTGAGGACTGTTCATGTTTGCTGTATTAACATGTCTGCAGGAGCCTGAGGAGGTGAAAAGGAAAAAGCTGTAACAGCTCTGGAATATGTGAACTGGAGCTTTCAGCTTCTGCTCAGCTGTTTCTTTTTACCAGAATGTGTATGCCAAGTATCAACATGTGGCTTTTTGAAAACTAGGAAAGGGAGGGGGAATAGTGTTCCAAGGAGGTGGGTAAAAGTCATGGATTTCTTTCATGAGCTCTAGAGGCACGTGCCAATTTGTGGAACTTGAACCACCTTTCAAAAATTAAAACAAAATTGCAGCTTTTTCATTAGGCCACCAATTACTTATTTTGAGTTTGGAACTCATAGCTGAGGATGGTTTAGATCTGTTACTTGGATGAATTTTTCTGGTTCAGTATTTTCCTGTACAGTGTGCTAGCAGTGGGAAGGGAGTTCTGCATTAGCCACAGGGATCCTGCACTGAGCTGGCACACCTCAGATAAGTGACCCAACACACTTATTAAAGTTAATTTCTGTTGGTTCCTTTTAGATTGCCCTCTGGGCAGGAGTACAGGACAATATTTTCTAGACAAGTATTTAATATTTGTGGGTTCTGCTTCCCTGTTGGTCACACTGCCCTTTAAAACATTCTTGGAAGTGAACAGGTATTTTTTGCCTGGCATGATGCAGGGTAAACTTCCTGTGCACATTCCAAAGAAGACAGGTGAGTGCATCAGGGAGTCAGGGCAGAAATTCCCCTTCTTCAGTTAAATTAGTAAGAATTTCAGACTATGAAATAATTTCCAGTCCTGTTGGCATGTTGATTCAAAGGCAGTTCTGGCAGCAAGAAATCTTTTTGTTATGCAGCAGTGACTGCAAAACAGGACAGTGCTTTGTATAGACCCTTTGGTTGTTTGGGTTGAAATTTGGAGAGAAGTAGCAGTTCTGAAACATTAACTTACTGTGTGGAGCTGGTTTGGTGTCATGGTGAATGCATTTTGTTCTCTGGAATTCAGTGCCTCTGGAGTGTCAGGGTGGAACTGACATGGAGTCAATTGTATTTTGAAAGAATTAACTCAGGCCTAGCAAAACTCTCAAAATCATTCTTGCTTTATGTCATCTCTGTGGTTTTATGAATGTTCCTTTATTTCAGTTATGGATTTATTTGTGTTTTGGTTTTGTTTGGGGTTTTTTTTTGTTTTGTTTTCCCGAGTGTTTTTCTCTTTCCCATTTTTAGATCGGGAGGAGTGCGTTTGTGACCTCCTCTTCATCTCTACCCTCCTTCCCCTCCACGCTTTCCTGGTCAAGGGATGAAAACACACGAAGGGTTAAGTACCTTCCCAATTGGTCTTTTTCCTGGAGGAGGTGGCAGTTTTCCTGGAAGCCCTTCTGCCTCTCTCTTCTCCCTGGCACACGGCCCCACGCTTGCACGGAGCAGTATTTCATCACCTCCATCTCTTCTCCCACGTGCTGTGGGGCTTTGCCTCTCTCTAACTTCACACCAGCTAAAATCCTCAGCATGCACCACCACGCACAGCTCCTCCAGATCCCTCCTTCCACTGCCTAACACTGGGAGCAGCCAGCAGACAAGTTGCTGTTGGGAAAGCAGTTTGGCAGGCACCCGCTGGTCGGTCCTTCAGAAGTCAATAACTCTTCCTCCTGACTAAAATGCACTGCATGAGGGCTGTGGAGCTCCCTGGTATCAGCTTTCAAGCCTGCTGTCTCTGAGGGCTGTCAGCTTGCACCAATCCTCGTTGGTTCTGAGCATTTATCTCACAGATGTTCATGACTTGGTTTGGAGGGAGTTCTCTGAGCGTGCAGACAGCCCCACACATTCCCAGCCCTACACCTAGAGACAGACAGCCTGCTCTCTGCTGACCAGGAGAGACCAAAGAGGGAAGGGGCATGGGAACAACTTAGCAAGATTCCTTCCAGGGCAAAATTAAAGATGCTGAGAGTGTGTAAAGGGAGCTTATACTGGTGATCTGTCAGGGTCAACAAAACTTTCTCCTTAGGGGTTTTGTTAGGAAAAGCATTGCAGTGATTGCAAGAAACTGTCTTTGGTGTAGCCTGTTAGCTCTTTGAAGAAGCCTTGTCCAGCTTCTTCTACTTTTTCTTAAACATTGTTCTCTCTTTGTGGTGGGACACTCAAATCCTAGATTAATTTACTAGAGGAGAGCACAGAATGTCCCCTGGCAAAGGGACACGTTTAGCAAGGCAGTCAGACAGATGGATTTCTTTTGCAGGCTGTGTTTTATTTGGGATCTTTGAACTAATTGCAAGCTACCCAAGCAAAAGAAGGGAAAAGCAGATTGCACCTCTAGAATAATACCCACTTGTGGCTGTGACTGCAGCAGTGGGCCCTGAGCAGGAACAGCTTCACATGTCAGACTGATGACTGCTGAGGAACAACCCCAGCCCTGACACTGCTCTGTGTTTCCCAGCCTGGGCTCCCTCTGTCACTGCTTCCAGAACCTGCCCTCTGTCATCAGAATGAGGCCATTACAGTTTTGAGGTCTTGCTCTGACTAAACTTCTTTAACTTTGAATAAAATACCAATACAGAGCTCTTTGGGCTCTTTTTAGATGTTTCTATTTCATTTCTTAGAAAATGGTGCCTAGCCTATGCCTCTTTTGTGTCACATGTTCAAGATCCAGGCTTTGTTTATTTCTGTGTCAGGAGTTCCTGAGAGTAAGCTTGAGAGACTATTATTTGTATTTCTTTGTAAGATTTAACTGATTTTGAAAAGATCTTTTACAAAAAGTTGTTTTGTTTTGCTCTGCTTTTTCTGTGTGGTTAGTACCATGATATCAGCACTGTCTCTGTTTCTTGGGCAAGTGTTGTAGAGTCATTAATAATATTTTACTATATAGTACTAAATTTTTCCAAAAAAAAAGTCTTTAGATTTAGATGTTGAATGGTCAGGCTCTGGTCTCTTCCTGCCAGGATAAAGAACCTGGCTTTTAAATTCTTCTTTTGTCTTAGCTATACAGTGTTTGGACATATCAGTGGAGAAAATCCTAGATTTGCAGGTAGGGCTGGATGGTAAAACTTGGAAGGGAAAATACTGCTCAGGCAAATGCAGCTCTGGGTTTGCTGCAGCTGATCTTCCTGTGTAGAAACTTTCAGAGGTTTTCTTTGTTTTCCTTTAACACTGATTCTGTTACACTGTGTTATTGTTTCCATCACATCCTATTCTTGCAGCCCAGTGTTGGTATCTGTACGTCTGGCCCCAGTGCAGAGCTTTGCCACTGGTTGTACTGTTGTACTGTTGTACTGTTCTGCTCTGTACATCTGGCAGAGGGGGAAGGCCAGACCCTCCATGTAATAGTTTTACATCTTAAAAATGTGTCACTCTTTTAGAATTGATATTTACTGGCTATCCTGAGAGGTGAGTGTTTAAAAACAACAAAAAACAACAACACAAGACATGGGGTTTTTTTTCCTTCTGTGCAGAGTGACTTTCAAATAGCCATTATTCACAGTATTCATACCTGAGGTGCTCCAGGATTAAGAATTGTTGGTTATAACATCAGATGAGTGCTTAACAGGCAGACTGGATGTTAACCAATTAAAACCATTTCCTAGTCACATTGTTTCCTAACTGCATGGATCAGGGATGCAAGTGAAATGTGTCCCTCTCAGTCCAACACTTGAGATCCCCTCATGCTGACCTCAGGGTTTCTGTGAAGCTCCAGGGCTGTTTGTCAAGGAGGCTGTGACATGAGCTGTGGCTCAGGCAGGAGCTGGTGCAGAGGCTGAGCTGTTTGTAGGTGGCACTGATGGACATGCTCTAGCAGGCACTTGTGATCAGCTTGGCAATTCTGAAGTCCAGAGCAGGTGATGTGTGGTGATCCTGGAGCCTTGCTGGAGATGGGAATCTTCCTCAGGGGCTTCAAGCTGCACATTGATGTGAGCTGCAGAGATGGGCCTGACAGCAGGTGTTCCCAGCATAAACCTCCAGGGTGCTGACTGCCTGGGCATAAACTGCCCAAGAAGGGTAAGCCAGGTCAGGGGAGGGAGCTTAGCTCTCCATCTCACTCTGCTCTGACTCTCCTGCTGACATCTGTGTCAGGATCTGCAGGGGGAGCCCCTTGAGCAGCCGTGCTGCAAGTGTGCTTCCTTCTGTTAGCAGCCCTCTGAGAAGGGAAAAACAAACACAGAAAAGGAGTTTAGGACTTAACCCTGAGCATCATCATCACCCACCCCTGGACTGGGTGCTTTCCAGGGAGGTGCAGAGCTGGTCTGTGTGGGAGTAGGAGGTGGTGAGTGTTCCATCATCACACCTGGGAGGAAGTGCCCAGAGGCAGGGAATGGGCAGCACTCCCACTTCTGGTGTTGATTTCACCTTCTTTGTGTCCCTCCTCACCTAGGTCTGTCCCCCTGCTCTCTGGTGGGTCTCCATTTTGAGGTCAGAGTCACAGGCTCTGTCCTTCCTCTTCTCCATTGAGTTCCTCCCACTCAGCTGTGGGGTTTCATCTCTGGGTTTGGTCTCTGCTGTGCATTTGGCCTCCACGCTCACTCTGGTACCCCAGTCTTCATTCTTCTTTTTTCTGGGTTCAGCCTCCCACTCTGCAATGGGTCTCCCATCCTTGGTCCAACCTCTACCTTGTGTGTCCCTACACTTCTTTTGGTACCTACAGCAGCCTCCATCTTCCTGTGTGCCTGCTGCCCCGGGCACTGTCCTCCCACCCTCCTCCTGACACCCATCCCTTGGTGTCCCACTGCTTCTGATGGTGAGGCCTTCTGCCCTTGTTCCATCCTCACCTCTGCTCTGGGCTGCAGCTCTTATTTGGCCTCCAGTGTTCAGTGGAGCCTCAGCTCTCTGGGTTCAGCCTCCCACCCCCAGTTCAGCCTCCAGGTCCTGTTGGTTCAGCTCAGAGTTCCTCAGCCCTCCTTCTGCCCTCCTGGGCATCCCGTGCCTGGCTCAGCCTCTGCTCTGGGGTCAGCCCCCACGCTTGGGTCAGCCTCAGCTCTGTCACAGACCTCCCTCCCTCAGCTCTCCCTCCCACCAGCAGACACGGGACATGGCCCTGGCCCAGCTCAGGGCTCCTCTTTCCTGCCCAGTGCCTGATTAAATCTGTGTTAATTGCAGGGCTCCAAGCTGGAGAAGCAGAGCAGCGTGTCCGAGAGCGACTACGATAACCCCCCCACCCCTCTGGAGCTGGAGGAGACAGGGTAGGTGGCTGGGCACTGCCAGCTCCCATGGGACCTTGGTCTGGGTCAAGACAAACCTCTGCCTCAGAATCACAGAATTATAGAATGACAGGATCATTTGGGTTGGAAAGGACCTCTGAGACCATCAACTCCCACCCTTGATCCACTCCCCCCGTGGCTCCCAGCCCATGGCACTCAGTGCCACATCCAGTCTCTTCTTAAAAACCTCCAGGGATGGAGAATCCACCCCTTCCAATGCCTGATCACCCTCTCTGGAAAGAATTTCTTCCTAATATCCAACCTAAACCAGGTTTAGGTTGGATATTAGGAAAAGATTCTTAAGCCCATGGCCTCTTGTTCCTCTGAGAGCTGCCTGGGAGCAGAGCCCGACCCCCCCCTGGCTCCAGCCTCCTTTCAGGGAGTTGTAGAGAGCAATGAGGTCTCTTCTGAGCCTCCTCCAGACTCAACAGCCCCTTGTTCCTTGGCAGGTCAGGCAGGAAGGGTCGTCAGAGGAGCATCATTTGGCAGGGGGAGGGATCCATCCCTGAAGACACTGACACAGCCCCCAGCTCCAGTCTGCCCAGTACAGAAGATGTCATCCGGAAAACTGAGCAGATCACCAAGAACATCCAGGAGCTGCTGAGAGCAGCACAGGAGAACAAGCACGACAGGTAAGGTGTGAGGGCTGGAAGAGCTCTGGAGTTGGGGAGAAAAAGGAAGAAAATTCTTGAAAATTCTTGTCCCCCTTTGCAGAGGGACAGCCACCACCCCTGTGCTGACACCTCCTGAAGGTGTTGGTGTCTGGTGCTTCCTGATGCAGGTTGGGTGAGCAGGGAGCAGTGACCAGTGCAGGCAGGGTCATCAAGTGTTGGGTTGTATACACATCAGATGTGTTCCAGACAGCCTGGCCCAAGCTGCTCTTGGATCTTCAGACCTCCATGTCCTTGGGTGAGGACACCCCACAGTCTGATAGTGACACCGAATCTGGTTTCAGGAAAAAATCATGAAATCAGGGAAAATTTGGCTTTTCTGCTGAAATATTAGTACAGGAAACATACCTACAAAGGCTATTTTGAACTCCTGGGTTTAGGCAGACATAGCTGAACTCCAGGAGACAGCTCATCAGCACATCCTAGTGTGCAGCATCAGCTCCCTCGGGAGCTTCTGGCCCAGCTGAACAATTAATTTCCAGAGCAGCTGTGAGTAAAAGTGACACTGCCCTCGTCTGGTCGTCATCAGGTGGTGCTCTGGTGAAGGCTGGAAATAGAGTCACCTCTTCCCAGGTATCAGGAGCAGGTTTTTGGTCTGGAACAGCTTTGGTCTCCAGGAGAGCTGAGCTTGCAGCCCTGCAGGTCCCACCCTTGCCTCCCCTCCCAAGCTCTGTGCCCATGAGCAGCAGCTGGTGATGTGTGCTCAGCCCTCACTTCCTGCCTTGCTGAGAGGAGTGCACAACAATGGGGCCACTTTTGTCCTGTGTTTTTTCCTTCTTGTACTTTTCTATTTTTAGAAGGGTGAGCTCGGCCTCTCCTCGGGCTGAATGGTGACTTCTTACGTGTTTGTGCTGAGATCATTGCCCTCCTCTGCAGCCTTTTCCACTGCAGTCCCTTGTTGCTTGTTTCTCACAGAGAAGCAACAGCAAGAGAAGCTTCTAAGAAGTTTGTTTTTTATGTGTATCACAGTTTACAGTAGCTGAATTGTATTTTTTTTAATTATTCAAAGAAACAAGTGCCAGGTACCTTGCTTTTGCTGCTAAATTCAATATTTAAGCAACCTGCTATGTTCTTTGTTTTCTCTTCTGTACCATGCATGAAGTGGGGTGTTTGCCAGTACTTAGATGAGTATAATCTTGCAAAACACTGAACTGTGAAGCTGCTGTTCTTTGTTTTCCTGTTCCTTGGCTTTGTCTCAGCAGAGTCTGGGGCGTGGAGGAGCTGGAGCTGCCTTGTTCCTCCAGTCTCTTCTTGCAGTTGGGGCATCATGCTCCCTTATCAAAATGTCAGGGATGTAGTAAGACATCTTCCAAGCTAGTGCTGGGAAGATAGCAGATCCCCCCCCCTGCACGGAGAATCACAGAGTAACCAAATGATGGAAGAATATAATCTATTAATGAAACTCCTCTTGGTTCTTTTTTTTCTTTTTCTCTCACTTTCTTCCCCTCTCTTTCCTGTGCTCCCCTGGCCCAGCAGACCCTTATTGCGTGCAGGTGTTCTGAAGCTCAGACACAGCCTGGGCTGCTTCAGCTCCCTGGTGCCCTGGGCTGAGCCAGCTCCCCTGCAGCCTCTGACCGTCCCGCAGCCCGGCCCTGCCTCCTGGTACTCTGACCTCTGTCCCTGCCTCCCAGGCACAGTGTCCTTTCTCTTTCTGTCTGCTGCCTCTCTCCCTCACACACTCTCTGCACTGGGGTCCTTGAAGGTGATGCATGAAATGCTCTGGGTGGGAACAGAGCCTGGGGAGAGTCAGGAGCCCCTTGGGTGGAAGCTCCCAGCACTGATGTGATAGGGAAGAGGATGGCAGCCTGGGACTGGGACTGTCTCTAGCTTTAAAGAGATTCTCCTGGGTCTGTTCTGTTTATTGCCCATCAAGATGAATTACCACAACAAACAGCACAATGTCTGGTTGCTCCTTCTGTGGGAGAAGTTTCATGGCTCCTGACCTGCAGTATCCACACCTGACAGCTTAGGCCCTCCTGTTTATGCAGCTGGTCTGCCAAATGAGGTCATTGGTGTCTTGAATCAATGAAAAATATGTTTATCTAGCATCTCCCATCCAGACCAGAATCTTGTTTATTAATTGCTAAGATGAAAATCACATGTACATGAGGTGTTCTTTAACACAGAACTTCCCAAGTTCTAACCCCAGGTGTTATTGCTGGTGACAAATACCAGGGTTGGAGCAGGAGTTACTGCTAGTCAGGGATTCTTTTTTCCAAGCTGTCACTACTCCAGTATCTTACTGCAGGGTGTGTAAACTCAATAAATGTCAGCTTATTCCATGAGCTTGCAGAGATGATAAAATAAAGCCATTCCTCCAGGACACACTGTGCTTTTGCAGCTGGCCTAGAGGCCACAGTATGAAATATTTGACATTAGTCTTGGCCTCTTTCATACAACTCTTCTGGCTCTCCTCCCCTGTTAGTCAGGGGTTTAATCAGTAAACTTCTGAACCAGGTAAGGTGCTGTTCAGCGTGGCCTGCAGGGAGCAAATTAACTGAGCAGCAGGATGGGAATTGCACTTAACTTGGGATGGCCACTTCTAGTTTATGTCAGAGAACTCAGGTGACTTCAGACATACAGCAGAGCTTCTTTGCAAAGCAATTTTCCTGCATTGCCAAAATGACCCCAGTGTGCTGCTGCTTTCTCAGTGCCTTTGCCAGTGGCCTGGTTTTGCACCTCTGGAACTGCAAGGTGACTGCATACTGACAGGGAGGGTGGGGGGTTGTTGTCTGGTTTTGCTTCAAAAGGCAACAGTCTGCCATAATCCACAGATGCTGAGCATTTTTCTTGAATGCTGTTGCTTTGTGATTTTTGAGATTCCCCTGCTAAAGACTGAGTCGTGTTGACTTGTGCTGAAACTGAGCCCTTGAAGCATGAAAGAGTCTTTTGCAATTAGACTCTTGACTGACCACACTAACACAGCACCTCAGAGCAGCTTATCTAGTAAATAGTTTTAAGATCTGTTTTGAATGGACCAGTTTTCATTTGGTGACTACACCAGAAGTGACATCTAGGGGCACTAATGGAATCTGCCTTTGTTTTCTGAGCTAACTCCATGGAATCACTGAATATGTGGTAACTCACACCTGCTGGAAGTGGTTGGTCTGGAGCTGCATGCATCTGTGAGCTCTGTAGGAGAACTCTGTGTGGGGTTTCCTGTGGATGAATTAATCCAAGAAGGCATCCTGGTGTTCTGAAGTTACCTTCATGTGATGTGTTACCTTTAGTTAAACTTTACCAGAAGGGCAAGGTAGGGATTCCCTACTGGAAGTTGGGCACGTTCCCTTCTCCAGTGTCTCACCTGCCCACTTGGGAAACAGAAAAAGGGCAGAAGGTGCCTAGTGCTGCATTTCTGGTTTAAACTGGTGATGAACTGATAGAGGGACAGAAATAAATCTCCTTGGAATCAAGGTGTGTCCTCAGTGTGTGCCTCTGCAGCAACCTGCAGGCTGTTGGTTACAGAGCAGGCTCAGAGCTCAGCTGGACTGGGTTACAGAGGTCAGGGCTCCCTGTTTGAACACAATCTTTTTGAGTTTACTGTGTTTTGGTAACGTAGGTACAAAGTGGTGGGTTTTTTGTTTTTTTTTTAAAGGCTGCTACCTTGTAACTTGGAAAAGAAGTGCAGGAAAATTGTCTTGCTTCAGAGGTTAGACAGAACAGTCCTATGAACATCAACACTTGGCTGTTCAGCTGTTTTTAAGAATTTGGAGGGTCAGAATTCAACTCTGAAACATAAAATCAGTTGAAAGGCCTTTAGTTTTTTTAACTTTTCTTCAGAGATTACTGGATATTTTTAGCTGCTCAGATCCTTAGCAGTTTTAAAACTCTTGCCTTATGCAGGAGTCCTTTCAAAACAAATGGGTAGAAATTTCCCCTAAATGGCAGCAGATTACTCAGATCCCACACACACTGTTGTGCTTTGTTTTAATTCACTTTGGATTGACATCACTGCACCAAGGAAGAAAGTTGGTGGGGTTTTTTTGGGCTTTTTGATTTATTTTTTTTTTCTAAAAGCACCTCTGTGTCCCCAGATTTTGCTTAAACATTTTCAAGCTGCAGAATTTTGACTTGACTTTGTGTCTGACTCACACAAAGCAGTTTGCTGGGCCGTGCTCTCCCACACATACCAGCACAGGATGTTGCTGTGCATACTCTGAACAGAACGAGCTGAGCTGAGCAAGTTTCTGCACAATTTGGAGACAAGTTCTACCATTTGAATAGTTGGGTGGGGGGGAAATCAGGAGATGTGAGCCTGGTAATTAATGTGCAGTTAATATTCACAGACAACAAACCCAGACACTTTGTGACAGTGTTTCTTGTCATAGGTGTGGATAGTTATCCCTTCAAGCAAAGAGTGATCAAAGACTAAGGAAAACTTAGGAAATTATTTCCCACTGTTGATTAATTCTTGCTTTTTCTGCAGTCCCATAGCTGTATACATCTCTGTGCTGAGGAACATGGACATGAAGAGTCACTGCTGCTTCACTCACCCTCAGTGCAGCCTACAGAGATATTTGTAGAATAGATATGGGGGTTTTGTTACTCCATTGTTTTTAGAATAATAGCCACTGACTAGTGAGTCTGGAGAGGAAGGGGTGTCTTTACACAGTGAATAACCAATGGCATCTTTTTGCAGCTACATACCATGCTCGGAGAGAATACACGTGGCAGTAACAGAGATGGCAGCACTCTTCCCAAAAGTGAGTACCTGCAGCACTGAAATGTTGCTGGCCTCATCCCTGCTCAGTAGATTTCTCTTCAATAGACAAAAAAACAGAAGTTGAAGGTAGGGAGAAATGGCATGGGAAAGGGATAATTTGTGAATCCAGGCCCTTAATTTTCCTCTTCAACTTAAAACTCTCAAGAGTTGCATGTAGTTCCTCCACAACTGGGGCCTAATTGCATCTGACTTGGAGTCATGGGCTTGCAGGGCAGCTTTGCCAGGCTTGTGTGTGTGTGTCCTGAGGTTCCAGCTGAATGCTGTTCCCAGGATTTCTTACCTGCAGGTGTGTTTGGATCTGTTACCCATGTACCAAAGCAAGCTGTTTCTGCACAGCAAATTTTAGGGAGGGAGATCTCACTGATTCAGCTTTTGTAAGGTCTTTAAAAATGGAAGGAAGACCTAATGCTGTTGTGTGTGTCTGAACAGATTGCCTTGGACACACTGTGCCCTGCTGGCAGGCAGGATGTGGGCTGGGTAGCAGTGAACAGGCACCAAAAATCTGTATGAGTAAGTTACTAAATAAGAGGGTGAAGCAGTGTTGCCTGCCTGCTGCCTGGCAGCAGCTTGAAATGTCCCTGAGCTGAGAGGGGAGAGATTCCAGGAACTTGTTCCATCCCTGTCCCTGCAGCAGTGATGTTTTGTAACCTCTCTCCCAGCACAGAGATGTCAGTGCAGGAAGCAGCAGATGTCCCTTATTACAGACCACTTGTCAACCACAACTGGCTAATTAAAAGCCATCCTGAAAGGGTTTTGTTGTTCTGTCAAAGCTCAACTTCTGCTTTCCTCTCCCCAGAAACCCAAATCTGAGCTGGTCAGGACTTCCTTGCGCCTGCTGACCTCTAGTGCCTACAGACTGCAGTCAGAGTGCACAAAAACCCTGCCCGTGGAGACCTGTCCCACCACAGACATCCAGCTGGTCACCCAGCAGGTCATCCAGTGTGCCTATGACATTGCCAAGGCTGCCAAGCAGCTGGTTACCATCACAACCAAAGAGAACAACAACTGAGTCACACTTGGCTTTTTAGTCTTGGCTTTTTTTTTTTTTTTTCCTTTTTTTTTAAGGTTGGATTTCAAATAAAGGTGTGGAACTATTCAAATTTTTTATGAGAAAAACTAAAGGGGCAAGAAACTTTTTTTTTTTTTTAAACTCAGTATTATTTTTGCATGTTTTCTAACAATTATGATTAATTTAACCTACTGCCTTATTTTGTGCCTGTGTTGCCAGTTTAGTTACAGATAATAGCATGTTGCAAATAGCTGTTGAGCCAATAGCACATACCAGCCTTGTACCAAGCTGGATTTTTCCTTGGGGCCACCTTCTGCTTGCAGATTCCACTTGCAAACCTCCCTCTGAAGCCACCTGCATGTGTCAGGGCAGAGTCTCCCCTCTGCTCTCTCCATCCTGGACTCTCACCTGCCCCTGGCTGAGAACCCTGCAGGCTCCCACAGCTCCAGGACTGCTCCCCAGCAGGAAGAAGGCTGTGATCCCCCCAAGGGGATAAGCCCAATATTATCTGTTCCCATATCAACTGTTGTGCAATAATATGTTTTTAGTCTGCTAAAAGAGTAGTAGTGGTGGGCATCTGAGCTTATTACATGTAACTGTACAAGGTCTTTGTCACTTTATCCGTTTTGGAAGGAATTTGAAACTTTATAGTTATTCCTTTTAGTTGTCACTATGCCATTAATATATGTGTTTGATGTTACTTTAGGGCATTAGTGGTTAAAATATTATCCTTTGTTTCTGATTTAATAATTCATTCTTAAGTTTCCTACAGAATTTTGCTGTCATCTCTAAGGCACCATCTTACTTGCAGCAGCATTGCTCAGAAACTCAAGATGCAATCTCACTAAAGATTTCTGTGATAATTGAAAAAAAAAAAAATCAAAAACAAAACCAAAAAAAAAAGAAGTTAGATGAGTGCCAGTGCAACAGCAGCTGTGTCTGCCATAGCATGTGATTTCTGTACCTCAGCATATCCAAATGTGAAACAGTTCCTGCAAGTTTTATACAAATCTATCAAAACTTTACAAGCTTCTCATGGAGTAACCCATGCCAGGCTGCCTGGCAGAAAGGTGGGTGACAAACATCCATGTGTGTTTCAGGTTTTATCATTCATAACAGCTCCCAAAACTTCCCAAAATGTCTCAGTCCGTAATTTCAAAAATGAGAGGTTTGAGGAAGGCTGTGGAGGTAAAAAAATGGTTGGTTCCTTTTCAGATCATAGTGTTTGTCCATACATCTGAACACCAAGTGCCATAATAGTGGTGGGTTCCTGCATGTTGTCATTTGCTCCATTTTTAAAGAAGTGCAAGGTTGAGGGAGTAGATGACAACCCAATAATTAACATCCTGCATTGTGGGTTTAAGGTTTGGTTTTTTTTAGTTCCTTTCTGCCCTTCTGAATTCTGGAACTGTCTCTAAACTCAGAGGAATGCAGACAGGCTCTGTGATCAGAACTTTTGTAAAACCTGCTTTGGAATTATGCTACTGGCAATTCAATATATTGATAATCTAGGAGCTTTTCCTTCAGTTGGCAGCAGATGGTCATTTGAAACCTCTCAGGACCCCACTGTACACTTCAACATATCAGAGCTGCTTTCCCAAGCAGGGTAACACTGACTTGTTTCAGCTTGCCTCTGTACCAGTGTGCTGTGGTACCTGCAAGCCCTTCTTCCAGCTGCACCAGCTCCAGATTTTCTCAAGTCCATGGCTGTGCTCCTCAAAATGCCTTGCTATGAAAACATGGCCAGTTCTTAGCTGATTTCCATTCTGTCACCTTAACAGCATTTCTGTCACTTCCCCATCTCCCAGCAAATGTCTGTTCTAGGTTTGTTACAATCTTTTTTATTTTTTTTCCCCCCCTGTAATCAAACTTGCTTTTTCTTTACCAAATGCTGCACAGGAAAGTAAAAAAACTTTTTGCCTTTTTTCCAGAACTTGTATTTATTAGTGTCATTCTGTCTGTACAATATTTTGACTTAATCTTTTGTTTACAGTATTACTATAAAATGCTAAAACTCCTTCAGTGTGGAAAATTATTTGGGGTGACAGGATCTGAACAGGCCACAGCAGCTGCTGCATGGGGACTCACTGTAAGCTGGAAACACCAACATGAACAGCAAGGAGTCAAGAGCAATAATCATCTGAATTTCCCCTCCTTTTGTTGCAGCAGTTTGTTAAGGTAAAGAAACAAATGGTTGTTCATGTTGCAACTGCTCATTATTTATGAACCAAGTTTTTAAAAAAGCACTTAATGGAGTCTTGAGCACCTTCTGGGGAGGAACTGGACAGGTTAGGAACTGCTGCTCCAGCACACAGTATCTCTCCAACTGGTTTGCAGTGGGTTATGAGTCAAGTCCTAGAAGCCAGCTGGGCCCTGGGCACACCCTGTGCCTCCAGAGCTGGAGTCTGACAGCTCTGACCCAGCACCCACAGCACCTCCTGGATTGCAGTTCCCACTCCCCAGGAGGAGGCACAGAGTCTTTCCTGGTGCAGATCCCATGGGTTTGTTCATTTGCTGTGTTGCCCTGGTGCAGCAGGTACTAAAATCCATCATCAGAGCTCTGCAGATGGAGCAGGGAAGCAGTTCAGTCCTCTGAGGATGCTCAGACCCCTCTGCATCCAGAGCCAGCAGAAATGTTCTTGTGTTGAGAAGAAATATTTTCAGAAATCTCCTGGGTGACATTATGGGCTGTTCCAAAGACACTGTTATTTCAGGAGTTCCTTGATTCTTCAGTCTGCAGCTGCATTTAGTGCTTGTTCCTCAGGTGCACAGGACTGTAACCCTCAGGTCCAGGCTGCTTTGGGGTAACTGTAGAGCTAAGGGGGTCAAAACAAAGATTGTAACTACTGCAGGGGCTCTGCACCTGCACTGTGCAGCATGCAGCTTGTGGGAGGCCAGAACAGCCTCCAGGGAAAGGCATCAGTAATATTTAAAAGCTGATATTCTAGGGGAGTTTCACTTCCTTCCAGCTTTCTCTGACTTTAGTAACCACTGGCCAATAAATGGCAGAGCTGAGTGACTGCACAGTAACTCAGAGTTTTGTGTGAAAAATACAATCTGCTGGGCACGTGGCTTAGATCAGCTCCCTCAGTTCAGGTTTTTAGAGCCAGGAAAAGCATGACAGAAGATGGAAAGACAGTGAGCAGTTGTGATGTGCTGTACCAACTGCACTAGTGGAGCTGATAGTGCCAGAAATGAGCAGAACGTTTGGGGCAGCAGCAACAAAAATTAAACACTGGGACAGAAAGTATCAGCAAAAGCCATTCACAGGAGAGAACGACAGAGCTCGGTTAGAAGCAGCACCGGGGGAAGGAGGGGGCCCGGTGCAGATGACAGCACCATTGTCCCCACCCCCGGGGCCTCGGGGTGCCCGGTGTCCCCGCACCCTTACCCTGCCGCGGTGGCCCCGCTCCGCCATGCGCCGGGCCTCCTCCCGCACCAGCTCCTCCCAGCGCTGCCGGGCTGCCCGCTCCTCCGCCTCCTCCTCCCGCTGCCGCTCCTGCTCCTCACATTCCCGTTCCCGCCGCTCCGTCAGCTGGGAAGGGAGGAGACGGAGGTGTGAGAGGGGGACGGAGCCCGGACCCAGCCGGCTGGTCCCTGGGGAGCTGCTGTACCTGTGCCTCCAGCTCCTGCCTGCGGGCTGCCTTCAGCTCCTCCTCCTGCTCCTTCTCTTTCCTCCTCTGTTCTTTTGCCTCTTCCAGTTCTCTGATCAGCTGCTCTCGGTACTTTATGGACTCCTCCTGAGCTCGTCTGTTGAACTCCATCTTCTCCTGGATCTGGCGCTGCCTGCCTGCAAGGACCTGGGTGACAGGAGACGGGCCCAGAAAGGGGTCAGCCTGAGCAGCACAGCTGAGGAAGCTGCAGTGCACCCAGTTAAACAGTTCTCAGAAACAAACAAACAAACAAAAAGCTTCAGACAAGCAGAAAACTTCTGCCCTCATGCTCTGGGACTCAGAGCTGAACAAAGGCTTCACTGAATCACCTCAGTCATCAGGCGATCTCTGGCCTTCTTCTCCCTTTCCCATTCTTCTTCCCTTTTCTCCCACACTTTTTTAGCTTCTTCTCTAAAGGAGAGAGGAATAATTATCTCTAAGGTTACTACTTACAGTTAAACCCCCTCTGTATTCTCTGTGGGGGTAGATGAAATGCCCTGTGCATTAAAGGAGCTCTCAGGTTTGTCTCCCCATTTGCTCCTGGGCAGGCAGCACATCCACCCCTGCTGTGTGTGCCAAGAGAACAGCTCTGCTGAAAAGCTGAAGATTTCACAGCTCTTCCCTCTGCAACAAAACCTTTAACTAAAACATGTTGGCAGTGTGTGCTGCTGAGGATGCTCTCTGTGCTGAGTGTGGGGTGAAGCTGAGGCAGCTTTTATCTGCAAGCTCTGAGACACAAAAAGAAACAAAATGGGTGTTTTGGGGGTCACTCAGACTAAACCCCTCCAGGGTGCTAACACATGGAATGAGCAGGCAGAGCTCACTCCTGCAGTGCTGCTGGAACCACCTGCCCAACCAGCCACCACTTTCCAACATCCACTCCCTACGACTACACGTGAACCCCAGCCAGGCAGGGACATTCAGCACACACACAGACGATGCTCAGAGGTGAGCAGACTCACTTAAAAATCGTCTGGAGCTCAGCCTCCCTCTCCTTTTCCAGCTGGAGCTGTTCCTCAATGACACGTTTCATCCAGGCAGCGTCAGCCACAGCTCGCTCTCGCCGCGCGCACCGGCGCTGCTGATCCTCATCCTCTTTCTCCAGGAGGGACAATAAGATCTGCCGGTCTGTCTCCTTCAGGAAAAACACAAGATTAACAACTATCCAGCAGCCTTCCAGCCCAGGCACTGGGCTACTCTCTACAAATCACTGGTGACAGCCACGGGTGTGCTCAGGAAGACGCTCAGGCAGCTGCCTTCCCCGTGATCTTTTTGCTCCAGAAGCTGGAAGGGGCTTCCTGACTGATTATCCGTAGGCAGCAGAGGCAGATGCATAAATAAAACACAAAGAACAAGTTTCCTCAGCACACAGTGTCCAGAAAATTGAAATCAAGGGGTGCTTTCTCTTACCAGCTCCTCTTGTATCTGCTGGGCTCGTCTCTGTAGCTGCACGTCACACTGATGCTTCAAAAAGCGGCTGAAGGAGAAAACAAAGAAAATATTCAGACTGGCTCTGCTGCCTGATGATGGTACCCAGCACTCCAGAAACACAGCTATGGCAACCTAACATATGGGCAACAGAGGTACCTGCTACCACTAACATCAACCCAAAGCATAACTGCATCAAATGTCTTTGCTGGCTGGCTGTTCTGGGTTCTTCCACCAAAAAAAATACAAATTTACAGCCCAGCACTGCTCCCTGGAACTGCCACAGAGGGACAGGTTCTGTCCCAGTCCTGCTGAAACAAGCTTCACTCTGTCTCATACCCAAACTCCTTCTTCTTCCGCTGCTCTTCCATTTTTTTCCTTTCTTCCTCCAAGTTCTCCAGCTCCCACTGCTGCTTTAATAAATTCTCTTGTTCTTTTTTCAGCTTTCTTGCCTGCAAGGAAACAGCAACCACCAAGGAAGAGTATATCAGAGAGCTAGGACTTTCCAGAGAGAGCCTTTGTACCCGAGCTTGTACTTTCTTTTGCTCCTCTGCAAGCAGTCAAAATCCTCATTGCAGCAAATATTCCACATTTAATTTGTGGCTCACAGCACAGGAGACTGTGAGGAGCCCCAGCAGACAAAGCCTTTGACCTAAACCTGTCACACAAGTTTCTGCAAACCTTTTTGTCAGCTGGTACAGCACAAAAATAGTGCTCATATTTCAAGGGCAGCAACTAAAAGCTACCAGACTGCAGGTACTATGCCAGTGTTCAGGGGAAAGGCTGACACTGCTACCAGGAATTATGCAACAGGTAAATTTTGTTCCAGACTTAACCTAGTGGAAATGAATTTCCTTCTCAGATGAGAAGAAACTGAAGATTACCTCTGTCTCCTGTAATTTCAGCTCTTCCATTTGTTGAAGCAACATCTCTGCTTGCTTCTTCTCTTCCACCCGACGCTTCTCTTCCTCTTGTCTCAGCCTCTCCAGTGCTTCCCTTCGAGCAGTTTCATATTCATTTTCATAACGTTTTTTCTCTTCCAGTTCAGCTGCTTCTTGCTTCCCGAGCCCAAAGAACACACAGTGTTTAAGGTGAGGTGCAAAGGATCACCAGGATCCCCAGCACCACCCTGACATACCTTGTTTTTTTGCAGTATCTGATCACCCCAAGCCTCCACCACGTGCTTCTTGTGCAGCTCTGACTCCACCTGTAGATGACAACAGATCCCACCAGTGCCAGAGCCTCTCCTGTCCCCTGGGATCTCCCGGGCTCTCTAGAGCTCCTCCTGGCCCAGCTGCAGCCCTGCAGGATTTGCCTCTGCAGGGGTGGGCTCGTTTGGGTGCCCACCAGCTCTGGGAAACGTTACAGTGACACTGAAGCCAGAGCAGCAGAATAAAGAACAAGGAAGCACCAGGCACAGGGCAGGTGAGATAGTTGCATCGTGGGCACTGAGAATACATTTCTGAGTGTTTTAGAAAATGTCCCAACTCTGAGAGGGCTTCTTACACAGTGAAGCCGTTTGACTTCTTTGCCTTTCACTTCTCAGAGCTCAGGCACTGCCGTGACTCCAATGACACCCGGTGACCATCGCGTTAAAAACAGATTTAATCAAACACACAGCAGCGGGGACTACACGGAAAGCACCATCACCTCCCGCAGCTCCGCGGTGTTTCTCTTCCAGCGCTCATACAGCAGCTGCTCCGCCACCTGGAAAGAAAAAATTTGGGTTCTGTCAGAAGACGGGAGGGTCCGAGGCACCTGCAGCCCCCAGCGCTGGAAACCAGGACCCCGCCGCCCTTCCCTCCTCACCTTCCTCCTCCGTTGCCCACCCTGTTTTCATCATTTCTTGTGCTCTATTTTATAAGGTAAAATCTGTATCCCCAAACTTTTCATCAGGCGTTCATATAGAAGTCTATTTTCTTCATTATATTTATCCTTACTCTTTAGCTATTTATTCTAAAGAATATTTTCATTGAACTATTTTTCCTTCAGATTATGGCTGGAATAAATGAATGTTAACTCCTGTGATTTTATTATGATATTTTTAGTTCTTGCATCCTATCTTTCTCTTCTTTTTTTT